>JAUPFV010000004.1:260724097-261324097 GCA_036936605.1 Limnanthes douglasii subsp. nivea
AGAAGGAAATCAAACCTTTCATTCACAATTTGGAGGATTGGGTAATAAGGTCCTGCAAGCATGGCAAGGAACTGTAAGGTGCTGTCAGGAGTATCCAAAAAGCTGCTAAGATCTGCCTGCGCAGTAGAATAAAGTGTTAAATTTTAATCAAGTATTAGCAGAGGAGACAAAAAGAGGAAAATAAAGCACAAATACGGTAAACATAAAACGAAAGATAAGTATACCTCAAGTTGGGGAACGAACACAAGCAATCGTTTTGTCACGTCTTGAAGCAGCTACAAAGTAATCAAAAGGACAAACAGATAATGACTGATGATGCAATGAAATAAATTTAACAAGCAGAAATAGTAGTTTTTACTACATTTTACCTGAAGATGCATATCATGAGGCTCTTGTTTGTGCGAGAGAATATGCGGCAATAAGTGATTAACGACAGGCTGAAACTCAGGTTCAAGGCCAGGCATGGACACCCAATAAGCTACACAATAAGCACACATGAAAACAACTTTATCTCAAATAAAACAAAGTTGTCAAAGTACACCCACAACAGAACAGCAAAGATAATATGAAAATGATTGTAAATGATTATGAGAAAGTTAAAATATACGCTACGTAGATAGGGCATTGGCTAAAATCCACATCAAAACAGTTGAGCTATATGCGCTGTTAACCACAGTCCACTAAATCCCCTTCATTTAATCAAACTCTCTACAAAAAGAAATTTGCTTTTTACTAAGTCACTTATTTTCCTTTTCTTTTCTTTTTAAAGCCCGGAGCTATCTGAAAATATATCTTGTGACAATAGCAAAAACAACAAAAGATTTTAAGATTCAAATTTAGTTTCTTCCTCTTTGTCCGAGAGAGCTCAAAAACCTCAACACATCCCCATGCCTATAAAATCTCCACCGCTTATCGGCCGCAACAGCAACCAACTCCGTCTCCAGGCTCGGATCTGGATACGGTAGAGCCCCATGATTCGGTTGTGGAATCAATTGATCTTTACAAGAGATAAAATGTTCAATTTCCAAACAAAATGGTATGAACCTGTAGCTGTTACGGATGTAGTGGCTGCTTCTGTTTTGTTGTTGTTGTTTCTGCTTAGGAATCCACGGACAGCTTCTTTTGACTATGTTTGGTTCGAGAAGTTAGAGAGAGAGTAAAATCTTTTGATTATGTTTGGTTTGGAAGTTAAGGAGGGAATGAATGGGGTGAAGAAGAAATAGAAGATGAGTGCGATTTCTAATACCCGAGGATGAGAGAACAAAATTCCGGATCAATATTCCGGTAGGCGTAGATGAACTTTCCAGAATCTATGCTGGATTCTGGAAATTCGTTGAGAGTTAGTATAAAGTTTTATGTTTTTTTTCCATTCAAGATTTTAATATAACTATTATTATGAAAAATTAACATTATGTATATTTTGTTTGAATAACTAAATAACGACTTCTAAATGATTTTTTTACATTAATGATATTAGAAAAGAGATTTTTTTTTCATTTTGGAAATTCCCTAGAAAATTATTTTAATTAAAACAAAAAAAAAAATTGGAAGTCACTAAAATTTCCTTTGATTTTGAATAGATATAGATTTCCAAAACTCTTCCTAAGCCTATTGGGAATCTACTAATGGATTTTTAAAAAATGATCTTCTAAAGAAAAGTTTGGAATTCTATTCTTAGTGGATTATAGTAGTAATAAGATAGCCATAATCTATGAAAATAGAAGAGGATAACATGGGTATTATATGCAATGGTTGTTTTGGAAAACGCAAAATAATGTTTTTGGTGGACTATATTTCACAAATTCGGTGCGAGTTTTAGTCTGGCCCATAAAATAGGATTTTGGAAGGCAGGAGACATTGATAGCCCACACAAACAAACAATTTAAATGAAATATGACTAAGAAAGCATGTATAATGTTACATATCACCCATTTTTTTATAAAATATTTGACATTTCTAAAGGACTGCAACAGGAGTATAAAATGCAAGCCCGGGATATGTGCTACATTGTCCTACCCAGGAGTCCTATTATTTCATATGCAAAATTACCAACAGGGTTATCAGGTCCAAGTAATCATATATAAAAGGTGCATGATGTTGAAAAATTGATTGTATTCAACTAAAGTATCCATAAAAACTGCTCCATTAAACTTTTTGCATGAAATCTGAACTTTATGAATCACATGATTTAATGACCTCATAACCTCATAAAATTCTAACGAAGGAAACTTGCCGCTTATGCCTATATTGTTTTTATTATCGCTTGATGCCAGTAAATTCAACTTAACTACACAACAGATGGAGAGGAGAAGATACTAACAATTCTGTAACATACCTGAATAAAAAATATGGCTATAGGATTGCCTCGCAGACAAGATATTCGTACATACCGGCATGGAGTGTAATTCATAGGATACACCATATCACGTCGAGGTGCTTCACACCGTGGACGGACTTTTACAAAGGCCTCTGGCTGTTGAAGAAAAGTATTTGTCATCAGTTAAACGCGCATCATACCATAAAATAGTCAGAATGTTACAGGTTTCACTATAATAATCTTAAGACAAGCTGAAGTGTTGATTGTACTGTATATATGTCCTTCCTTTAAATTAGGAGATGTATGGTACTATGGTGCATCTCTTAAATTTGAAGAATTGGCAAATATTATTATAATAACTATGGAAAGTGCTGATTAAGAAACTCTTAAGCCAATTTTCTATTTTTCTGGCTTTACCTAAGCAGCTTATATTCTTCCTTATTCTTCTCTCATTGCGGTTCCTTGCTACTTCTTTCATTTCGATTTTATACAATCATTTGCTTCTTCCAAACTAATCTTGAAGTTATGACCTTATGCATTGTATAGTCAGCTCCTTAACAAATCTATGCTCCTTACAGAACCTAATGAGTGAACATGATGCTCCATCAAATTGCAACATGAAAATTGTTTAATTTAAATAATTAGGCCTTAAAAAACTGACAAAAGCAGCGCGTAAAGTACCGAAGAAAAAAGACAAACTCTAAATTGTAATCATATCAATTGAGAGCTCGGAAAAAAAGGGACACAAGAGCTATTATGAGTGTATTCCATAAAAACCGTAATTGCTAAGCATTACCATTTTCTTAAATTTATCTCATCTCATAAAGGAATTGAAAAAGTATAATGAAAAATTAAATTAAATCTGAGAGTAACTCAGAAGCAAACTAGGCATTATTTATACATATACAAGTGATGTAATTAATCTATTTACCGGATTCGTTCCCCTCGGCAGTCAATAGAGAAAATCACTTTTGATTTAAATCAAATTCTGTAAGTTAATCATCTTATGATACAGGTCCCTTATATCTTAAAATTACTATTAGCCACTTTGTATGAAAGAACCGTTACATCATATACTTAAGTAACTTAACTACCTACCATTCAAAGCTTCAATCATCTAGGCATGAAATCTTCAATGACAAACTAATAGGTACATATCCATCTTTATTAAGTATGGTGTCTTTTTTGTTGCACATTGATAGACAAAATTACCTCTAACTTAAAATAAATGAGGGTTTACATTAGCATCGTACATCTTCCTCTCCAAAGGAAAGAAATCAAATCAAACGCCCTTATTATATATCAACATGAACATGACATATACTATGATCACATCAAACATAACACTATGACAAAGAGCATAGTGCTAAAGCATGTGGTTAATTTTAAAGTAATATTAACAAAAATAACTTATATAGAGTCGGCAAATAATATGAATCCTCAATTCTTTTACTAGTAAATTAAAGTAAAAGAAGTAGGGCGTGCCAACTGTTTAAAGGATCATATGAAGTACGCACTCAAATTCACATACATTATCCAATGTTCAAATGATCATTAAACAACTAAAAAGTGAGGTGCCAACTAGTAGAAAATTTCCATAAAAAATTCAGGGAGACAAATAATTAAACTATCTTACCTTATATCGCAAACCGACGGCTATTTCCCATTCAAGTACAGATTTATTATATATCCGTATATGTGATAGTAGACAAGGTTCCTGCAACAACAGAAAAGGAAGAAACTGACTCAAAAAGATATGAAGACAAATATTAATGAAATATCATAAGTCCAACAGCGATAAATTACAAGTAGCATCTACACTGATTACTAGAAGAAAAAAAATCGAAAATACAAGAAAACATCGAGCTTGCTAGTCTCCAAAATACCCCAAAAAAAGACGACAATTTAGTCCTATCCTCTTCATATTCAAATGAAGGAACGGGGGAGGAGGAGAAAAACAATTAGAGGTTAAAGGAAGGGAAGGATTCGAAATTCCCTTTTATCAATCATTTGTTTGAAAAGAGAAAAAGGAGAACTAGATAATATGGCAAAGAGCATCGATCTAGCGGGAGCTAAAGCATATCTTTCCTTTTTTTTTAAGATAAATATGAAATTTCACATATCAAAGTATCAAACCACATAAGAGATTCTATTGTTTCTCCTCGTTCTCCCTTTGTCCCTCTTCTTCTTAAGAACCATAGAGTAAAAGCAGACTGTCTTAAAGCTACAGTAGTTTGCACCCAAATGAGATTATTAAAACTACCTAATTCACAGTCAGAATGATACATTTATCATGCATAAAGTCCAAACAATATTGAAATTCCGAAATCGTTTTTCTTTGTTTTTAATTTCATCTTCTTTGCGAACAAACAGAATATAAGGTTTAGCGCTATAGTACTTTCAATTAATTGAAGCTTTAGAAAATAACTCCCACGACTACATTGCATGCTTGGTTTTCCTTAAATCAAGCATGCCACACAAACTAGAGAGCTAAATGGTCAATGACTGGTCTCTCAATTGTTCAGCTGAGTCATAAATCAGTAACCAGCCGTCATGTGGAACCAAACAACAACCTTACTTGCCCCTCAGTTGACCAGCTGAATCATGATGAGCTTGTAGCTTTATAAGGATAAAGAACCCTCCCTCTGGCAACAATTTGTCCATATTTACACAGTTTACTGGGCCTCTCAACTTTTAAAATCAACATACTGAGTGGACGAGTCAAATTATATTATGAGTATTGGTATTAACATTCCACGCTCACTTTGTAAACCATCCTTCTATAAGGACAGTAAATGCTTTCCTCTAAATGACCAACGTGCTCAAAAAGGTGCAACATCATGATAACAGCCCAAAGAGGACCAATAGGGTGAAAACCACAATCCCATGAAGGAAAAGTCCCTCGTGGTCTGGATGCAGACACATACATAGCTCTGATCCCTCAAGCACAATCAGAAACTTATATTATTATTTCATTCTTTGTTCATCAACTTAGAAAAAGCCCTCAGGGTATGGATGCGAGCACAGACATGATCCTTCAAGCACAATCGGAAACTTAACTTATTGTTCAACATTCTTTGTTCATCAACTTAGAACCCAAGTTTGCAAAGTAGTGAGAGTGTAAACCTAAGATTCTTTTTCTCTATAGTATAACATCAAACAAGCAAGTTACAAACTATACAAAAAGGTTTTAACTAGTTCAGATGCTACTCCTCTTTGACAAATTTGAATGTATTCAGCTTCAGAGCAAATGCCTAGTATCATTTTCACTCAATTCCTCCACACCCATAGAACTCTTAACTCCAAAAGAGAAACAGAACCACAGATAAAAGTCAATACCAAAGGAACATAGCAAAGTAACATGAATAAAAAATTCACCACATACAGATTATCCCAAAATAAACACCACCAACAACAAGTTGAGGAAGAGAGAGAGAGAGAGAGAGAGAGAGAGTTACGTCGAGTTCGAGTAGAATCCACTCTTTGGTATTGGTAGCGGTGGACCAGTGAGAGCGAAGGTCGGTGTCGAGTACATGAGTGGCCTTCTGCGATGGCGACTCTTTGGACATTCCCTTCACTTTGAAGGAAAGAGATTTCACTCTGGGCTCCAGCTCTATCTCCATCTTCTTCAAGCTTTCTTGTTTGACTTCAAATCGATGTTAAAAGAAAGATGGAGGGGTTCTTCTTTCGCCGTCCCGGGTGTTGTTTATGTTAGACAACTGATTTGATCGACAAAACAAGTACCTACACAGGCTGCACTGATATTTTACCGTCTCCTTTTGTAAGTGCGGCCTGGTCTGACCGGAAGATTTAATTTTGTTGGCCAATTTTAGATACAATATAATTCGTCATTTTTATTGTTGCCCATAAGGCTCTCTATTTTTTTTATTTCCTTCCCAAAAATTATTTTTTTCCAAACAAATCTATAAATAATTTGAAAATTGTTTTTTTTTTTATTTCCTTTCTATTTTAGGAGTGTTTTCCACTTTATTATCGATTCTATCGAAGAAAATTCAAATATATTCTTACATAAATATCTGGAAAAAAAACACATAATTCTAGATGTTCTCATAACCAGTTTTTTTAAAACACTAATTTTGAAGGTTTTGTTAGAATTTTAAAACAAAATTGAAAATCGGATTTTTGACGTTTAATGAATCTAAGACTTAAATTCAAGATTAGTGTGTTTTGTTAATTGTTTTGGTGATACTTTCTAGTGTTTGTTCGTTGTCTTCTTCGTCCATTAATTTAACGTTGTTTAATTTAGGTTTTCATTTTTTGAGTTTTTTAGGTTTTAATTTTAGAAGTTTATGAACATAGTTTGGGTTAAATAGGAAGACATTTGATGTTCGTAGGAAGTAAAGATGAAGAGAAAAAAATGTTATAATAGATTTTGGGTTGAATATGAAGCCATGTATTTGTATAAAATAAAGGCAAAGATAATAAAATGAAATAAAACATAAATTGGACGTTAAATGAAGAATATAATAGTAAAAACATCTCTTAAAAATTAGAGAATTTTAATGTTTGCTTGCAAAACACAATAATGGTTGTTTCGTATTCTTGCATCAATTCGACATTGAAAATGGGTTATCTATGAAGTATCTCGGAAATAGGTTATGATGATTCTACACTTTTCTTTGTTTGAACTAAGCTCGTATATTTTTATGTGGAAATTGATCTTCTTCTTTTTCGAATTTGATGTCTGACATAAGCAATGCACTATTGAATGTAAATGTAATATATGCTCCTCTAAATATGAACAATGATTTATTGAGATCATAACTTTTCATTGTTTTGGTTGTAGTTTATCAAATCATGTTAATGTAAAATAAACCTCACTAGTTCTATGATCATATGTACATTCAATGAGCATAAATAAAGTTTTATATCTTTCAGTATTTATATGCTCATTTTTTACCATTGTTGTATCCATTAAACTTTATAATGTCTAATCTGTAACAAAAGTGCATTGAACCACTCATCATTGTTCTTTATATTACAGTGTAATATAAACTCAAATACATTTAGTACAATTGGTGTTTTATTTTTAGTAGAGAATTCAACGATTGTAATAAGTTCGTAGCCAGTAGTTTTTGGTTATGCATGGCAGTTCAAAGATCATACACACAAACTAAAACAAGTTCTTAGCTATGTATGCTTATACTTGATAAACTAAGTCCAAAGTCACATGATATGACGCATATAAAATATCACAATCATCAAAAAACATACCCAAACATTACATGGGTACTGCATGGCATCTTATGTAGTAGTAATTAAAAACTAACCCATTTTACAAACCCATAAAGAATACAAAATTCTACAAGCATTACTTAATATTTAAAATTTTAAAATTTAGTAAATGATGAACCTATAATTATGAAATTAATGAAAGGTAGAAAGAACGATAGGTTGTAAGAAGATAAATAGATATTGCGTAAGAACATAAGAAAATAAAGAATCTAAAATAAAATGGTATTTTAGGAAGCCAACGGTTTATGTTATTGGGAAACAATATTATGAATGTGTCGCATATGATGCATGCAAAACTAAAATACGCATTTGTCATTATAGTGCATCCAAGCGTGATTTAATCAAGTGTAAAACTACTTGTGAACTATGAGATATTCAAAGACTGACCATTATAAAAATAACATAAAAAACCTCGTTTATATGTTTAATTGTTTATGTCATTTGCGCATTTGTCATGATAATGTCATACAAAATTAATTGAATCAATTGCAAAATATTCAAAGACTAACCAGCGGAAATAATAAAACACCTCATTTAACAATTTACCAAGTCTAGATACACCTTAATCGGAAATTAATAATTCATAAAGGTTGGATACACGTTTAGTCATACATTAAAAATTTACAGAGTTTGGGTACACGTCTAATTAGTCATTAAGAATGTACAAAGATTGGATATACATCTAATCATACATCAAGAATTTACAGAGTTCAAATACACATCTAATCAAACAATAAGAACTTAGTTAAGTGTATTTATTGTTGGAGTCGACATGATAATTGGCAATACGCGTTGTCAATGTTAAAGAATCATATTAAAACTATAAAAAAAACTTAAGCATTGATGATAAAAAAACTTATCGCACTTCAGTTTTAATTACTCCAAACCCACGTGAGATAAAAAGATTTAAAAGACACAGTTTTTAGAGGATAAAAAAGATCCATACCAGGGTCTAGACTAGGAAAATCAAGTTTTCAGTTGTCCATTTTTTTTAGCAATGTTTTTTGGTTGTGCATGTTGTTATTGTAAGTGTGTATACATGAAACCATCCAAACGTATTGATTGTGAAATATTCTTTTTTATCTCTATTATCTATCTCGAAATTGAAACCTAAAATACCATTTTTCACTGTCTATGTTTCGTTCTTAAGAGCTATTAGTTTTGATTGAACGTGATAATCGATACAAGTTGTTGAGGGTTTTAATTTATAACAACCTACAATAAGTTTGTATTGACGATCATGTTCAATCCATCAAAATAGCTTTTAAGAAACGAGACGGTGGAAAATAGTTTCCAATACAGTGTTTTAATTTGTATTTAATACTTTCTAAAAATACATATTTAGATGGGAACAAAAAAGATTTTTCTTTAAAATAGCAATGAAATATGGGGTTTGTTTTGCACTAAGATTATTAAATGCGATGATTGTTTGGTAAGTGTATATTTTCTCTCCGATAATGCATTAATTTGACAATGTTTGTTTGACAAATTGAAATCAGTATTTTATCATATTTAAGGTGAAAATGATAATAAAATCAAGCTTCAGAAAGCTTCTAGATGAACATGATAACATAATCGAGTTTTGGAATGACATATAAGTTAACGCAAAAAATAATAACGTGGCTTGTAATCGTATATGTGAATTTAAGCTTATAAGTTATTATGAAACGTAAACTTACCAGTTAATGCTTTTAAAATTATTTTATTTGCTTGAAAAATATATACCCATTATTTATAAAATCTATATTATTGAGCTTGTGTATGTAAAGTATTTACATTATTGAAATATGAACGTAACCATCAACCATGTACAAAACCCATTTGCTTAACATTATAAATAAGAAGTATTGGTACATCCATGCGAAATATTACAGTGATTCATCATGAAATACAAAGTACTCAAAAATTATTGCTAGATATTATATTGATATGTTGTCAAATAAAAAATTCTCACAAATGAATGCAGGATGAAAAACCTTTAAATAATACATATTTGAACTTCTATTGTGTGAGTGTGACCCTGATCCGATCATTTTCATCTCTAAATGTCAATATTTTGGCATCACTAATAACTATGTCTCTTAAACTCGTAAAATTTATTCGTAAAATAATATTAATATTGTGTAATATACATACCTTATCTCTTTGAAGAGTTTTAAATACAACAACCATTGTTCTTATTTCTTTATAAGACTAGTTGAAGAATCGTGGATAAGTACCAAATATATCTTGTGTTAGCGGTAGTATCATTGTTGTGTTGGTCGTCTGTATTTTAGAGAGTGTGTGTTTCATGATAAATTTATACACATTGGTTAAAATATTTTTTTATGCATTACATGTCACTAACTAAAACTTATTTGGGTTAACTTTTATAGTATACTTACCATAAACATAGGGATACAACCAACCATGTTTCCAAGGGCAGTCTTATAGCATTTCCTAACTGATTTCATCACATTTTCTCTGATTGTATTTGCCTAATAATGTTTGTTAATATTTTAAAAATATTTGATGTAATAAATTTATAATACAATCATTGAATGAGAAAATGTAATTAAAAGTAATATTTTGCAAAGATATATAATTAAGAACACAACTATATCTTTGACAATTCTTCTCATACTTTTTATACCGCTAACGTAATTGCATCATCTGAAAAATAAATTGTATGTTGGTATTAATATATATTATCGTAATTGTGAAATTTTTAGAATTTATATCATTTGTATTTTTACAAAGTGGAACCAATGCATTAATACCATAATTTTCTTATTCGTTATATGTGGAGGCACTTTTATCCCATTTGTTCTTTACAACATTAATGGAAAATAAATTTGAACAATTTTATATTCTTTTTTTCCTCGAGTTGTGTTTTGGCTTTTTAATACGAAAGTTTGTTTTTTTTCTTCTAGATTTAACACATAATACAATTATTACGTCATAGGATGTGAGTATAATATATGATTTACCAAAATTAAAAACTGATTTTATGAGATCATAACTTTTGATTATTTTGGTTATCAGTTATCGTTTTTAAAGTATAACACCAACATGATTATCAAGAGACATATGTTCATATACTTATGGAATAAGGTGAAAGAAATGTGTATTTTTATAGCGTTTATATGCTCACTTATTACACATGTTGTATACATTATTGTCATTATTTAAAAATTGAATATTTGTTTCATTTTTTAGTCTGTTTATGTTTTAACCCAATCATCTGATGCATGAGTATATTTGTTATATTTTTCATGAATATGTATATAATTTTCCTTAAAAAAATTCATAAATTCATCCTCTAAAAATCAACATTTTAAAAGAACTTTAGTGTTCTCATCTCAAATATAATTTTAATGGAATGGTCATAAAACTTAAATCTTATTGAATATTCTAAATATCCAATGAAATAGTAGTTAATATTCTTAAGGTTTAATTATTTTTCATTCATCCTATAAGGATTTATAACAAATGGACATCCTCAAACATATATATGCTTTTAGGTACGCTTGCGCTCGTTCTAAATTTTATGCGAGGTCTTAATAGTTGCTTTTATAAAAACTATATTAAGAATATGAAACTTATTGATAGCATCACTCTAGATTGATAGTGGTAGATTTGAATGACTAATCATACTTTTCCTCATATCTTTAAGTGTATAAGGTCATCTTTTATATACGTCATTTATATTGAGAAACCATAACATTATATACTAATGAACTATAATGAACTTCTTTAGGTACTTTGGAATTTATCCATGATGGTGTAAACCCGTTCAATCATATCTTCCATAGTATTCACCGCTACAGTTAGATTTGTCGCACTTAATACTCTTACCGAATTGTTTTTCAACTATGGTCTTCAAAAATATGAAGTTTTTTAGGGATTTTTGATTTCTTACTAAATAAGGTTAGATATTCGCACTTTGATAAATCATTTATAGATGATATATCGGTGGTTGTTCCAAGATGACTTCATGAATGGTCGATCAATATTGGCATATATCAACTGTGGGACTTCTTTCGCTCTGTATTCACCTAATGTTTTTATTTTAGTATTTTTTTCCTCGACACACTCAATTCATACACCAAAGTTTAAATAATTAAGAGAAAGTGATAAACCTTTAGTAATAAGTTTATCCATTATTGTCTTAGAGATATGACCAGAGTGTTTGTGCTAAAGATTTCTTGAATTTTTAACCTTACAATATAGTGTAGCAGCTACATTATTGTTAATTACTTATTTACAATGCTTAATTATATATAATAAATACATATAACATTCGTTATTAAGAAGGGTCGGGTTTAGGATTTGTTTGGATTTAAAGAATTTCTATAATATATCAGTATTGGGATTCAAACCAAACTAGGATGAGAGATGACATCCATAATGCTTTTCATGTATACATTTTTTACTTCTTTGGATGTATGGTATTCTTTGAATATAACCAAAATAATGTGAGTACATATATGATTTTGGTTTTAGAAGATTTGAGCAGTGATTGACTAGAACGATTAAGTACGGGGAGTTGTAAATTGACTTTTCTTTACCACAACTTGGGAGATGAAGATGCCATTTTCTGATTCAAGATAATTATTTATACAAGTATCTGCTTTGTTACATGGACTACGTTGAATGTTATATGCCCCAGATATTTATGTGGTATTTATCAATGGTCCAATTTTTAACGAGAATTTCTCTACAAGTCGAAGAATCATTGAGGAATAAAAATGATCACAAGTGATACAAGTTAAGACATTTGTTTGGACAAATTGGCATAACTAGTTGTTTCGCAAAAGTAAAGTGATAGATAATCTTATATCGGGTTCCTATTTTGTAACAAAAGAGTACATTGAGTACTTGCAGCTGTTTAGATGGTATACCATTATCACTAAGGATGTTAGTGATGGTAAAAAGGTTGTGGGTATAAATAATATCAAGAATATCCGCCCAAGTGGCAACACTGAGGAAGATGAAAGTATTGCAGATCAGATCACCTCGGTTGATTGTTTTTATTTTAGAATTTATATTTTTTTGAATTTCTTAAATGTAGTTTTGATTATTTTTATTTTAGCACTTTATTGAATGTATCATAGATGGTACATGGTTGATACCATAAATAAAACATAGTGGTATCAAGACTTCGTAGGTGTTGATACCAGCCGCTAATATAACCAGTGATTTTCCAAGTTTATTGCAATAGGGTATCGTGTACGATAGATAAAACGTCGTCAATACCTATACTTGGATATTGTTGATACTATGTCCAAAATTTCAAGATAACATTATGTAAATGATATCGATGACTTCCAGATATAGGCAATGCTAATACTATTTATCTTTATTGGATATATGCCATTAATAGTTGAACATTTTGAGTTTGACATATATATATTGTACTTGTGACCGATCGATTTTCTTAAATATCTAGTGTTTTTGTTGAGTGTTGTATACAAAGTGCATGCATGACGCATTTTCAACGTTCATTTTTTCACTCCAATTAAATTTTATTTAAGAGAGCTCCCGTATAGGTAAAATAATATACAAAATCCAATTCTTTCTTTGAAAATCGCCCCGACCTTCGAAGTTTTTCGTAATTGCATGATTGTGTAACTTGTATATAACTTATAAATCACATTGATATGAAGGACCAAATTTCCATCCAGCTTGAATATAATATACATATATTTTTTTATCTAGTGGGCGTTCTTTTAAGATCATTTGGGTCAACAACTCTTTTACATCTAGATTTCTCGCATTCAAATATTTCTCGAAGAATCTTTTGGAGTTTTACATCATTAAGAGATATTCGTATACTAAAAAAGCTCGTTCTCTTTATCTTTTTTCCTACTCAGTTAACCGTTGAGTCTTGCGTATAGTAAGAATTTGTAGTAAATACATCGCTATAATCCATAATACATTCCTCTTCAACTCGATATATTTTAATTTCATGATAAAATGAAAAAAAGTAACACTAAGATACAATATATATATATAAATTTAACTAATAGAAACGATAAAAAATAGTATCGTAAGTACAACAACGCTAGTACTGATGAGGGTAGAATTTATTCGACCCGCGAGTCAAACTAGTGGACTGATTTTCTACGCTACATGTCTAACAAGCTGAAATACCCATTAAGCCTAACAGGCCCAACAGGCCCAATAGGCCAATAGGCCCAACAAGCCCATTACTGCTGCTATATAAGACAGCTTATAATTTCTTGGGGGAAAAGGATGATTGGGGAGACGGTTACTCTAGGGTTTCGGATAGACCCTGATGGCTCATGTTTTTTACTTATCAAGTACCCTACGTACGAAACATGTGATACCGCAACTATATAAACGTCGATACCTCTGTACATACGGTGTGTACTAGAGATACCAATGCCTACATATTGGAGGTATATAAGGAATGTTAACCCTGATACATTATTGTGCAACGTTGGTACATGCTAACAAAGTTTGTAATACCACATATGATATCGAAAAGGTGTTTTCTTTACAATTATTGATAAAAACTAAACATGTTTATATTTTTATAGTTCGGATTATATCTTAATTTATATCTTATTCTTTTAATATATATATATATATATATGATTTTATAAATTCAAACTTTAGGCTTTAAATTTTCAAAAATAAGCTCACAAATTTTAACAAAAATTTTGTTCAAAAATTAAGATTTTAAGTCATAATTAATTTGCGTTTTTTAACAACTGTAATCATGCAGTCACCCTCAAACAATTCTGGTCCATCTTGAGTGCCAACTACTCTTCAATTTGGTGTCATTGGGTCATTACTGAAAAAGTTAAAGACAAAAGCCTTTGAATCCTTCCAATTGGCTCTCTTCAAGTTGGGGTTGTCAAAAAATCATTGACCCGAGACCCTTCGTCGTCAAGTTATACAAGGCGGACGTTCGCAACGACACTTCTCTTTGGTATGACCCATGGTTATTTCTCAATTCACTTGTTGGTTATTATAGTCCCGTTATTATTTGTTATGCTATAATAAACAATAATATAATGGTTTTCAACATCATCAACAACGAATTTTGGAACATGCCCACTCAGCTTCACTCAGATAGAAGATCGCATCGTTCTTACATGTAAAAACTCGGTAATGCTATCAACCTCCTCCCTTCACCCTACAATAGGGAGGATAATAAAACATGGCTCTCAAATCAATCTAAGAACTATTTCACTATTAGTAACACCTACCACCACATTTGTCCCTCCGCTACTCAGGTCTTACGGGCCAATCTGGTTTGGAATAAGCACAATATCTCATATATTCTTTCATTGTCTGACTTGTCATCTAGGGGAAGATCACTAACATAAGAAAAAATATCGCTTGAGGATACAATACTGCAATTGGTTGTGCCTTGTGCGATAGGTTCCCGGAATCCACCAACCATATCTAGGTAAAATATTATTTCTCTCGTCTAACTTGGGACGCCATTTCCAGGAAGTTTAACCTACCTTACCCCATATTACAATTAGCCTTCCTCGCTGTATACCGCCAGTTCTTGGACCTCTTCACCCAACGACCTAAGTCACTTTTAGCGTTGCCTTTTGCCTAATGATCTATAATATCTAGAAATAAAGGAACGCGAGGGTATTCTCGAATTCCGTATCATTGGGTTCGACAATATCTCATCGCATCCTCTCGGACATCCACTACGTATTTCATGACATCAAGGTCCATTAACCTACTTAAACCTTACCAACTTAATCTTTTAATTCCAGGTTTGTCACGATGTGATTCTCTTCACAATGAACACAAAATACAAAACTACCTGCTTAATTATCTCACTACTCCTCACACTAAACACAAAATACCCCAAACTTACTAAAACATTTTACAAAACTACCCTCAACCTAAAATAAACCAAACCAAATTGGTGACCACGGTAGGAGCACGAAGGTCCTGATTTTATATTCAAACCAGTAAGAAAAACAGATCGGATGGATCCAAATAAGCAAGGTACTCCACCTCCTATGGTGGAAACGGTAAAAAATAAGGAATACACTGTTGAGGACCGAGATCAGCTGAGAGCATAAATAAAGGCACTAAGGGCCATAAAACAAGCAGAGAAAGGTATGAGGGAAAAATCTGGAGCGTTAGTTATTCACTATACTAACAATCCTAAGGAGAATGAGCCGTCGTAAAAGACTCGTCTTAGTTAAAAAAAGACTCACCTCGGCTCTAAGAAGACACATCGGTCCAAGCTTGTTGAAAGTTCAGGGTCTGAGTCCTCTAGTAGCTCTTCGAATGAGGCTGAGCTTGAAAAATCTTTGTCATCAAGCAGTGAAAGAGGGGAGATCTAGAAAAAAGGAAAAGTTAACCAAAAATCACTTAAGAAAGAAGGATAGGCATGGTAGGCTTAAAATGCATCTTGGCAAAGGTTCGTCCCACATGCATGCTAATCAGTTGCTGATAGATCCTTTTACATTTCAAACCAAACCATGTATTTTTGTAACACCTGATGAGGATAGAGTCTTTAGTTGTAATAAAAACTAGAAACGGTCACCTTTGTCTGTAAAAATACTGTCCGGAAACCTACCGAAGAGGTTTGATACCTCTAAAATGGAAAAATACGATGGAAGTCGAGATCCGGATAATCATCTGGAGCACTTCAAGAACTTCATGATAAATTTTGGTGACGATAACAAACTTTTATGCAGAGCCTTCTCCCAAACTTTTACGGGGAGTGCTCTTAAATTGTATAATAGCTTACCTCAGGGGTGCATTAGAAACTTTGATACATTCTGGTTGCCTTCCGAAGGCAATTTGTTGGAAGTAAAGAATTGAAGGGTAATGGGGATACCATTATCCATTGTGACCAAGAACCAAACAAGTCTTTGAAAGACTACATAATTCAGTTTGTGAATACAAAAAACAGATTAGCAGATTGCTTTGAGCAGGTGGCAATTAAATTTTTAAGGTAGGGCTTGAATCCTAGGAACTTAGCTGATTCTGTAACCCGGAAGAAAGCTATGACCTGGGATGGCTTCTTAAATCAAGTGGGAAAGCAGATTAATATGGAGGAAACAAAGAAAAACATGGTGCACCGTCAAGTGAGGTCCACCATAATAGTTCCTCCAGCCGCTAACTAGTCTGGCTACAAGGCTAAGGAGACCGGACAAGGATCTAACCGGTCTAAGCAAACTCAATCCAACCAGAACCAGAACCAAATCCAACAATCAAAGGGAAATAGGGGTCATTGGGTTCATCCTGAGTGATTTTCAAAATTAAAGGATAATGTAGCCACAATCTATGATAAAACTAAGGATGAAGTACATTTTCGAAAGCCGACGACATTGCAGTCCACCAGAGAAAACCGAAATACTTGTTTTTGCAAGTATCACAATAATATAGGTCATAACACTCAAGATTGCATAACATAAAAACAGAAATTTTAGAACCGTATTGGAAGGGGAAAACTGGGAGCGTATGTTAAAAGACAAAGTGGAAACAGACCTGACAATGCTCCTCAGACAGGTCCTACTCAAGAAGGGGCAATGGTAATCCTTGAGAGATTCGATGTGGACTCTGAATATCTGGATCCAGATTCAGCTAAGAATAAGGTAGGAGTAATAACATAACATACCAATACAGTGTCCAAACTGATCAGTTTATTTGAGTCGTTAACCATCTTTAGAGTGAATATTGTATATGCACCTACCGATTCATCAAAGAAGAGACATGTCCACAGTTTGGCTACTCAATTGGAATGTGGAATGTCTTCTCATCAATGCCAATCCCCTTTCCCCTTCGTAGTATTTGATGAAGATGATCCGAGGAATACTGGTGGACCCCATAAGGATGAGGTGGTTATAAGAGCATCTATAGGGGGAAACGATGTACGCCGAAATTTGATCGATACAAGCAGTTCGAAAAATATTATTTTCTTAAGCTCCTACAAGCAGATGAGGAATCCAACCGTTATTCAACGTTCAAACAGGACTATTGTGGGTTTCACATGTAATACTGCGGATGTAAAGTTTGAAGAAGAAGTGTTGTTGAGCAAAGGGCTTTTTAAAAAGATCGTAAGAGTGTTGTTTGTTGTGGAAGATTTCCCCACATCATACAACGCAATTTTTGGGAGGTCTTGGCTTTCCATAATGCATGTTGTGGCCTTAACAGTCCATTAATGTTTAAAGTATGCGGTTCAGGGACAAGTATGGGTTGTCTGAAGTAGTCAAAAGATAGCCAAAGAGTGCTTTGCAACAACTCTTGCTCCTAAGACATTGGGGGCAGTTCAAATTAATAAGGATTAGCAGTTACTGGAACCTTTTGCTGAGGAAAGTGAGATTGATGATCCCATAGAGGCTCCTAGTGTCATAATCCCCATTGAAGAAATTGAAACCCACTCCCTTGCTGAGGGTGATAATGTTAAAATTGGTTCCAAGATGGCGCCAAATTTAAAGAAGTTGTTATTCTTTTTGTTAAAAAAATCAACATGTGTTTTCTTGGTGCAATAGTGATGTAACCGGGGTACCAACAAATGTTATTTCACACAAATTATCCATCTGGAGCGAATTTGCACCTGTCGTACAAAAAAAAGATATTTTTTTAAGGAAAAAACAGATGTGATAGTTCAAGAGGTTGATCGGCTGACCAAGATGGGGCACATTAAGGAATCCCAATATCCTTTATGGACTGCCAATCCAGTGTTAGTCAAGAAAAATAACAGGAAATTGCGTATCTGCATTGATTTCACTAACCTTAACAAAGTTTGCCCTAAAGATCTTTATCTTGTCTCTCAGATAGATCAGTTGGTAGACTCTACGTTTGGAAACAAGTTGTTGTCCTTCATGGATGCCTTCTCAGGTTATAATAAGATACAAGTGGATCTGAAGGATCAAGATCACACTACTTTATTACAAATAGAGAACTCAATTGCTATAAGGTGATGCCCTTTGGTTTAAAGAATGCTGGGGCTACTTATCAGAGTTTGGTGAACAAAACATTTGTTAATCAGATTAGCATAAATATGGAAGTGTACATAAATGACATGATGCTTAAAATCATAGAGGAAGATTTGCACATAACTGATCTTCAAGAAACATTTGCTAATTTAGCTGCTGTGAATTTGAAATTAAATCCATAGAAATGTGTGTTTGGGGACCGATCTGGAAAGTTTCTGGGTTACATAATAAGTGAGAAGGGTATCCAGCCTGATCATGATCAGCTTAATGCACTATCATAAATGGATCATCCTCGAAATATTAAAGAAGTTCAAAGGCTCATCGGAAGGTTGGTTGCCTTAAATAGGTTCATTTCAAGGTCATCGGACAAATGTGCTTCGTTCTTTCAAACATTCAAAAATGCTAAAGATTTCAATTGGTCCTCACAGTGCAACCAGGCTTTCGTTAAGATAAAGAAACATTTATCATCACCAAAGACTCTTTTCAAGCCCATTTAAGGAGAAAATATTTATGTATACCTGGCTGTATCGGAATGTGTTATAAGCGTTATCTTGGTAAGAGAAATGGATAATTATCCTCGTATGGTGTATTACATCAATAAGAGTTTGATGGATCTTGGAAGAAGATATTTGAAGTTGGAAAAGCTAGCACTAGCCCTAATGATTTCAGCAACAAAGATGAGGCCATATTTCCAATCTCACTATATTATTGTCCTAACGTCTTTCCCGTTAAAGAATGTTCTTCAAAGGCAGATATATCAAGCAGGATGACCAAGTGGTCAGTAGAATTGGGCGATTACGACATTGATCCTCCCCTCCCCCCCCCCCCCCCCCCCGCATGGCAATTAAAGCTCAATTAGTGGCTAATTTCTTGGTGGAATTCCATGCAGACAGAAGCTCTAAACAAACGTAAGAAGATAAATTCAAGAAAGAACGGGTTGTCTGAACAGATGGTGGATCAAGCACAATGGGCTGTGGAGCTGGAATTTGTTTAACCTCTCTATGATAAAATGTATCAAACTATATGCTTTGGATCTAGAGCGTCTAACAATGAGTTCGAATATGAAGGATCTATAGCTGGTATTAAATTAGCCTTCCCATGTGGAGCTAAGAGAGTTTGGTTAATGAGTGACTCTTAATTACTCATCCATCATGCTCAAGATCAGTCTGATGCTAAGAAAGAACAATTGGTCAAGTATTTACTTATTTTGAAAGAAGTGGTAGCAGGCTTCAAAAGTGTTTGCTATGAGCATATTCCCAGATCGGAGAATACATTGGCAGATTCTCTAGCAACTATAGCATACTCTGAGTCCTACCCTTGGATTCACATAGAAGAGTACCCGTCTATACAGTTAGGTCAGAACAAAGAAGATAGGGAAAGTATGAGCATACACATGGTCCAACCTAAAGACTAAATGTATACCCTTATTCAATACATTTCTGATCGGATATTGCCTTCGGGTAAAGTTGTGGCAATAAAGATTAAATACAAGGCACATGGTTTTTTTTATGATAAGGTGAATTCTTTAAAAAAAAATCTTTCAGTAGACCTCTCCTAAGTTGTTTGGGGTTTGAAGAATCCCAAGTTGTTTTGTCCGAACTACATGATGGAGAGGGCTTGGCACACTGTGGGTACAAGGCACTAACCCGGAGAGTCCCGTTGGCTGGATACTATTGGCCAACCATAACGGTAGATGCTAAAGAAATGGTAAAGAAATGTGATCCATGTCAAAGGTATGAAAATGAAATTCATGTTCCAGCAGTACCTATGAAGTTTATTTCTGAGCCAGTACCTTTTGCCCGTTAGGGAATGGACTTAGTTGGACCTCTTCCTATGGCATCCGGGAGATGCAAAATATTATAGTTGTTGTTGATTACTTCTCAAAGTGGATAGAGACAGCTCCTTTGGCAGGGACCACATTGAAGGTTGTCATTAAATTTATCTTATCCAATATATGCTGCAGATTTTGAGTCCCTCAAAAGATTACTACAGATAATGGGCCACAATTTGATAACAAAGACATGGAAAATTTCTGTGCTTTTAGGGGCATTCATCATTTTTTTATTCTCCTTTCCATCTGCAAGCGAATGGCCAAGTTGAAGTTGCAAACAGAACCATTATATTTGGATTAAAAAATAATTTAGAAGGGGCTGCGGGAAAATGGCCAACCTATTTACAAGAAGTATTATGGGCCTACCGAACCACTCCTCAGTCTGCTATACAAGAGTCTCATTTTGCCTTGGTATATGGGATGGATGCAATTACTCCCATATAAGATATTTTACCATCAAACATAGTCCATAACTATTTTGAATAGGCTAATGAGATAACAATCAGGAATCAATTAGACTTAGTAGAAGAGAGAAGAGTTAAAACACATATAAGAACAACACAATATTAAGGTTAAATGAGGAGTAAATTTGCTTCCAATGTCAAAAGAAGAGATTTTCAACCGGGGGATAAGGTATTAAGGAAAGTTTTCTTACATACCAAGCAGTTCGGTAAATTGGCTCCTAAATGGGAAGGCCCTTATGAGGTCTGTGAGAAGATCAAACCTGGGACATATAGGCTTTAAAACAAAGAAGGGAGAACTTTGAAGCACCCATGGAAATTTGAGCATCTCAAGTTATATTTAGAATAAACTTTTTATGTAAATATTTACTTGTTATATATCAATATAAATATTATAGGTCATACTTTTTCCTACCCTAGTGGCACGGGGAGGTTTTAATGAGGTGTCCGGTTTTTTCTTCAATACTACATAATGCGTTCTTCAAAAATTTGGTGTGATTTTACTTTACTTCAATTGAAGTATACATCACTGGTTCAATACCCCGGATCTCTAGTAGATCGAATAAACTTGGTGGTTGGTCATGACTATTAAATAAATGTCATTGGAGATATTGAACACTCTCAATTTAATACTTTTGAAATTCTAGGGGCTACTTAAACATTAGCCATGTAATTAAACGAAAGGGAATTGGATAAATTAAGCTTGTTCGGACTTAAACCGAACAGTAATACAAAATGTGCCTTAGCCATCTAAGGACTTCGATTGTTCAAAAAAACTGAGAAAAATACACGATGAAAACCTTAGGGCTTGTTCCCTTCAGATGTTTCTTCACCACCACCACCTTTTTGGGACTTTTGAGTTTAACACTTGAACTCTCACTTGTACCTTCTTCATCATCAGTGGAATAAACTCCACTAACATAGTTGGGTTTGTCTCCATCGGCTAAGGTATGAAATGGGATGTCTTCGTACTCCACATAATTCCATAAGAGACCAAGGGTTCTCGTAGGGAAAGTCTCATGGAACAACAGCACCATGTCGGATTTGATCCCATCATCCGCTTTTTCTAAAGAGTCTGTTACTCCATTGGCATATTCTTCAATACCTTACTTTGATGGCTTGCTCTTGTTGACGCTCCAGGGCCTCTTTCTCCTTGGTCATCTCTGAAACAGTATATTCCAACTTAGTCTTCTCGTTGGTTATGATTTGGATAATACCATCCTTGGTCTTCAGTTGCTACTTCAAAGCTGTGAGGTTTTATGAGGAAGAAGTTTCCAGGCCGCAGTACCTCGTTTGGAGCTCGGTATTGGCTGCTTTCGATGCGGTTAGCTTGGTTTCCAAATCCTTATTTTCCTTCTTCAGCACCTCTATGCTTTTTTGAGAACTTAGAAGACTATTCTGACAAAGATTGTTTGTCAGAAATGAGAGAGTTGATGGCGTTGGTTTGACTTTTTACCTGCCTCTCCAGATCGAGTACTGGTGAGATGTAACCAATGAGAGCGTAACTTAATATATCTTGTTCTCCGGATATGGAAAAAGACTTCACATTATAGTTCACCATGATAGACGAGCTGGAAGGACGATAATGACCTGCAAAATCATCTTTATCAAAGTTATTGAAATACAGACCGATGTCTTGAAAGGCAGAAAGGTCCACGTCGTTGTTTCCTTCACCAGCAATTTATTCAGACTTGAGGTCTGTTGGAATTTCCTCTTGCATCGTAGGGTCAGTAAGAGCTGTTAGTAGGTTTTCCAGGGGGCGAATGATTATTTATTCCCCTAGTGTAACCTTCTTTTTCTTGGCAGCTTTTTCATCACTGTTGGCCTTGCATTTTCTGTCCTTTTTAAGAGGCCTTGGTGGGTTCTTTGACCCTCCAGCTTCCCTTACAGTCTCTACCTCTACCGTCTTGAGCAAAGCCGCATCGATACCACCTTGGTTCCTCGAACCAGTACTTTATGTATCTGTTTGAGCCAAGTCTATTGTAGTCTTCCTCTTCTTGTTCTTCATTTTACTGGGGGCCTTAGCCCTGAAAGGCAAGTAAAGCTTGGCGTATTTGGCCTATGTCCTTTTCAAAATCACGTCAGCAGGAGAAGGGGTGGTTAGCTCTTCATATATAAGGTCTCTTCTGTCTGTGGTGTTCCGCAAGTGAGACCTCACAAAATTTCCCGACTTGAAGCAATTATGGAAGGCATTTCCCCCAGTTTTCCGAAGCCCATGCATTGAGTTTTTCACAAGTATTTTTCCCTTTTTCCAAGTTTCTGGTGAACTCCTTCGGCAGAACTGAAGAGACATAACAAATAATTCAGAACAAGAGAATTTGTAGTTTAAGAAGTAAAAAAAGAAAAAGAATGAGAAACTTACCAGTACTTTTCCACCTGCTAGTCAGCAAGCTAGGGTTTGTGTTGGCCTTTATCTTCATGCCATTCTCCCATGTTCCACTAACAAAAAAGAATTGTGTCCTCCAAGGTTTTTCGGACTCTAGCAGGTCGTCCACAACCTTGAAATTATTCCCCATGTTGTAGTGGTAGAAGGGAATTTGATGGTTCTTGCACAAACTTGCTACAACAACAAACTGCTCCATTGTAAGAGGGATCTTTGACAATCTAGATGCCATGATACATGCAATGAGTGTGTACCAGGCATTGAGGGTTACCTGACTGGGACAAAGTTTGACCAAATGGAAGTACTTAATGATCTCTGGGTCTAAAGGGAACCGAAGCCCCCAATTCAGCACTTCGGTGTATACTACCACCTCATTCAATTTACAGTCTATGGAGGTCTCTGGAGTGATTGGTATCCTTACCTTTACAGACTTCGGAATCCTCCATTTGGTCTGAATTTGACCTAGCTCGACAACATGAGTGACATAGTTGATATTTTGCAAAGCCAACAAATACTTGACCCTGACGTGTTTAAAACAAGGGCCTACTTTACCCTCTAGACTCTCTGGTAGGGAGTCCGGATGAGTCATATAAATTTTTACTTTACTTTTACCTTTCTTGTCTGAGGCAGCATCCCTTGTCTGACCTGACGCCTCGGTCTTAAAAGGGGCATCTTCAATGATGTCCTTCATATTCTCTTCCATCACTGTGGAAGGTTTATCAGTTGTTTTTTAAAAAGGTTGTTCAGTTTCCTTCATCGGAAGTTGTTCGGGTGGTTATGTACTTTTTGCCTCTAATGGCCTAATATATGGTAGAGGTTGCGATCCGAAGGGCTTGGCACGTGCAACCGCTTTAGCTATCTCTGATCCGGATGGTTTTGAAGTTGATGGTGTTGACTGCATTTTGGTTTAACGAGTTGTCTGGCGATGAGTTATCCTCTCTGGTGACTTTTTGTGTCATAGCCCATTGCTATAAACGGTGAGGGTTTTCTAATGCTCGAAACAACTTTTTTCTTGGAAACAGGATGTTGAGATTCTTGTACTAAAGAACAAAAAATGAGGGGTGAGAGGTTTGGTCTGAATGGAAGTTTTCGGGGTCTAGGATTTCTTGAGGAAGATGACCCATGATCGGCGTCCTGGTTTGACTGACTGTTTTTCTTTCCTGGAGAAACGGGGAGATGGACGGCGGTACATTTTTCTCTTTTTACTTTCCTTGATCTCTCTAACTCATATAGATTCAACCAACCTCCTTTAACTAAGGCGTTTCTGGCTGTGAACATATATCTCTCAAGAACAATTTGAAGATGAAGATTGGTGTGGATTAATTTTGATTGAGGGTAACTTTGTCTGAAGTTTTGTAGTATTTCAAGGGTATTTAATGTTTAGTAGATTGTAGTGAGATAGTTGAGCTGCCTGGTTGTATTTAATTTTCATTACCCTCATTAAATGAAAGTGGTTGGGTATCTATACCCTTAACCTTGGGCCACATGGGCTTTCGGGTTGTGTTTATGGATTCGGGTCGAGTTCAAAGACCCATTAGTTTTGAGTAGGTATGTAATTAGCTTAGTCATGAAGTGATTAAGTTTTTAATACATTAATTCACTTCGGATGGTTCAGTGGATGGATGTTGTCCGAATTGTCCCTGTCCGGTTCTCATAAAGAGTGGCGATAAAATTCGAACTCATCAGTAGCCCCTTTTTAGGTTGTGTTCGAAGGTCTTTGACAAGACCTATAAAATAGTCTGTATGTGCTCATAACTATGTCCAAACAGATTTCAAATTGTGTAACGACTTCATCCGGACTAAAAAAGTTCTCAGAAACTGAACGTTTTTTGCCATAGATCGTGGGACACGTGTCTTTCTCGTATTCGCCACATCGGCCGTTTTTTCTTCTTTCTCGAACGGCGCTCCCACTTGCTCCAAAAAGTGACTTCTTTAATTAATGTGGGTGACATCAGCGCCGTCTTTAATTATTACAATATCCTTTCATATTCTCCTAGGTATCGAAGCATCTTTTGTTCCTTTACTATAAATTAGTCCCATTTTTACTGTTTTACCATCTTCATTATCTTTGCTCTGTTAAATTTCAAAGCTTTCATCTCTAAAAAACCCTTCTTTTGGTGTGAGTTTATGTTCACAACAAGAAACGCCTTAGTAAAAGGTAGGTGGCTCAATTTGTCAGAGGTAGAAAAAGCTCAAAAGGTCGAACGAGAAAAGTGCATTGCTGCAGGCCTCCCTATTTCCCCTATTGATAAATCAGAAACACCAAGTTCAGAGCCTGACCGGGGTTCTTATCCAGCTAAGAGTGCTAAACCCAAGAGGTTGTTCCAGTCCAACCTTTCGCCAATCGTTTTGGGCTCATCGGTCCAGGAATCAGAGCCTGCTGTTGAACCAGAGCAGGCAGTTACAAGCTCTAAAAGACCTTCCCCATTCATTGCCATGGGATCGGACGCTGACGCCTCCCCAAAGAAGCTAGTAGACCGGCGAAGAGGTCGTTTGGTTAAAAGGCAGGCTCAAAATACTACGCCTTCCAAGTCTGGGGTTAAAAATAAAAATACAGGGTCAGAAGCACCCATTAAAATCCCCAAGGACACATTGTCCGGTCTAGAGGCAACCAGTTCAAGTCTTCGTAAAGAAACCTCCGGATCTGAGCCCCAACCGGAGTCCAGACCACAAGAAGTTAGTAATACCCAACCATCCGGAGGGCCTGCTGAGCCAACCACTAGTACCTTTCACCCCAAAACAACTGATAATCCTTCCATAATAATGGAAGAAGTGTTGAAGGATTCTATTGAAGAAGCTCCTTTTGAGTCCGAAGTCTCCGGGCAAACAAGTGAGACTGCTACCGCCAAGAAGGACAAGGGCAAGGAGAAGCTATGCTTAAAACATCCAGATTTGTCGGAGAGCCTTGTGGGAAAAGTGGGATCTTGCTTCCACAAGGTAAGTGTCAAATACCTGCTGGCCTTGCAGAAAATTAATTACGCTTTCATCCATACAGCCGAACTGGGTCGGATGCGAACAAAATGGGGGATCCCAGAGAATGTCAAAGTGAGGATACCGGTGGATCCGGAGACATCGATGGACTGCAGGCTTAGTGAGATAGTTTTCTTTACTAAGTTATTCAACTGGGGGTTAAGATTTCCCCTAGACCCAGAGATCGTCAAATACTTTCACCTCATCAAACTCTGCCCAAGCCAACTGAGCCCCAATGCTTGGTACACCTTCATGGCCTGCATTATGGCCTCCAGACTCTCTGGAATCCCTCTTCCAATGGATTAGTTTGCAGCCGTGGCTAGCCTTTACAGAAACTACGTTATCCCCTTCTATCATTTCAACATGGGTGATAATTACAAGGTAGTGGACGACCTGCTTGAGTCAGAAAGGAACTGGAAGACTCAATTATTGTTTGTTAGTGGCGCTTGAGAGAATGGGAGGAAGATTAAAACCGGTGTCAGCCCAAGCCTGCTTACCAGCAGATGGCGAAGTGATGGTAAGAATTTCATCTCATATTTCCATCTTTACTTATCACAAATTTGTTTGTCTAACTTATCTTCTTTTGTTTTTTGGTAGTGCTGCCTAAAGACTTTAGTAATTATTTAAAGGCTGGGCAGACCACTTGCTTCAAGCTAAATGCTTGGGCTGCTGAAAAGTGGGGAAACCGCTTCCACAACGCTTTTACCGGAGGCAATCTAACAAGATCCTACCTTTGGAATACAACTGACCGGAGGGACTTATCTTGGGAGGAATTAACCACTCCACCCCCTCTGGAAGTAATCCTCAGGAGGACAGATGCACATGATGGATCGTTGTATCTGCCCGGTAGAGCTAAAGCCCCAAGCAAGATGAAGGGCAAGAAAGACAAAGGCAAGCATGGTATGGTTGAAGCCAATCCTACCGAAGTAGAGAAAGCTGCCCCAACAAACCCAGAGGGGCCAAACCAAGGACAAATTGATGTTGCTCTTCTACAAGTAGTGGAGCATGAAAGTACTAGAGAAGTGGTTGGATCTCCAAAATCCTCAAAGGCTCCTAAGAAAGATAGGAAACGGGGAGCAGAAGACAAGGATAGGGAGGCAAAGAAGAAGAAAACCTCCAAGGGTGATGAAATTTCTCTCCGGCCTCCGGAGCCTCTTCCTCCTGTTGACCCTACTGACCCTACTCAAGCAGAAGGGATCCCTGGTACTTTCAAACCGTAGGGGGTGCAAGAGGGGATATCAGCATTGATAGCATTGATATCAGTGGTCTTGAAGAGATTAGTCTTTACTTCTAAAACCTCCCTAAAGACGATTTTGTTGGGCCGTACCTCCCCCCAAGTTCTTTGAATATCGTCACATTCAATGGTAAGTCTTTCTCTGTCTCAAGTGAAAGAGATGTCGTAAATCACTCAATATTAAGTAATATCCAGCCAATGCTTAATTTGGAGAAGCAAGTACAAGGTCAGTCAGCCATCATTAATACCCTCAATTTTGACAAAGAGAAATTGTCTAGCGACCTCCTCACTGCCAATAAAAATGCTGATGCATTGAAGAGGAAAAATGAGGATTTGAAGAAAAACAAGGAGGATTGGGCCACAAAGCTAGCCACTTTGGAAGATACTATCAAAGAACTCCAATCAAAGCAATTCGACTTGGAGAGAGATCTCTCTTCTTCAAGAGAAGAGCTGAGGGCTAAGGACAAGGTCATTCACACTTTAACCAATGACAAGATCTCGCTCGAGGACTCGGTGTCCAAGGCTGCACAAGAGAAAGCTGATTTGCTAAAGGAGAAAGAGAGAACAATCCAAGCTAGGATTGATGCTTATACCAACAGAGTGATAGATACTCAGGAGGAAAAGTATGCCAAAGTGAAGTCGGACATGGTCTTGCTCTTTCATGAGAAATTCCCGAAGAGGACACTAGGAGATTTATGGAATTTTTTTAGAGTATGAAGACCTCCCCTTCCACACGATGGCTGATGGTGACAAGCATGACTACTCCAGTGGTTTGGATGACACAACCGATGAAGAAGAGAAAACCGGGGAGAGTCCATATGAGGAAAATGATGACCCCAAGAAGAAGAAAACTAGTGAGGCTGGGCCATCTAAGAAAGCTCGATCTTGAAGTATTAACTATTTTTTTTTAATTTTTTGTGATTGAACCAAAGTCCTTGGATGGCCAAGGCATTTTTTGTAATTGTGCACGGCTCCTGTCCGGATAAACCTTTTTGTTTGAAAACTCAAAGTCCTTAGGTGGACAAGGCCCTTCGTATATTTTATTGGGCAATTTTACTTTGCACAGAATTGCATTTTTTCATAGTTTTTCAGCTTTGGTGGCTTATGTTTAAACAGCCTTAGTTAGTTTGCTTGCATTTTAAAGTGAAAGTGTTTAAATTCTCCGATGACAAATGTTTAAGTAGTCATCATTCTATCAATTCAATTTGATCGATCTGACATTGATAGAAAATTTCAAAGAGAAAACCAACTAAAATACTTTGAATCTTTCAAGAAGGCATCGAATTTTATTAAAAAGCCTGGACACCTCATTAAAACCTCCCCGCGCCACCAGGGCAGGAAAGAGTATGCCCCCAAATATTTATATGAACTTTTAAACAAGTAAATATTTACATAACTTTCATTCCAAGTACAATCGGAGGTGCTCAATGTTCCAAGGGTGATTCAAAACCCTTTCATCCTTGTCTTGAAGGTGGTATGTCCCAGGCTTAAGCTTTTTAATAACCACATAAGGTCCTTCCCAAGTTGGAGCTAGCTTGCCGAACTGATTCTCCTTAATACTTCATCTCCTGGCTGAAAATCCCTTCTTTTAACTTTGGAAGCAAACCTGCTTCTCACCAGGCCTTGATAATGCGTGACTCTAAGGTGAGCCTTAACTCTTCTTTCCTCCATCAAGTCAAGTTGGCCTCTTATTGCCACTTCGTTAGCGTGTTCGGAGAAATTATGAACTCGAAAAGAAGGAAGAGTAGCTTCTATGGGAACTATAACATCAATCCCATATACTAAAGCAAAGGGAGATTCTTGTGTTGCTGCCCCAGGAATTGTTCAGTAGGCCCATAATACCTCTTGTAGATAGCTTGGCCATTTTCCAGTAGCTCCCTCTAAATTCTTTTTAAGACCGGACAAGATGATCATGTTAGCCACTTCGACCTGACCATTTGCTTGTGGGTGGAAAGGAGAAGAGAAGAAATTTTGTATGCCTCTAGAGGCGCAAAAATTATCCATTTCCTTGTTGTCGAACTGTGGCCCATTGTCTGTGGTTATTTTTTGTGGAATTCCAAATCTGCAACAGATATTGGATAAAATGAATTTTATAACAGCTTTCGATGTTGTACCTGCCAATGAAGCTGCTTCTATCCACTTGGAGAAGTAATCAATGGCAACTATTATAGTTCTACACCCTCCGGATGCCATGGGTTGAGGCCCTACCAAATCTAGCCCCCAACGAGCAAAAGGTATTGGTTCACAAATTGACTCTACAGGGATAGCTGGGATATGAATTTTATTGTTGTATCTTTGGCATGGGTCACACTTTTTTACCAATTCCTTAGCATCTTGCATTATGGAGGGTCAGTAGTACCCAGCTAACAAAACTCTTCTTGTTAGAGCCCTGAACCCGCAGTGAGTTGATCCTTACCATCATGCAGTTCATAGAGCATTATTTGGGACTCCTCAACTCCCAGAAATCGTAGGAGGGGTTTACTATAGGATTTTTTATAAAGAACATCCCTTAGGATGACAAAACCATGGGCCTTGTATTTTATTTTTCTTGTCACTGCTTTCTCCGGAGGCAAGATGTCATCCGAGATATATTGAATAATTAGAAATCTCCAATCTAAGGGTTTTTTTACTTGTATATTCAAACTTTCTTCTTTCTTATCCGGATCACTTTGAATAGATGGGCACTCTTGCACATGTATCCAAGGGTAGGACTCAGAGTAGGCTACGGTTGCCAAAGAGTCTGCTAGCGTATTTTCCGTTTGGGGTATGTGCTCATATGTGCTAGCGTTTAATCAATTGCTCTTTCTTGGCTTCAGATTGACCTTGTGCATGATGGACAAGAAGTTGAGAATCACTCATCAACCTGACCCTCTTAGCTCCACAGACGAGAGCTAATTTGAAACCAACTATAGCAACTTCATATTCAGACTCATTATTGGAAGACTTGAAGGCAAAACATATAGCTTGGTACATTCTGTCACCGTACGGAGAGGTTAAACATATCCTAGCACCACATCCCATGGTACTTGATCCACCATCAGTCCGGACGACCCAAACTTTTTTATCTTTTACACTGGTTGCTTGCTCAACATCCCTATCCGAATGGAATTTAACTAAGAAATCAGCCACGGCTTGGGCTTTAACTGTTGTTCGAGGAGCAAAATAAATATCATAGTCTCCCAACTTTACTGACCACTTGGTCATTCTACTTGAGATGTCAGTTTTTTGGAGAACATTTTTCAAAGGAAAATAAGTCCGGACGATGATAGAATGAGCCTGAAAATAGGGCCTCATTTTCCTTGCTGCAATCACTAACGCCAATGCCAATTTTTCAAGCTTCAAATATCTTTTTTCTGCATCTATCAAGCTTTTGCTGATGTAGTACACCAGACGGGGATAATTGTCCACCTCTCTCACCAATACTGCACTTATTGCACAATCAAAAACTGCCAAATACACGAAAAGAGTTTCTCCATTAACAGGTTTAAACAAAGTCTCGGGGGAAGACAAATGCTTCTTAATTTCATCAAAGGCCTCATCACACTGTGAGGACCAGTTAAAGTCTTTTGCACCTTTCAAAGTTTGAAAAAACGGGGCACACCTGTCCGAAGACCTTGAAATGAAACGGTTTAGTGCAACCAGCCTCCCAGTCAATCGTTGTACTTCTTTAATATTTCGAGGAGGCTCTATTTGTAGTAAAGCATTAAGCTAGTCTGGATCAGGTTGTATCCCTTTCTCACTTATCACATAACCCAAAATTTTCCCGGACTGCACTCCAAAAACGCAATTTTATGGATTTAACTTTGAATTTACTTTCACTAAGTTGGCAAACGTTTCTTGGAGATCTACCAAGTGTAGCTCTTCGTCCACACTTTTCACCATCATGTCATCGATGTAAACTTCCATGTTTCTTCCAATTTGATCAGTAAAATCCTTGTTTACCAACCTCTGATAAGTAGCCCCAGTATTTTTTAATCCAAATGGCATCACCTTGTAACAATGGAGGCCCATATCAGTAACAAATGTAGTATATTCTTGATCCTTCAGATCCACTTGAATCTGATTATACCCAAAGAAAGCGTCCATAAAGGACAACAGCTTGTTTCCTGAAGTGGAGTCCACCAACTGATCAATTCGAGTGACCGGATATAAATCTTTTGGACAAACCCTGTTGAGATCTGTGAAATCGATGCACATACGCCACTTTCCATTTTTCTTTTTTACCAATACCGGGTTGGCTGTCCATAAAGGGTATTGAGATTCCTTTATGTGCCCCATTTTAGTAAGCCGGTCAACCTCTTTTGTATAACAGGTGTTATGTCCCTTCAGATGGACAATTGGTGTGATATAATATCTGCTGGTACTCCGGTAACATCAGCATTGCACCAAGCAAAGACATGTTGATGGTCTTTCAAGAAATCTAACATTTTACCATTTAATTCCGAAGTCATCTTGGATCCTATCTTGACATTTTTCCTCCAGCCAGAAAGTGAGTTTCAACTTCTTCGACCGATATTAAAACACCATGGGTCTATATGGGGTCATCAATTTCACCCTCTCCTACAGAGGGCCCCTCAAACTGCTATTCCTCATTAATCTGGACTGCCCCCAATGTTCGAGGGGCCAGTGCTGTCGCATAACACTCCATTGCTACCTTTTGGCTGCTTCGAACAACTCTCATTTGTCCATGCACATCATACTTCAAACACTGGTGGACTATTAAAGCCACAGCATGCATCCTCGAAAGCCAAGATCTTCCCAAAATAACATTATAACAAGTGGGACAATCCACCACGATAAAAAGTATTCTAACCATCTTTTTAAAAGGGCCTTTGCCCAACAATACCTCCTCCTCGAACTCTCCGATCACATCTGCTGAGCTTCTAGTGAAACCCACAACTAATCTGTTCGAACGCTGAATTACTGTTGGATTCTTCATTTTTTTTGTAGGAAGTTAAAAAGAGAATATTGGCTAAACTTCATGTATCCACCAAAATTCGTCTTATATCATTGCCTCCAATGGATGCTCCTATGACAACAACATCTTCATGTGGACCAGCAATATCCCTCAAATCATCCTCGTCAAAAACAATAAAAGGAAAAGGAATTTGCGATTGTTAAGAAGTCATGCCCCCTTCAAGTTGGGTAGCTAAAGTATAAACGTGCCTCTTTCTTGAAGAAGCAGTTGGTTTATGGTGTCCCCTCTGAATATTATAAGTGACTCAAAAAAGTTAATAAGTTCGGATACCGTCTTGCAATGGTCCATGATAACACCCACTTTATTCCGGGTTGGATCAGGGTCTAAGTATTCTGACTCTACATCGAACCTCTCGATTATCACCATAGCCTCATCCGGAGCCGATGTGCCTGCATTGTTTGGACCAGCCCGATGAGCGCTATCAGGCATATTTCCACCTCTTCTTTTAACATACGCCCCCAACTTTCCTCTTTCAATCAAGTTCTGCATTTCTTGTTTCAACGCAATACAATCTTCAGTGGTATGACCAGTATCATGGTGATATTGGCAAAAACAATTATTACGACTCTCCCTAGGAGACTGTAATGCAGCCGACCTTCTGTAGTGTACTTCGTCTTTTTTTTTTGTCGTAGATAGTGGCTATGTTTTCTTTCAACTCAGCAAAACACTCCGGTTGAACCCAAGGCCCTCGTTTATTTCTAGATTGTTGACTCTGGGCTGGTGCAGCTGGCCGAGACTGAGCTTTGGCTCTGTTATGACCCTGCCCGGCTTCCCTAGCCTTGTTCCTGGACTGGTTTTGGTTTGGATTTGGTGCAGCCAGGGCAGACCTCACCTGTCTGTGCACTCTAGTTTTCTTTGTTTCATCTACATTAATCTGCTTTCGGACCTGATTCAGCAGACCTCCCCATGTCATGGCCTTTTTCTGGTTACTGAATCCACCAAGTTTTGAGGGTTTAAGCCCTGCCTCAGAGAAGCTATTACTACTTGTTCAAAGCAATCAACAAATCCATTTTTGGTATTTACAAAACGACTTATGCATTCTTTTAAAGATTCGTTTGGTTCTTGGGAAAAATGGATAATTGTGTCTCCATTGCTCTTTACTTCCTTACTTCCAACAAACTGCCTCCGAAAGGCCACCCAAAAAGTTTCGAAATTTCTAATGCAACCCTGTGGCAAACTATCATACCACTTCAAAGCACTCCCCGTAAAAGATTGGGAGAATTCCCTATAAAGTAACTTGTCGTCATCATCAAAATTCATCATGAAATTTTTGAATTGTTCCAAGTGGTTATCCGGGTCTTTACTACCATCATATTTTTCCATTTTCGTACTGTCAAACCTCTTAGGAAGGTTCCCGGACAGTATTTTGGAGGACAATGGAGATTGTCTCCAATTTCGGTTACGATGGAAAATCGTATTTTCGTTTGGAGTTGCAAAGATACCTGGTTCATCATGGAAGGTAAAAGGATCTATTAACAATCGATCTACATGTCTCCGGTCATGACTATGAGACGATCCTCTGCCCATATGCCTCTTCAACCTTTCATGCTTATCCCTTTTTCTTGAGTACTTTTTGACCAACTTTTGTTTCTTTTTAGAATGGCCTCCATCACTACTGGATGACAAGGATTCTTTGACTCCATCTTCATTTGAGGAGCTACTAGAAGACTATGAGTCTGAATCAGAGCTCTCCACCGGTTTAGACCGGTGAGACTTTTTTGAGCTAGCATGAGTCTTTTTTATACTCACATGGGTTTTTGAGGGCTCATGCTCTCTTGGATTGTCAGTATGATGAGCTACTGACACCTTAGACTTCTCTTTTGTGCCCATCTCTGCCCTCTTGGCAGCCCTCAGAGCTTCTATTTCAAATTTTAACATACCTCACTCCTCAATAGTATATTCATCATTCTAACCCACCACTTCGGCCAAAGCTGGTGGTACTTCTTGCACGTCCGGATTCATCCGAACTGGTTTTTCCTGATGGTTTTGAATGCTAGATTCGGGTACCTTCTCCTCCCACCGTGGTCGCCAATTTGGTGTGGATTGATTTTGATTGAGGGTAACTTTGTCTGAGTTTTGTATTATTTCAAGGGTATTTAATGTTTAGTAGATTGTAGTGAGATAGTTGAGATGCCTGGTTGTATTTAATTTTCATTACCCTCATTAAATGAAAGTGGTTGGGTATTTATACCCTTAACTTTGGGCCACATGGGCTTTCAGGTTGTGTTTATGGATTTGGGTCGAGTTCAAAGACCCATTATTTTTAAGTAGGTAGGTAATTAGCTTAGTCATGAAGTGATTAAGTATTTAATACATTAGTTCAGTTTGGATGATTCAGTGGGTGGATGTTGTCCGAATTGCCCCTGGCTGGTTCTCATAAAGAGTGGTGATAAAATTCGGACTCGTCAAATATGATTTTCTCTCTAAGAAAGTTTTAAGTGTGGAAGACAATGGAATAGTAAAAAGATATATATATATATATATATATATATATATATATATATATATATATATATATATATATATATATAACACTAAAAAGCAACAATTACCAATGAGAAGTTGAACCGGGTTTTTTACAATGATTAAAGGTTGTGCAACGTGTAAAAAATCAAAATCTAGGTAACTTTCTAGACTTAGTGGGTGCGGTGATCTAGGAAAAATAGCGGCTGAGAGGTCAAACTAGATGTTGACACGTGTCACACGATTCACGAAAAAACTCTTCGAATTCTGGAAAGAAAAATCAGTCCTTATGAAATTCGAATTGGGTTGTTTGTAAGAAAAAGGCTTTTCAGTTCGGACGATGCAAACAGACCGGATAAAATTGATGTCGACTTGGTAAATTTTTAACCCTTCCAAATCCCACTTTGCAAGGCCTAAAAAAGGGTCATTAATGAGTTCGGGTCTTACAGTCACAGCCTACCCATTAATCCGAACAGGGTAATTTGGACCATATCACTTCACTATAAATCCGAACAGGACAAATGTATATAACTTTTGACTAAGCTATTTGCTAATCTACTTAAACATTAAATGGGTCTTTAAATTCGACCCGGTTTCACAACCCGACCCGAGAAGCCCATGGGTCAATAATTAAGGTATAAATACCCCAACTACTCTCATTAATGAGGTTGATCAAAATTTAATACTTGCAGGCTGCTTAATTATCTTATTACTCCTCACACTAAACACAAAACACCCCAAACTTACTAAAACATTTTACAAAACTACCTTGAGCCCAAAATAAACCAAACCAATTGTCGATCCATAAATATATTCCAATAATATTACCATTAAGAAAATCAGTCTTAACATCCATCTAATGAAGCTCAAGGTCAAAATGTGCAACTAATACCATTATTGTTATGAATGAATCCTTCGTCGATACCGGAGCGAAGGTTTCTTTAAAATCAATCCCTTCACGCTAAGTATAACTTTTCGCTACAATACATGATTTATGTCTTTCCACATTACCCAGGGAATCGTGTTTGGTTTTTTAAACCCATTTACAACCAATTGCCTTTTTCCCTTCAGGTAATGGGACAAGATCCTATACTGCATTGTCCAGCGTTGATTTATACTATTCCTTCATAACACCAATCCACTTCCGAGATTCAAAGCTTGCCATGACTTATTTTTAGGATAAAATACCAACTACAGTTCCAGGACTTAACTCATCATGCTCCTGAAAATATACTATAAATTTTGGACCTATAATACTATTATTTTCTCTTTTGGACCTTCTTAAGGGCATTATTTCCTCTTGTTGCACTTCTTGAGGAGGTAAAGTTTAATCATTATAAATTATGTAATTTTGATTCCCTTGTAGAAGATTATCTTGAGGTTCATCTTGTTCTACCTAGACCATATTTGTATCCTGATTAGAACTCTCAAGTGGAGCATCAGTGTTAATTTGAGGATTACTTTATTCTAATACGACCGAAATGATTGGCATTACATCCCATTCTTGTGATACGTGAGTATCTCGATTAAAATCTTCATGAATCTCTATGGATTCTTCCTCAAAATCAAAGTTTGTTTCCTTATCCCCACAAACTCAACATCATCTGGAACTTGATCGTTCCTATTTCAAATATTGTACCAATGAGATAACTATAAAACTTAAACCCTCTAAATGTTCGGAATAACCTACGAAAAAATAACTAACTGTTTTGGGTCTAGTTTCTTTTCTTGAGGTTTGTAAGGACTCGCCTCAGTTGAACAACCTCACACATGCAGATGCTTTAAATTAGGTTTACATCTGTTTTAAAGCTCATATGGAGTTCTAACAGTGGCCTTTGTGGATACTCGATTGAGTATATAAGCGATACATTTGATGGCTTCTCCCCAGAGAGATAATCGTAGAGATGAATGAGTTATCATGCTTCTAACCATATCTTTTAGTGTTTGGTTTCGTTTTTCAGACACACCATTTATGCAAGGTGAACCAGGCATAGTGTATTGAGAAACTATTTCACACTTCTCTAGGTACTGAGCAAAATGTCCTGGATGTCGTTCACATGACCCGTCATATCTACCATAGTATTCACCATCACGGTCAGATCTAACGATCTTATTGCTTTTACCAAGTTGTTTCTCAACCTCGGTCTTAAAAGCTATAAACTTGTCCAAGGCCTCATACCTTTCATGAAGAAGATAAAGGTAACCAAAACGAGAGTAGTCATCGATGAATGATATAAAGTATTGCAGCCCGTTCCACGATTCGTATGGAAACTGTCCACAGATGTCGATATGTATCAACTCTAGGACTTCATTCGCTATATATTCCTCTAACTTTTTAACTTTGGTTTGTTTCCTTTTGATACACTCGAAACATATACCAAAGTCAGAGTAATCAAGGGGACCTCGTAAACCTTCAACAATAATCTTGTCCATCCTGACTTTGGATATGTGACCTAACCACTTGTGCCACAATTTATAAGATATTTTAGATTTAGTAATGTTTTTTATGTAGGTTGTGTATTCATAGTATTTTTTTTTTTATTAATAGTATTCTACAAATAAAAATTATCCTCTTTAATTAAATTTTCATTTCCAACAATCACATTATTTAGAGAGAGTGTGAACCAATTGTTTCCCATCAGACAAAAGTAACCTTGTAAGTCTAAAACTGGAAAATAAATTAAGTTCATTCGAAAAATGGGAACATACATTACATTCTCCAAAAACAATATATGTCCAGTAAAAAGTTTTAAGGAAAAATTACAAATAGTTAAAACATCAAACGAGTTCCCTTCTGCCGTGAAAATGGTTCATTCTCACTTAGCATCATTCTCTTTAACGTATCCTGCAAAGAAACACATATATGAGTTGTTGCATCCAAATCAACCCACAAAGTATTTCTTTTCACAAAAACTATATTATTTTCTGAAACAAAAAAAGATGTGGGAATATCTTTGCTTATCAAATAAGCCATGCATTTCTCACAATTCTTCTTTATATGTATTTCTCTTCGCAGAAAAAGAATCAACCTACAATCGATTCCTGATGCTTTTTCTTCTTTACCGGACCTTGACATGGTCCTTTTCCATCTGTCTTACGCTTTAGCTCTGCCTCTTTTGCAGATGTAATCACATTAACATCAGGCACTATGCCTTTAAGTTTGTCATCTCATGTGAAACGTGGGAAATCAACTCATTGATATTCCACTTTTTTTGCATGTAGTTATAAGTGGATTGGAAATACTTAAACCTGTCTGACAGCTAATGAAATATGAACCCCACTATGCATTCCTCAGGTAAGTCTAAACCGATTGCCTTTAACTTTTGGCCAATTATCGACATTTCGAGAATGTGCTCCCGGATTTTACCTTTGCCATTATACTTTTTTGTAGCTAGCTCGATGAGCAAACATTGTATCTCTACCTTATTTTTACTATTCTTAAATTTGACTTATTTTTAATTTAAAACAAAAGTTTAATACATGATTTTTTAAACCAACGAACTTAAAACACAATAACAAAGAGAAAAACATCCAAAGAACTTGAAAAGTTAGAAATTAGGATTGAGAGTATATATAAGCAAAGATATGAAGAAATATATTTATAAGTTATGAAATTAGTTTGTGGAAAAAAAATATAATTAATAAATATATTATTGACTCTAAAAATCAAATAATAATTACTCAAACACGGTATAATATACCGGGTATATTATTGGTAAACATATAAATGTAAGTCTTCTAGTAATTAGTAAGTATATTTTTTAGTTATATTTTATAAATTTACAATCATTTTTTAATACATTTTTTATTTTTTATATATAGTTTATATTTGCGGACCGAGTCGGATTGGACAGATTAAAAATTCATATCCGACCCAACCCGCCTACGGGTTACAATTCGTATATCCATACATGCCCCGTTAAATGTTCAGATGAACAAAACCCCACCGGATTAGGCCGGGTCGGACCGATTTGGACCAAGATTGCCCCCCTTAAAAATGCTATAGTTATAAAAAAAACTACATACTATAATATAAATCTTTTTCATCTAATAATTGAATAAAAAAATAAAATTTGAAATCATTTGAAATAAGATATACCGATCTTAGATGAAAATAGTCCAATATAAAATTATTATTTTATTAATAAATGTTACCCCTTTTATTTTGAATTACAGTCGTTTAAAAAACATCAAATTATTAATTAAATGTAGTTTTTTTCAGTTACCAACCTAGGATTAAATAAAAACAATTATTAAACTCTTTTTCTTTATTCCCATTAACCAATATATTTTTTATACCGAAAACAATTATTAATCTCAAAAGATATGTTAGATAGGAGTATTATTTATTTATTTATTACTATGTTTTATTTGACTAGTTTAAAATGTAATGATAATAGATGTTTGACCTTTTCTTTAAAATTGACATCAGTCGGTCCTACGAAAGTCGCATTCATCTCACCTTCCAAGTTAGCTACTACTAGGCACTTCTCGATCAAAACTTAAAGCAGCCACCATAACTAGTGGTGGCAAATGGTTCTGGAATCGCGGTTCAAAGCTGGAGAACTGTTTATAAACCGACGGGTAAACCGTTTAACGGATCCATTAGAACTCCAAACCGCAAGGACTGCAAACCGTTAGGACCGCATAAAGAGTAAACCGTCAGGACTACAAACCGTTAGGATCGCAAAACCGCGGTTTATTTGTAAAAAACCGCGGTTTATTTGTAAATATTATAAATGTTTTAATTATTTTATAACCAAAATCATATTTTAAGTTATATTTAAAAAATATTGAGATATTGTATATGATTATAAAATTATTATTACATATTGGTTAGTATTAATTTGTTTTGGTTATTAATATTTTAAGTGTTGTAATTCTTATATAGTCTAAAATTTTAAATATCACTTATGTTATTATTACATTTTGAATATTATTATTATGTTTTTGGATCTAATATTAGTAGTGTTGATACTATGTTACGAACCAAAACTATATCTTATCATGTTAAAATATTACAAATTTTATGGTTATAATTTTAATATTACATTTTGATTACTATTGTGATTTGGTTTTAAATATTACAAGTGTTTGTTATTATTTTTAAACCAAAATCAGATCTTATAAGTATTTCATAATACAATTGTTGTTATTATAATAAAAGGTAAAGTTTTTTTTGGTTAATTTAGCCGTTCACAGTTTATACTCTTGCGGGCGAGGAGTTGTACAAATGTTTTCAAATTAAAATACAAAATAGTAAATAATTATTACAAACATCATTCATCTTCAACTTCGTCTTCTTCATAAGTAAAATCTTCGTTTTCGTCCTCACTTGATTCACCTTGACCTTCATTTTCTTCCATAATTTATTGTTCAAGTGTATCTTCATAATCATCCGGATAATCTTCGAAGATGTCGTCTACGTTCACTTCTTCTCTAAACTCTCTGTCTTGCATCTTTTTATCCGCCGCTGTCCAATCCTTGACTGCCACAAGCACTCCAAGTGCTTTGCCTGTCAATCTTGTTCTCTTAGTCGTGTATTGCAACCTCACTTGGCTGGAAGCACACTCACTTGCAACTGTAGACATAGGTATTGCATAAATCTCTTTAACAACCCTGCAAAGAATAGGAAACTCTTCATTTTTTGTACCCCACCATCTTATGATATCTTCAATACCATGGTCGGAAAAATTCGTAAAATCAAACCTAGTGCTCAAATATATAGACAGCTCATTATCAGATTGAGGGGTTTCTGTAAATTCATTGTTTCGTAACATTGCAATTTGAACATAGTTAGTAGAAAATCTCATTCTACCCCTATTGTTACTACTCCTTACATTTGTAGTTGTATTTGATCTATATCTTTCAGCATACTTATCATAGATATTATGCAAACATGCATATATACCGGAAATATACCCTTCAGGGTCAATTGGTTCCTTCGGTGGTTTAGTTGTAGAAAATTGTACAAATCGATAAAACAATCTAACTAGCCATTCAAATTTATCTTTTCGTGAAAAAAGATCTAAAGGCAAGCAATTGAATAACTCTTAGGCATTGGATGAAAATACTTTGTGAACTTCAATTCCATTTCGAGCACCATGTCTACGCATACAAAATTTGATCTAAATTCATTCATATGCATGACAAGATTAGTAATCGTGAAAAGGGCCAAATGAGCATTAGGTTGATTTTGTGAAGAAAATGTTTGAGTGTTATCCTTAAAAGTTTTAAAAATCTTAATATGTGTGCACAATATATCCAATGCTCCTTTTCAATTGGTGTTTCAGGATAAGATGTATTATAAAGCGTCATAATCTCTTCTTTAAAAACATTTGCACGTGCAAGCATTGCATAAGTAGAATTCCATCTAGTTTCGACATCTAATATAAGTTTCTTATATTGTTTCCCATTTGAAGTAACAAGTGTTTTAAAAACTCTTTTTTTTAGCAGCGGAGGTCGTGCAAAATAAGATCCCATTTTTAATAGGGGCAATATAATCAGCCATAACCTTAAGTATTCCGTCTTTCCCAATTAATTGAAGTACGTGGCATAAACATTTGGTGTGAAACAATTTAGGAAAAGTTGGATTGCAATCTTGTATAAGCAATTTTATAGCATTAATATTAGAAGATGCATTATCCAACGAAATAGACATAATCTTATTTCTAATGCTTTAAATATTCATGCATTCAACCATACTCTCCCTAATTAATTGTGCGTTATTCTTCCCAATAGATTCAAACCATATAATTCTCCTTTGGAGTACCCATTCGGGATCCATCCAATGAAGGATAACACATACCATATCAAAATCAGTAAAAGTAGCTATGTCACTAGTAATCGAAACATTCCATGGCAAAGTTAGCATAGTTTGAACAATGTTTTTTTTTTCTTTTTAAAAAATATTTAAAGGCTAGCGATCGCAAAGAGCTATGTGGAATGCGTTTTGCATGTGGGTTTACCCAAGCTTGCATCCAATTTGTGTATCTCCAAGAATCCCCAAAACTAAATGGTTGTAAACTACCGACTGCATAAATCATTGTTTCTTCCCTATACGTATCGTGGTTAAACTCAAAAGGAAGACCTGTTTGAGGGTTCATGCAAACATTATTTGGGTTAGGTTTTATAGGATCATATACTTCATGTTTCAGTAAATGTTTTACCATAGTGCTAGTGCCCATATTTCTATTTCCACTTACGTGAAGATAACATTTTTTGCACACGTTACAAATACTAGAATAACCATCTTCTGATGGAGTATAGTGTTTCCAAATCTAAGATGTTTTGTTACGAGATCTCGATCCACCACTAGTACTTCTACCACCACTTTCGTGGGAGGAGAGTGTGTCAACGTGAGGGGAGTATGTAGGAAAATCATCCACGGTATTGAGATCCACATTAGCGGGTGGGTGAGCATTAGTATTTCTACGTTTTGAAGCCATTTTAAAACTAATAACAACATTTTTTTAAATATGAAATAAAATACTAATGGAAACTAATTAATATTGCAAATAATAAAAACTAAATTTAGACTAATAACAACTAATAACAACTAAGAACAACTAAATTTAGACTAATAACAACTAATAACAACTAAGAACAACTAATTAAATTAAAATTAAAAAAACTAATTTAAATAACTAAAACAAGTAAATAACTTGATAAATTATACGAAGCTCTTAATTGAGCTATTATAATGTTATCCCAACTTTATTTACGTGTTTTTATCAAATAGAAACAATTTGCGGAAAAACAAAAATCAAACAATTTCGAAAGTAGAAGTAGAATATGTAAAATAAGTAATTTGAGTTTTCTAGAATATTTTGAACAAGTAGAGAGATTTAGAGAGAAGTAGAGAGGTGTTTGTGAGTTTGTGAGTATTGAGTTGGGGTCTTCTCTATTTATAGGGGAGACCCATACAAAAAAAATCGAAAATTGTAAAAAAAAAAAATCCGGACCATCCGGACCTCTACGACTAGTTGATCTCAACTAGCCGTTTAATTCATCCGGGGCATCCGGAGATTCGTCCGGATGCCCCGGACCTCTACGGCTAGTTGATCTCAACAAGCCGTTTAATTCATCCTGGGCATCCGGAGATTTGTCCGGATGCCCCGGATGAAATAAACGGCTAGTTAAGATCAACTAGTCGTTTCTTCTTGGAACGTGCGGACCATTCGCACGTCTGACCGGATGGTCCGCACGATGACGTCATCCAACGGCTAATTAAAAAAAATCCTTATAAATACTACCCATTTCCCCTTCTATTTTTCACACCACTACCAATCTCTCTCTAGTTACCTACACTTTTCTCTCTAAATTATTTTAATAATTTTCAAACACTATTTTACATTTCAGGTTTCGCTAGAATGTCTTCGAGAAGATCAAAGCAAGTCCGTCTTGGTGGAGGATCTGAATCATCCTCGATACGAAGGGGAGATGCCGAAAGAGATTTGGGGTATGAAGAGATGGAGGTAACGGAGAGCGCGACTTACGAACATCACAGTGAAGGGGAGTTTCGCATCCGTAATCCGGAAGCACGACGAGGTGTAACCAAAATTTGGGCGGGTATGTATTTGGACTATGCTAAACTGATCGAAGTAGAGGGTATGCAAAGTTTTTTCAAACTTATTGAACCTACTAATGGCCTAGGTTGGATGGTACTAGCTAGATTCAATTGTGAATGGTATATAGAACTAGTACGCAAGTTTTATGCCACCGCACATTTAATTGAGAATGATCCAAATGGTAGACGTTTAGGAATGAGTTGTTTGATTGATAGTGAACCCTTTAGTTTTTTTGAAACTGATTTCGAAGAACTTTTTTTTGTTCCAACCCGTGATATATATACCGGTGATAAATTACCTCTCATCACTTATCCTTCTTCGGGCTGGGGTGCTGATTGGCCTATGTCCTACGAAGAATCAGTAGAGCTTCTTACTTGTTCTGGTGCAGGTGCTCTGAAAATTAGCGGTAGATTTCGAGTCATGCGAAGTAATTTGGATACTAATGGGAAATTAACTTTGAGGTAAATAGTATATTTCTTCCCCCTAGTAACAATAATTCGCAGCTTTCATATATTCAAACATTTGCAACTGCTTTTATCGTCCAAAATCATAGAAGAATTAGTTTACCTAGCTTGATGATTCAAAATATGGCTATGAGGTGTGGTACAGATAAACTACATTATGGGATGATTGCGAGTTACTTGCTTGTTTCGAAAGGAGTTGATGCGAGTATGTACACTCCGATGAAGGTGAGGCCGACTAGTGCTATAGGTAGAAACTCTTTGAAATTGGAGGAGATATACTCTTGGGATGGAGAGTTGATGTCAAAATTGGAGGCATGGATCCATCATACGCCCGAGTTGAATCAGATATGGACTGCGAACGGTCTTACAAAACCGCCAAATTCACCTACTCAGCATCAACTTCAGCCGCCTTTCGATCCAAATGCTATTGGTGGTTCTTCTGGAGTACTGCGACAAGAAAGACGAACCGATTGCGAATTTGCTGAGTACTCGTATTGACCATGCCACTACTCGTATTGACCATGCCACTTCTCATATTGACCATGCCACTGTTGGAGGTGACCAAGTTGATCATTCACCCCTATGTATCTGGCTAAGCTAGTCATTTACCCCCCCCCCTGCCAATTTTGAAATTCACTTTGCCATTTTGTAAAATCATCATGTCATTCTTTTTATTGAGTATGCGCAAATTGCATATAATCCATATGCTGTTGATGCGAAACCTTAGCAAATTCGCAATCGGTTCGTCTTTCTTGTGGCGGTACTCCAGAAGAACCACCAATAACATTTGGATCGAAAGACGCTTGAGCCTGAACTCGATACTGAGTAAGTGAATTTGGCGGTTTTGTAAGATCGTTCGCAGTCCATATCTGATTCAAGTTGGGTCTATGGTGGTTCCATTCCTCCAATTTCGACATCAACTCTTCATCCCAAGAGTATATTTCCTGCAAACGCAAAGAGTTTCTACCTATAGCACTAGTCGGCCTCACCTTCATCGGAGTGTACATACTCACATCAGCTCCTTTCGAAACAAGCAAGTAACTCACTATCATCCCATAAGGTAGTTTATCCGTACCACACCTCGTAGCCATATTTCGAATCATCAAGCTAGGTAAACTAATTATTCCCTGATTTCGGACGATAAAAACAGTAACAAATGTTTGAATATATGAAAGCTGCGAATCATTGTTACTATTTACCAATTTCAAAGCTAATTTCCCATTAGCATCCAAATTACCCCGCATGGCTCGAAATTTACCGCTAATTTTCAGAGCTTCCGCACCAGGACAAGTAAGAAGCTCTACTGCTTCTTCGTAAGACATAGGCCAATCAGCACCCCAGATCGAACGGCGATAACTAATGGAAGGTAATTTATTACCGGTATACATATCATGGGTTGGAACGAAAAAAAGTTCTTGGAAATTAGTTTCAAAAAAACTATAGGGTTTACCATCAACCAAACAATTCATTCCTAAACCTCTACCATTTGGATCATTTTCAATGAATTTTGCGGTGGCATAAAACTTGCGTACTAGTTCTAGATACCAATCACATTTGAATCTAGCTAGTGTCATCCAACCTAGGCTATTATTAGGTTCAATAAGTTTGAATTTTTTTTGCATACCCTTTATTTGGATCAGTTCATCATAGTCCAAATACATACCCGACCAAATTTTGGTTACACATTGTCCTCCTTCCTGATTACGGACGCGAAGCTCCCCTTCGCCGCGATGTTCGATAGTCGCGCTCTCCGTTACCTCCATATCTTCATACATCAAATCTTCCATATCTTTCATTCGTCTCGAGGTTGATTCACTACATCCACCTTGACGGGCATGCTTTGATCTTTTCGAAGACATTTAGCGAAACCTGAAATTTAAAATAGTATTTGAAAAATATAAAAATAATTTAGAGAAGTGTAGTGGAGAGGAGGATATAGATTTTAAGTTGTGTGAAAAATAGAGTAGGAGATAGGTAGTATTTATAGGAATTTTTTAATTTTTGTTCTTTTCAAAATAGTCGTTAGATGACGTCATGGATGACGTCATCGTGCGGACCATCCGACAGGCGTTCGGATGGTCCGCACCTTTAAAATGGCAACGGCTAGTTGAATTTAAACTAGCCGTTGAGGTCCGGGGCATCCAGACATTTGTCCGGATGCCCCAGAAACGTCTAGACCATCCAGATCGATATCTGGATGGTCCGAATTCTCTGTCTGTATGCCCCAGATATTTTTTTTTTTCATTTTTTTGTCTCCCCTATAAATAGAGGAGATCCCAACTCAATACTCACACCTCTCTAACAACTCTCTACTTCTCTCTAAATCTATCTACTTGTTCGAAAAATTCTATAAAACTATAATTACTTATTTTACATATTCTACTCCTACGTTCGAAATTGTTTGATTTTTGTTTTTCCGCAAATTGTTTCTTAGTTGTTATTAGTCTAAATTTAGTTGTTCTATCTTGTTATTAGTCTAAATTTAGATTTTATTGTTAGTATTTTATTGCATATTTTAAAAAAAAACTGTTATTAGTTTTAAAATGAATTCAAAACGTAGAAATACTGGGGTAAACCCACCATCTAATGTGGATCTCAATAACATAGAGGAATTTTCTACAGACTTCCCTCACGTTGACACACTCTCCTCCCACGAAAGTGGTGGTGGAAGTACTAGTGGTGGGTCGAGATCTCCTAAGAAAATATCTTGGATTTGGAAACACTATACTCTATCAGAAGATGGTTATTCTAGTATTTGTAACGAGTGCAAAAAATGTTATCTTCACGTAAGTGGAAATAGAAATATGGGCACTAGCACTATGGTAAAACATTTATTGAACATGAAGTATATGATCCTACAAAACCTAACCCAACTAATGTTTGCATGAACCCTCAAACAGGTCTTTCTTTTGAGTTTAACCACGACACGTATAGGGGAGAAACAATGATTTATGCAGTCGGTAGTTTACAACCATTTGGTTTTGGGGATTCTTTGAGATACGAAAGTTGGATGCAAGCTGGGGTAAACGCACAGGAAAAACGCATTCCACGTAGCTCTTTAAAATCGCTAGCCTTTAAATATTATTTAAAAAGAAAAAAATGCATTTTTTAAACTATGCTGACTTTGCCATGGAATGTTTCGATTACTAGTGACATAGCTACTTTTACTGATTTTGATATGGTATGTGTTACCCTTCATTGGATGGATGCCGAATGGGTCCTCCAAAGGAGAATTATATGGTTTGAATCAATTGGGAAGCATAACGCACAAATAATTAGGGAGAGTATGATTGAATGCATGAATGTTTATGACATTAAAAACAAGATTATGTATATTTCGTTGGATAATGCATCTTCTAATGCATCTGCTATAAAATTGCTTATAGAAGATTGCAATCCCCCTTTTCCAAAATTGTTTCACACCAAATGTTTATGCCACGTACTTCAATTAATTGCGAAAGAAGGAATACGTAAGGTTCTCAGTGATTATATTGCCCCTATAAAAAATGGTGTCCTATTTTGCTCGATATCCGCTGCTAAAAAAGGAGCTTTTAAAATACTTGTTACTTCAAATGGGAAAAAATATAAGAAACTTATATTAGATGTCGAAACTAGATGGAATTCTACTTACACAATGCTTGCACGTGCGCATGTTTTTTACGAAGAGATTATGACGCTTTATAATGCATCATATCGTGAAACACCAATTGAAACCGAACATTGGACATATTGTGCACACATGTTAAGATTTTTAAGACTTTTTAAAGAAAACACTCTAACCTTTTCTTCACAAAATCAACCTAATGCTCATTTGGCCCTTTTCACGATTACTAATCTTGCCATGCATATGAATGAATTTAGATCAAATTATGTATGCGTAGACATGGTGCTCGGAATGGAATATAAGTTCACAAAGTATTTTCATCCAATCTCTGATAGTTATTCATTTTCTTGCCTTTTAGATCTTTTTTCACGAAAAGATAAATTTGAATTGCTAGTTAGATGCTTTTATCGATGTGTACGGTTTTCTATAACTAAACCACCGAAGGAACTAGTTGACCCTGAAGGGTATATTACCGGTATATATGAATGTTTGTATAATATCTATGATAAGTATGCTGCAAGATATAGATCAAATACATCTACAAATGTAAGGAGTAGTAACAATAGGGGTAGAGGGAGATCTTCTACTAACTATGTTCAATTGGCAATGTTACGGAGCAATGAATTTAAAGAAACCCCTCAATCTGATAATGAGTTGTCTAGATATTTGAGCACTAGGTTTGATTTTACGAACTATCCAAACCAAGGTATTGAAGATATCATAAGATGGTGGGGTACCAAAACTGAAGAGTTTCCTATTCTTTGCAGGATTGTTAAAGAGATTTATGTTATACCTATGTCTACAGTTGCAAGTGAGTGTGCTTTCAGCCAAGCGAGGTTGCAATACACGACTAAGAGAACAAGATTGACGGGCAAAGCACTTGGAGTGCTTGTGGCAGTTAAGGATTGAACAGCGGCGGATAAAAGGATGTAAGACAAAGAGTTTAGAGACGAAGTGAACATAGACGGCATCTTCGAAGATTATTCGGATGATTACGAAGATACACTTGAACAAGAAATTGCGGAAGAAAACAAAGCTGAAGGTGAATTAAGTGAGGACGAAGACGAAGATTTTACTTACGAAGAAGACGAAGCTGGAGATGAATGATGTTTGTAATAATTATTTACTATTTTGTATTGTACTTTAAAAACATTTGTACAACTCCTGGCCCGCAAGAGTATAAACTGTGAACGGCTAAATTATCCAAAAATAACTTTACCTTTTATTATAATAACAACAACTGTATTATGAAATACTTATAACTTCATAAGATCTGGTTTTGGTTTAAAAAATAATAACAAACACTTGTAATATTTAAAACCAAATCATAGTAGTAGTCAAAATGTAATATTAAAATTATAACCATAGAATTTGTAATATTTTAACATGATAAGATATAGTTTTGGTTTGTAATATTAAAATCAACCCTACTAATATTAGATCTAAAAACATAATAATAATATTCAAAATATGATAATAACATAAATAATATTTAAAATTTTGGACTATATAATAATTACAACACTTAAAATATTAATAACCAAAATAAATTAATATTAACCAAAATGTAATAATAATTCTATAATAATATGCAATATCTCAATATTTTTTAAATATAACATTTTGGTTATAAAATAAATAAACATTTATAATATTTATCAATAAACCGCGGTTATTTACAAATAAATCGTGGTTTCGCAGTCCTGCCGGTTTGCGGTCCTGCCGGTTTGCGGTCCTGTCGGTTTACTCCTTATACGGTTCTGGCGGTCCTAATGATTTGTGATCCTGCCGATTTGCAGTTTTAATGAACCGGTTTCGCAGTTAAACCGTCAGTTCATAAACAGATTGTGAGCTTTAAACCACGGTTCCAAAACCATTTGTCACCCTATCTAGGAAATGTTTAACTCTTGTTAAAGAGAAGGTTTGACACCTACTCATATACGTATGCGTAATGACGCATATATGACGAGCTGTCAATCATGAACTTAATTTAATTGATGACCTGAATCTGACGTGTCTGTTTTCTTTGTTGGTGGTTGGATCTTCTATTTATACGGTCCATAACTCACTATTATATCGACACAGTGAAAAGAAAATGTGACTATTCAATTTTAATACAAGTGCGGCTATAATTTTACATTTCGTTCCGAATATTTTAACACTCTCCAAAAGTTCATTTTGCCCTTTTAACGTATGATATATTTATAAACAAAACGTTTGTTAAAAAAATAAAGTTTTCATTAATCGTAAGTCGTAATTATATAAATGTTCGGTGAAATGATAAATGTGTAAATCTATTTTACTTTAGAGTGTCGATGGATGTCGATGGATATTGTTTTGATTTTGTGAAATATTGGTTTTTTAATTTATTAGGGAAATTAACTAAAAAAAATACTAATACTAATTTTTTATTGGTAAAATAATATATTTTTCATTGTTTGGCTCGGTGATAAAATTTATGCATATTTTCAAAGATCCTCTACTTAGTTCAAAAATCGTCTAGTGCCGAGAGACCGTGATAACTGATAAGTATATTTTATTTTTAAAAGACTAGCTAAAGATGATGTATTCATAAAAATTTAATTAAACTAGTTTGTGCATTAAACATTTTAGTTAAAATTAAAGTGCACACTTTTCTATTTTTTTAGCTCTCCAAAATCCGTTTGAAATATGTTTTAGAATATAATTGAAGAATTAAAATGATGGATTTGGACATGATCACAAATGCTTAGAATGAACGCAGCAAGTTAGATGTAAATGCTTTTATCTTTATAGTTTCGTCTTGCTGCCTTATAGTTTTACGAATTTTTATATTCTTTTTTATTGGAGAATAATTGATAGAGTTGTTTAACCGCCTTCGTCGTCAGTCTCTTCATCTACCAGCCAAGCCAACCATCAAAATTATTATTTTTACCAAAAAATAAAAATAAAAATAAAAACTTGAATATATTACTTTAAAAGCTCAAAAAACCTCATTTAAACCATAAATAAATTTGACTATGGATTAGTAGACTTAGATAAAAATACCAAAATCTGTTTTAAATATACAAAAGAAGTCCATGGAATCTCGGCGATTGATAAAGTTGAAGTTATTATATAAAATATATTGAAATTTAGCGATAATAATGCACGTTAGAATGACGCAAATTCGAATTTTTTTTTGATTCAGTCTTTCAGTACTCATTTATAATCTAACAATGCTTTAGTTACAAATGTCCAAATAGATGATCGATGAAGAGGCATTGCCTCGTGAAATCAACGCCAATGATCAAATAGAGTAAACAACTCAGGATTTAATAAAAACTAGATCACTTTTATGAATTTTCTCTCTAAAATACCTTTCACCCTCAAAATGAAGAAATGTGTCTTTAATTATAGTGTAATTAAACCTACAATATAAATACGAAAAACACATGTTATTACGAGTATGTGGAATTCATCATGTACAAATATTATAAAGTTATCCTCGAAATATTTAAGTTAATCAAATAGAATCAAATAAGGACATATAAGCTTATTGAATATTCTTTTAGCCATGTGGACATTCATTTTTCTTTAATATGCAAGTTTTATATCGTCCAATTTTTCATTTTTTTCAAGTCGTCCAACTTGATGTCTTCCAGGTCGTCAAGCTTGTAATTTTTTTTACTTACTTAGTTTGTCCCTCTATATCCTCAGCAAATCAGTTCAATATGCGTGCTTTTTTCAGCTTGTCATTTTTTGCTAATAATTTTTACCTCTTCAACAATAATATTATATTTTCTCATCGACCTGTCAAATTTTCTTATGCCATTTAACCTGACATTTTTGGCTAACTTGTCAACTTTGGCTCGTTAATTTTAGCCGTCCAAACATTTTTTAATCCACCATAAACATTGTAGTATATTTTTGTTATGAAAGATTACCTATTTAATAAATGTATAGACCCCTTACGAGGATATTTTATTATTAGGGTTTCCCCGATCATTGAATCAATTTTTGTATGTTTAAGGACTATTAAAATAAGCTTCACAAGTTTAGATTCATCTTGGTTACCATACACTTATATCATCCATTTATTATTCTAGGTTTCACATTAGTTTAACACCATTGGATTTCTTGTATCAAACGATTTAAAAACAGTGGTTAACCCTTATATGATTGAACAACATATACCTTAATACATAGTTACTTGTAATAGGATAATTATCCATAATTGATGTGCATTTAAATTAGCAATCGAGATTAATTATGACATTTTATATAAAGGCAACTTAAATTTGGTAATTTTCAAAATTATTACTCTCTCTCTCTTAACATTTTCTCTTTAAATTTTCATGAAAGATGATATGTCTGATAGCATACTTTTAACGACTTGTCATCTGGCTTTATTTTCTAAAATATAAATACTAGTCAGCTAAATGTCTCATTTCATAGCACTTACATACTTAGTAATAGTATATGAGAGGTAAAAGTCATAAAACTTCAGTCGTTATTTTTTATCATATTATACGTCACTTGCTCAATCAGATTTCCAAAATGATCGACTAAGTGGTTCATTTTGAAGTTTAGATGACATCTCAAATAAATTTCTAAAATTAACCATGTGTCATATTTATCATTAGAAAAAAGAACCATGTTGTTAATCTTCTTACCCATTGTATATTGGTTAATAAAGGAAGCAACATTCCTAATTTTGATGAACAAATGACATGTGTACATGATAAAATCTATGTTGCCATCTTTAAAACCATCAGACATATTATAACTTCATCACCTAATAAACCTAAGTTCGATGGTCCATCTACTAAAGTTGTTGAAAATGTTACAGAACAACCTGAAGTGATAATCTTTTTTAAATATGCGTTTCCTTATAACTAAATAATATTTAAACCCTAAAACCTATAAATAAAACTATATGTGCTACAAATAAGGTATTTATAATTATATGGTAATTCGGTTACCTAATAATGGAGATATTCCATATCATATACATATATACGAGGTTGTTTTTCTATAAACCTTCTCAAATGAGGTATTAGATTTCCTTGTCATCCTATGCTAACCGAGTTTTTTCAATTTATTATAATTTTACTCTCACAACTAACTCCAAAGGGGTGGGTAACTTTAATCATCCAGATAGTTTCCTCAATTATCTTGAAGATTCTTATTATTATTCTAAACATCTTATCTCAATGAAAAATCAACAAAGTACTCAGTCACCAAGTTAAAAATAATATCTAGGAGGAAGTTTGCACACACCTACTATAAAATGAAATTTAAATATACAATCATCATTATTTAAAAGACAAAATATAACGTTAACTTATGACTTTACAAACTATATATATATTCCCATTGAAAAAAATCAAATTAGAAAGTTCAGTTCATAAAATGACGAAGTTCATGAGAAAAATATCAATTATTAAAATAGTATGAAAACAATATCCCATAAAAAATCATGTTAATATAGAAACTTTGTTGGAGAAAATATCCTTGTTGATTAAAACAAACATGTCAATATAGTTTTAGATAAATAAGTTCAGTTTTATTATTTTTCTTTTAAACAATGTTTTTTTATATTTTTAGACATGCGTGACATGTATCATAATCTTTATTCTTTTTAAGAGGGTGATGTTTTTTGTCGTGTAGCGTCTGGTTGATAATTTTCTTGAATTATCCTTTACTCAAACACCTTTCTTTAATATACTTTTATGCTTAAAATTAATATTACATGCTCGATGATCTATTATATTCTTGAAAAGTACATGTAGATTGTCATGATATATTTCTCTTTAAGTCGTAATGATGATGTTGCTAATGAAATTAATAATTACTTATCATTTAATTTTTAATTAATTTGTCAATTATTATTTAGTATGTCAAATATCCATTTGGTTTTAACTATTGTATCATTAATTTACCTCGTTACGAAGAACAAAATTACAGAGATAATCTACTTTTATTTTTAAATACGTATTATTTTTTTATAGTGCTCATATATTTATCGACATTTTCAACCACTATTTCAACTTATAATCATATTTTTAGTGCTCTTGCTACCCCATATTTGTGTCCTAATTTATATATGGGTTTTTATATCAATGATCGTTGAATTGACTTATAGTCGGGACTTTTATCATCCGACCTTTATGAACTTGGGTACGTGGCCTATTAACCTTAATTGATTGTGGGCTTGACTTAAACTTCACATAGTTAAAGTTTTATATTATAACTTTTGTGACCTTTATTAAATGACCTATGAGTGTTTTAAATTCTTAGCTTGATTTCTTATCATATCTAATATCATTTCACAAATAACCCTCAGGTCTTGAATGATTATTTTGTATTTATTTTACTTAGTTGATCGAGTCATTTAATTTTAGAAATTACTCTAACGAATATTTTATTTTTTAATTTGTTCGTAGCTCGACTTATTTCTCATTAAAGTATTAATTGTAGCTCAACTTATAAATAATATAGAGTAACATACATTCTGGAAAAAAGTTGTAACCATATCATTTTGAAATTGAGGTCCATTGTTAGTCATGAACATCCTTATTATCCTATAGGGCTCGTGGTTTTTTAATCATAAGAGACATCGTTTACAAGAAGTCATTTAGTAGATCTCTCTTGCGCTGTTTGGGGATTGAAGAGTCCTAAATTGTGTTATCCAAACTACATGATGGTGAAGGATCAGCACACTGTGGCTATAGAGCTTTAACCCGAAGGGTTTTATTGGCCGGATACTACTGGTCATCCATAATGGCAGATGCCAAGGAATTGGTAAAGAAATGTGACCCATGCCAAAGAGATGGTAATGAAATTCATATCCCGACTGTCCCATTAGAATCAATTTCTGAGCCAGTGCCTTTTGCTCGTTGGGGACTGGATTTGGTAGGGCCTCTACCGATGGCATCCTGAGGGTGCAAAACTACTATTGTAGCCATTAATTATTTTTCCAAGTGGATAGAAGCAACCCCCTGGCTGGAACTACTTCAAAAACTGTTATAAAATTTATCTAGTCTAACATTTGTTGCAGATTTAGGGTTCCACAAAAGATGACCACAGATAATGGGCTACAATTTGATAACATGGATATGGAGAGTTTATGTGCCTCTAGGGGCATTCAACATTGCTTCTCTTCTCTTTTCCACCCACAAGTGAATGGTCAAGTTGAAGTGACAAACAGAACCATTCTGTCCGGTCTCAAAAAGAATTTAGAAGGGATTGCAGGAAAGTGGCCAAGCTATATACAATAAGTATTATGGGTGTAGCGGACTACTCTTGGAGATGCTACACAAGAATCTCCTTTTGCCTTGGTATATAAGATGGATGCAATTGCTTCTGTAGAAGTAACTCTTCCATCATGCAGGGTCTACAATTTTTCCGAACAGGCTAATGAAGTGGCAATCAGAAGTCAATTGGACTTAATAGAAGAAAAAAGAGTTAAGGCTCATCTTAGAGCCACCCATTATCAAGGCTTTATGATGAGAAGATTTGCTTCCAAAATCAAAAGAAGGGATTTCAACTAGGGGACAAAGCATTGAGAAAATTCTTCTTGCATACTAAGGAGAAGTAGTTCGGCAAGCTAGCTCCAAACTAGGAAGGTCCCTATGAGGTCTCCGAAAAACTTAAGCATGGGACATACAGACTTAAAGACAAATATGGAAGAATCTTAAACCACCCTTGGAACATTGAACACCTACGGTTATATCTGGAATGAAAGTTGTGTAAATATTTACTTGTTTAAAGTCCATGTAAATATTAGGAGGCATACTCTCTCCTACCCTGGTGGCGCGAGGAGGTTTTAATGAGGTGTCTGGGTTTTTAAATAAAATTTGATGCCTTCTTAAAATGTTCGGAGTGGTTTGATTTACGGTTTCTTTAAAGTCTTCTAAGGATCTTTGGCGGATCAGATTAATCTGGTGGAATGATGACCATTTAACATTTGTCATCGGAGATTTTAAACATTCTCATCTTAAATACTTGTAAGATAAATAGGGGCTCTTTAAACATCAGCCATTTAAACTGAGAGAATATGAAACAAAGCCAAAATTTAGCAAAGTAAACCTATCCGGCTAAAACTGGATGATGATATTAAAACATAAAATATGCTTTGGCCATCCAAGGACTTTGAGTCTAAAGAAAGGCTTAACCGGACGCAGTTACAAAAATGGCTTGGCCATCCAAGGACTTTAGTATTTCATAAAGATAAGAAAAACAAAATAAGTAAATATAGTTAAAATATCAGGGCTAATTCCCCTTCGATGTTCCTGCATCGTCTTTCTTCTTGGAATCTTTGGATTCGTCACTGGAACTCTCTCTGGTTCCTTCTTCCTCATCAGTAGTGGAATCTATTCCACTACTATAGCCATGTCGATCACCTTCTACCATAATATGAAATGAGAGGTCTTCATACTCTACATATCTCCATAAATCTCCAAGGGTTCGCTTTGGAAATTTCTAGTAGACAAGAAGTACCATATCAGATTTGACCTCTGCATCTCTTACTTCCAGGGAGTCTATCACCTTATTGGTATACGCATCAATCTTGGCTTGGATTATCTTTTCCTGCTCTTTCACCAAGTCTTCTTTCTCCTTGGTGACCATGGACACAGCCTCTTCGAGAGAAGTCTTGTTAGTAGATAAGGTTTGGATGACATCGTCCTTGATCTTCATGTCTCCCTTCAAGGTGGAAAGATCTCTTTCCAATCTAGAGCATTTGGTTCAGAGCTCTGTGTTAGTTGTCTCTGAAGTGACCAGATTGGTGGCCAGATCCTCTTTCTCCTTCTTCAACTCCTCAAGCTTTTTCTTCAATGCCTCCATAATCTAGTTAGCATTAAGGAGGCCAATGGACAAACTCTCATTGTCAGTGTTAAGGGTGTTGATGAGGACTGACTGACTCTTTACTTGCCTCTCCAAATTGAGCACTAGCTGAATATGACCCAACATAGAGTGAGTCACCGTATCGTTTTTCCCTAAGACAGTGAAAGACTTACCATTAAAAGTCACCATATTAGAGGAGCTTGAGGGAAGGTAGCAGCCAGCAAAGTCGTATTTATCAAACTCTCCGAAATAAAGGCCAATGTTCTGGAGGCCACTAATGTCTACTCCTTCCAAATATCCTCCGATACCCTCTCCGGTGTGTAGATCGGTGAGGATCTGCTCTGCCGGGGTGGGGTCAGTTGGATCGGATGGAGGTAGAGGCTCCGAAGGGCGGAGGAATACTTCATCCCCCAATGAGACCTTCTTCTTTTTAGTAGTCCTCTCATCGCTGCTAGCTCCTTTCTTTCGATCCTTTTTAGGAGGCCTTGGTTGGTTTTGGGGTTCACCTGCATCCTTAATGGACTCGTCCTCAGCTACTTTAAGCAAAGTAGCATCAATCCCTCTTTGGACCTGCTCTCCTTGGCTCTCCGAAGCAACCTCCTCTCCAGCACCCTGAACGGCCTCTACTGCAACCTTTTTTTTCTTACCCTTCTTCCCTTTCATTTTTCTCGAGGCTTTGGCTCTGGAAAGCAAGGCCAATTTACCTTATATCGCCTATGTTCTCTTAAGTATAACGTCCAGATGAGGTGGTGTAGTCAACTCCTCCCAAGTGAGGTCTCTCCGGACCGTTATGTTCCAAATGTGGGACCTCACCAAGTTGCCTGAGGTAAAGCAGTTGTGGAAAGCATTCCCCCAACGGTCAGCAGCGCAGGAATTTAATTTGGCACACGTGATCTGCCCCTCATTCACATAGTCGGAGAACTCCTTTAGCAATACTGACATAAAAAAAGTAATTCAGGATTTTTTTTTTTTGCAAAATGAGAAAGACAAACAAAGTAAAATACTTACCTGAGCTTTTCAACCTGCTGGTGAGCAAACTAGGATTGACACCAACCTTGACTTTCCTCTCATTCTCCCACGTCCCGCTAATGAATATGAACTGGGTCTTCAAGTTTTTCTCTGATTCAAGTAGGTCGTCCACCACTTTGAAGCCGCCTCCCATATTGAAGTGGTAGAATATGATATGGTGGTTTTTACAGAGGTTGGCCACTGCAACAAACTCCTCCATTGGGAGAGGAATACTGGACAGCCTTGACGCCATAATACAGGCGAGGAGAGTGTACCAAGCATTGGGACTTAACTGGCTTGAACAGAGTTTAATCAGGTGGAAATACCTGACGATTTCTGGATCCAAGGGGAATTTGAGCCCCCAGTTGAATAGCTCAGTATAGATGACAATCTCGTAGTGCTTGCAGTCCATCGGAGTCTCCGATGTGACTGGTATCCTCACTTTAACTGATGCAGGGATCCCCCACTTGGTTCGGATCCGGCCTAGCTTAGCGGTGTGAGTATAGACATAATTAATGTTCTGCATGGCCAGCAAATACTTCACATTTACCTTGTGAAAACAAGGTCCCACTTTGCCTTCCAGAATCCCCAGCAGATCCGGATGGGTCATGCAGACTTTCTCCTTTCCTTACATTTTTTTATTAGAGGCAGCATCTCCAGTTTTCCTGGAAGCTTTAGTTTCAAATGGAGCCTCTTCGACACTATCCTCCATTATGTCTTCCATTACTGTAGAGAACTGATTCTGGTAGCCTCGAATCCGGAGGGTTTGTCTCTTGGGGCTTTGATAGATGCCTCTGAACTGAAGGCTTTATCTTTGGCTCTAGACTTGGAGGGCCCCGTTTTGGAGGACTTGGGTTGTGAGCCGGTTGCTTGGCCTTTTACCAGGCACGTTGTCCGGTGAAGTTTAGTTTTCTCTGGGGATTTTTCAATTTCTGACCCCATAGCAATAAACGGAGAAGGCCTTCTAACACTCGATACTGCTTTCTCCTGCATGGTAGAAGGTTGAGACTCTTGAACCGAGGAGCCTGAAGGGATTGGCGAGAGGTTTGTGTTTATAACAAAGATATATTTCATAGTATTTTTCTGTTCTTGCTTTTAAATTTGGCTAGGTATGTTGGATACAGGGTTTTCTGTCCACCAATTTAATTGTAGTATAATGATTTAAACCTATTGTTGATAAATGTTTTTTTATAAAAAAGTTAGTTTCAAATTTTTTAATTTTTTCGAGTTCTTTAGCATTAATGTTTTGTTTAAGACCTCATCATCATACTTACTGTAGACCGACTTGTTAAATATGGGCTTAGATGCAGCCTTAACGTAAAAACTAAGACCCGTAACTGGTGGCGTATGAACATGAAGCTCCTTAATGGGCACTGGTGGTTTTGAAAATAATTTTTTAGATGAAACCAATATAATCTTGCGACCATTCATTACAAACTGTATCAATTTGTTTACCATCATAAGTATGATTTCTCTTAAATCTCAATGGACGTCCTAAAACTATATGGCAAACATCCATAAGTACTACGTCACACCATGATGTATCTTTGTAACCACCAACAGAATATGATATTAGGCAGCATTTAGAAACTGTTACCTCAGTGTACCCTATTAATTATAACGATATGTACGGGTTTGAAAGAGCTTCAGTCTTCAACGCCAGTTTCTGCACAATCTCCTCTAAAATCAGATTCTCATAACTATTCGAAACGATTACGAACTTGCAAATTCTTCCCTCAAGTGTGACATATAGACTGAAAGATATTTTTCTTATCAAATAATAAAAATCAGGTTCCGAAAACATGATTCATGTATCTGCATAACAATAAATTCTGAAGCTTTGATACCAAACTGATATAATGGAAATTAGAATAAGAACAAAGGATAAATAAACCCAAAAAGTTTTAAGCACACACGATTCTCTCATACTCGAAATCTAAATTTTATTCTTTAAAAACTAATCGTTCAATTAGGGTTTGGAAACCTTATATAAAAATCTTCCCAACCCATAATACAAAATAAAATAAAACAAAAAACTAAAATTAAGTCCAACCATATATTAACATTAGATTTTAGGTTTTGGCTAAATTATGGCCAAAATGGATAACCACCCCAAAATTTTGACCAATTTTAAAGCTTACCAAAAATACCTTTTAATCCCCGCCGGTTGAACCAGCGAAGAAGCTCCCTGCCAGGTGAATATATGTGGCCCGGCGGGTGAGAAGGTCTCACCCGACGGATGAGAAGATTTCACCCATCGGGGAGTTCCCCCGCCGGTTGAAAGGATCTCAACCTGCGAGTGAACAAACGGGTCAAAGGATAAAATGGTAAAAATCTAAAAACGCTCAAATTTTGAGAATGGTTAATATTTTTTAGGCTCCATTTTAACCAAAACCTAAATTTTATTCATTACTTAAAGTATACTCCTAAAATAAAATAAAATAAATATATAAAAAATTATTTAAGTAGTTAAATTTTCTTAATGGTCTACGTCATTGTCAATAAAGTATTCATAGACTAGCAATACTCTTGGTTTGTACTACCGATTTGAGATGTATATACTTGTACTGCAGATCGAGAAATAAAGAATCACATATAAATCTAAAATTATATACTTTTATCCAAAAATGCAACTTTCGTATTAAACGATTGGGTAAATTAGAGTTCTATTATGGCTCGATTTTTAAAGTTGGTAGAAGTTTTATATTTTATTGAAAACATAAATTTGTTTAAAAGATTTAGTTTTTTTAAAATAATATTTTTTAATAAAAATTATAATTTATTTTTTAAATTTTATGCTATAATAGGTAAGTAAAATATTTTATTTAATAAAAGACTAAAAAACAAAATAATATTTTTTTATAAAAAAGTCAAAAAATTAATTAATAGATACTTACCTATTTAAGATTCATCCAACAAACTTATTACTCATAAAGACCAAAAAAATTTAAGAGACTTTTTATACTTAAGATATCCTTATATATAAAATCTAGCAAACACTTGCACATTTTATTTCTTTTATTTATTTTTAATTTAAAATTTTAAAAGTTTATGTCTTTTAAACCATAACTTAAAAAAAATACAAAAATATTATTGATTTGTTTTTTAAAACTAGCAAAACTAGTACCACTCATGATATGTTTTGAATTATTTTTAGAAATTATTATTTTACGCTCGTTTCTCTTTAAATGATTTCACACCTATCATATATATGGTTTCACATATATCATAGTTGGCCTTGTTTAGAATCTATCATAGTTGGTCTGGTTTCGCATCTATCATAATTGATTGGTTTGGCATCTACTATTACAAACTTATAAAAGTTTCACATCTAACAAGAAAACGTTTCGTATGTTCTTCGTAACAATCATCTTTTTTTTGTATACACTCTAAAATTAAAAATTTAGAAGTTCATATATTTTAAACTGTAACTGAGGAAAAAAAAATCCAAAAATACAATCATTTTTCTTTTGTTAAGACAGACAAAACTAGTACCATTCAGATATGTTTCACATCTATTATATGTATGGTTTCACATCTATCATAGTTGGTCTAGTTTAGCATATATCATAGTTGGTTTGGTATCGTATCTATCATAATTGCATGGTGTCACATTTACTAGTACAAACTTAGAAAGGTTTCGCATGCACCATTTTTTTTAAGTTTGTATCTTTTAAACTGTAACTCGGAAAAAAATTCCGAAATACTATCGGTTTGTTTTTTTATAACGAACAAAACTAGGACCACTCATGATATGTTTTGATTTTTTTAAAATATATATATTTTACACTGGTTTCTCATTATATGGTTTCATATCTATCATATACATGGTTTCGCGTTTATCATAGTTGGTCTTGTTTCACATCTATCATAATTGCATGGTTTCGCATATACCATTATAAATTTAGAAAGGTTTTGCATCTAGCAAAGAAAAGGTGTTGAATCTTCTTCGCAACAGATGTTTTTTTCGTTTACACTCTAAAATTAAATATTTAAAAGTTCGTATCTTTTAAACCGTAACTCAAAATAAATATGAAAATACCATTTTTTTTCTTTTTTTAAGACGGACAAAAATATATATTTAACATCAATGTTTCGCATCTAGTAATAAATAGGTTTTGCATATACTAGTAAAAAAATAAACATGTTTCGCAACTATTAGTACGTAAAGTAAAATCAGTTTCTCATCTTCTTACTTCATCTTTTTCGTTTAAACCCGAAATTTTCGTTTAAACCCGAAATCCTTATCCGAACACAAATTCGATAAATACACAAATGCACTAAAATCAACCAAAACCTTACTACAATACAATAATTCCACCACAAAATCAAAATACCAAAAGAATATAGAAAAATCACAAAAAAAAAACAAATCTAGAGTTACCTATTTCAAAATAAAATAATCAAATTATCTAAACACACAAGTCATCTCTAATAAGATATCCAAAACCAAATTTCAAAATCGAATACAAATTCAATCAAAATCATAAAAAAATAAAATAAAAACTCATGTAGAAAATAAAATTTTCATCTTTAATATTATGGTATCTTTTTATTCACCTAACACACTAGAAAGAGATAAACAAATAAATAATAATAATAAAATAAGAAACTTAAAAGCTTTAAAAACTGTTATATAATTAAATAAAAATATTATTAAACTTTAGAAGATAAATATTTGAAAGAAATAAAGGTTAATACTTTTAGTATTTACCTTTTAATAAAAGGGTTATTTCCAATAAGATATATAGAATAATTAAAAATTCTTGTTTAATGGGCCTTAGTTTGGTTAATTCTAATAAGTGTATCTAGAATATTAGATACAGTGTTAGTATCAAAAATATTATACACTTATTGGAATTATGAAAATATTTTGTATGTAACAAGAATTTTGATATATTTGATGTACCTCTTAAAAACTCACCCTTAATAAAATGGCATAGCTGACTGGTCATCCACTACACTCTTTCCAAAGATTCTTTGTTTGACCAAGACAAAAAAAAGAAGAAAAAGGCACACACCTTATATAGTTATATAGAACATTATCTCAACACAGTTTTGCTACTTGCTGCTGCTGCTGTTGCTGTTTATCATTTATCAAGATGGAGGGGACGATGGGTTTGCTTAAAATTCATGTGAAGAGAGGTATTAACCTGGCTGTTAGAGATGTCTTAGACAGCGATCCTTACGTTGTTGTCAGGATGGGTAGACAGGTATTTTTCTGCTTTCTACTATTCTCTCTTTCTCTTTTATCAAATTAAATCAATTTTCTATACTGTTTTTTTGGTTTTTTTCTTTTGTTTTTTTGTTTGTGAAATGGATAATTGTGTGTTGGTTTTTACTTGATCAGTATGAGCTTTTGTTTTCTTAGGTTTAGAATTAACTTTTGTTTATTTAGATTTTACTGAAAAGTTTTGGTCTATTCTTTTATGATTTTTTAGCTTTTATTAGTAAATTTTTTATCTTACAAAATCTTTGATAATGTTTTGATTATTATGAAGTATTGACGAACTGTTTTAAGTTGAAATAATTTGATAGTTTTCAAAACAAATTAGTCGGATGAAATAGAAAATTACGAAATGAAAATAATTTTGTTTCATAAAATGTTTTAAATAGTTATTAAAGTCCAAAAACACTATATTTTGGGGTAAAAAGTAATTGGGGTAATTATATACAAGACCTGTTATCTACGTATAATAAGGGTCGGGGTGTTTAATGGATCTTTAGAAGCTGGAGTTAGGCTGAGAAGAACTCGACTGATAACTAGATTCAATCTCAATGGTCCGGTTTACATTTTTAGTTCTAAAATCGAACTCATAAATTTGGTAGGATCTGAAATCGTACCTATAAAATTGATAAACCGTCGGGATAATAAAGAGGTCGAGATAAATCTGATAATCCGCTAATATTGTTAAAATTATTAGGTACACTGCCATTAAAAATAAATTAAAGATAATTTTTTATACTATTTGTTTAAATTAAAAATTTAGAAATAAAATTATAATTAATTTTTTTTTTAAATAAATCAAACCGAAACCAAACCAAACCCGAAACTTCATGTTTGTGATAAAGTTCATGAGTTCGATTCTCTATATATGCTTTATTGGTTTAGCTATTATCTGGTTTACCTTCTGGTATTGGTTTGCATGCTATTGCATTATACCAAGAGTTTACTTTTTATGCGCGGCGGCGGATTTTAAAAGAAAAAACCCAAAAATATATTGATAATGGTCCGATCAAATTTCGTCAAACTTCGTCCCATGCCAACCCTTTTAGAATCAGAATAGATTCAAACAAATACTTGCCACTTTTCCTATTTTGATTATGTTTGGTCAACAATTTATACTAAATATTTAACCTTCTAAGTTTCAAACTGGTAACGGTATTAATTTTAAAAATATTTATCGAAGACCAATAATAAAAAACTACACCAAACTTTGTTTGATGGATGATATGTCTAAAGGGTCGGTCGTTAGGCAGATAACTCTTACTATGTATATGAATTAGATGATTTTGTTGAGCGGCAAAACGGAATATCTATTATGCTTTTGAAGGTATGGTATGGTACGGTATGTATTGAATGATTTGTCTTTGAATTCGATGGTGCAGAAGTTGAAGACTCGTGTTGTGAAACACAACCTCAATCCTGTGTGGAACGATGAGTTAACTCTTTCAATTACAGATCCAACTCTACCAATCAAGATAGTAAGCATTACTAGTACTACTATATATCTACCTCCACCTTACTCTAAACTCATAAAACACAAAAGATGAAGAACATAACTTGTTGCATTGCAGGCGGTCTACGACAAAGACGTATTCTCTCAAGATGACAAAATGGGTGATGCAGAGTTTGAGATCGGTCCATTTCTAGAAGCTGTTAAAATGCGGTTGGAAAATCTCCCTAACGATACAATTATCGGAAAAGTTCATCCCGGAAGGCATAACCATTTGGTGGAAGAGAGCCGAATCGTGTGGAGCAATGGCAAACTTGTGCAACACATGTTTCTTAGACTTCAAAATGTGGAATGCGGTGAAATTGAGCTACAATTGCAGTGGGTAGATGTTCCGGGTTCGAGGGGATTGTGAATTTCTTTGGCTCATGAATTTCATATCTTCTGTTTTATGAATTTGCAATATGTGTTTGATTGTGCATGGTTACATGAAAAACGTGTTTTGGAAATTGATAAGCCTATGTTTATAGTTCTTGAACAAGTAGCTCGTATAGTTGGATTTGGTGTGACCGTCGTGTTATCTACCAAAGGTTTCTTTAAGATTGTATCATAATTTTTCCTACACTTTAGTGTCACCAAACGAAAAAAATCCAACATGAAAATAAATATATATTTGTCTTTTTATGTATAAACTATAACAGTCCTCGTAATTTATATCCACAACCTAACATTTTATAAATATTTTTAACTTATTATATATTATAAAAAATGCTAAAAGTTATCATTAACCTTTTATCTTTATCTCTTGGGTCGGTATCAAATTAGTTTTTTCATGTTTCGGTTGTTTTTTTGTTTTAATTTATTATTATTATTAATCTCTCTCATATACATTTTATCATCTATAATTATTATTATTATTATTATTATTATTATTTACCATTTACCATAGTTTTAACCTTTAACTATTTACTTATTTATTAAATTGTATCGGATTAAAAAATATAACCCAATGACCAAATTCATTTAAACCCAACTTACTTATCCAAATCCGATAAAGTTCTCAAATCCAAATTAGACCAAATAGCCAAATTAGAAATTTTAAACACTTTATTTTAATTCGAGAACCCTAAAATTCCTAATTCAATAACCATCATTCTTCACAAATGCATAATTTGTTTATTTTACTGACTTATAGAACTGAAGATCCGGTAAAGTTGTTAAGTATATATAGGAATCTTCTTCTCAATTTCCAGTCAGGAAATTGAACTTTTTTATACACCTTACGTTGTCCCTAGGTATATTAATAAAATAGAGTAAGAGTTGCTTCCAACAGTTTTTTTGTGCAAAATATTGTAGCTTAATCTTCCAACTTACGAGTGATGATGTTTCACCTTCCTTCGTCTTTATTTCGATCCACGGGGTTAAAACCCACGCTACAAGAGGAGCACACACAGTTCTTAACAATATCCCCTCATATTTTGAGATGATATAAAGGATACTTGAATCACACGACATACCGTGTCTATCCCTAGAGGGTAAGAATCTTTATTAAAAGTTTATTATGAGTATATTATGTTCTATTTAAAATAAAAATTGTTTTGTAAGAGATTATGAGGTATACCTTTTCGGTTTGACATCATCCGCATACAACTATTGAGTTGGGAATTGAGCGACTAACTAGATGTTAATGTAGCTATCGATAGTATTGTTTTCAAGCTAATATTGGACGTGTTATGCTAATAGAACTAAAATAGGACATCGAAAACTTAACTTTAACTGATTTTATTGCATGTCATTTTGTTCTTACTGATTATTTGAATGTAACGCATTTAGTTAGATTTAGATCAAGTACTTCAAGAACCTTATTTATAATAACTCAACCATATTGACGGACCAAACCACAAATCATCAATATTTTTCTTTCTTTATAAATTATTCTTTGTCGAGATTCTCTTTATAAAAGAGTTATAAGTTTGAAACCTTTTGTCTATCATATAAATTGACATAACACAATTGTCTCTAACTATTGTTGTTATCTCACGGGAACACACCAAACTATGCATCCTTCAAAAAACACATTTGCATGCTACTTTGTCAGCATGTATCTCACTAGTTTTTTGTATTGTTCTAACATAATATCAAGGTATCTAATGATGACAGAAGCCCTCGCCACTTTAGATAACCAATACTTTTGTGTATATGTTATTTTAGCATACACTTATCAAACGATGATTTCATATAGTGTGTAGAATAACAAGTAAATTGTCCAGTTTCATTCAAAATATTTCAAAGTTCAATTGGCTAGTCTTGATAAATTATTTCAATGTTGAATATATGCCTTTAACACCGATACAAGTAAAGAAATAATTAGTTTGATTATGTTACGTGAATTACTCTAACTTCAGTATTTAAAATGAACAGGCTTATCGATTAACTAATGTGTTTCCTTAGTGCTTGACACAATTAGTGTATACTTATAAGATTTTTTTGCCGTACAGGTTGGGATAAGATATTTCAGCGCACTCAAAGCTTTCTCATAGACTATAAATGTTCCTTAATGGTTGCCAAGTTTGACTGCAACTCTAAATCGGTTTCCAAATGCACGACCTTAGTCCAAGAAACTATAAACTTTTTAAATAATTTTTTTAGGGAATAAATATTTTGTATTGCATAAAATATCTCTATTTAAGTTCTAATCTTATAAGATATGTGTTGTATAAAATAATATATCACTATTTTGCGCATCAATACTTTTTTATCTGTCAACGTAACATCCAATAATACACACTCGTTTTCTACCATGAGAACCTAAGTTGATCCAAAGCCTACGTGTGGCTAGCCAACTTTTTACATCAATAAAAACGAATGTAATATAAAATGTAAATTTGGTTGACGTAACCCCAACAATTCCAAACAATGATATTTTATGTAGTCTTGTAGGTATTATTCATAATAATTTTTATTAACATGTTGATGGATTTTAGCTGGGAAAAATATATGTATGATAAATTCAGACCCATTAGATTTCGTCATATCTTATTCGACGTAGTTATTTTTCTTCACTTGGCCTAAACCAATATTTCATCTCAAATTTACAACATAACTTTAATGTATAAAGTTTATGACTCATATTATTAATAATATGTATGTTATATACATTACTGAGTATATTTTTTCTCAAATAACCTAAAATATTTTAAGGGCGGCCACCGACCAAAGACAAATCTTTCATGATATCGTGTTCGTCTTGTTTTAACTTTCTCACTTTAGGTATCATTCAAATAACACGAATTCATGATTATGTTTTCCATATAAAAATTCCAAAGTTTAAATAGATATTTTAATCCCATCGCAAGACACTCTCGTGCATAAATAAACATCATAGTAATAGTCGATGCTACAAAATACATAAAATAATTTAATAAAAAACATCGAATATTAATAGTCAAACATAAAAATATAGAATATTAGTCAATAAAAAGTTTTTAAAAAACTTACATCATCCTGGAAGACACTATAAAGTCTCATGTTTTTTTGTATTACGGATACGCGAAAGGCACGCGGGGATTGATGTGTGCGAACACCTCTTCTGAGGTCTGCACTGTCGATGACAGTCCAACAGACGAGTATGTCACACGCTACGTGATGTAAGATCAACATGAATAAATGTTTGTAATGGTGATGCGAGGGATAATGAGCGCTCACATACCTTTTCACCACCTTTGTTTTAATCATATATATAAAAAAAAATCAATTTATGAATAAAAACCCAAAACACAAATTTACTAATGGTTACGCAAATCATATACTTTAATATATATATATATATATATATATATATATATATATATATATATATATATATATATATATATATATATATATATTATAAGTGCCACACAATGTATGAAATAAGTTAACAATACATATACAAAAGAATGTCGAAAATCGCATAGAGGTAGCAAAGACAAGGAAAAAATAACATGGAATATATGTAGATTGCCATAATTATCGCGTACATCACTCAATTAATGTCATCTTTGTCGCTTTCTAGTACATGACATACTACATCGTCATTACATGCTATATGATTCAGATACAACATTAATCGCGTGATATACACGGTGAAAAACAAAACTTAAATTCAAAAACCTAAAACCATAAATCACTAAAATGTGTACAAAAAAGTATCTGAAACACAGATTTATCAACTTCTCATACTAATCAATCAACGAATCATCAAACAAACAACTAAAAAATATAAAAAATCAAAAACAGATTATACCGTTGTTTGCCTTGTATTTGCTACTAATTTACCAATGGTTATGCAAACTATATACTTTGCATGGAAGTCAGATTTGAAAATAAGAAGGTTCAGAGATAACATTTTTTAGAGGTCTTGTGAGTAATAGAAATAAGAGAAAAATAGTCTAACAAAAATTATTTAGACTTCTTTCCTCTCGAAAAGGATAAAATTATCTAAAAAATGTGTGAGATCTAACAAAAGGGTGTGAGATCTAGCGGTATGAGATCCAACAAAAACCATGACTAGCTTTAGCCATGCTCTTAAGAGAATTGACCACATTCATATTCTTCATTAAGGAAAAACCAGTTTTAGCCATATATAAATACAAGTCTTACTATTTATATCTAATATTTTTATTCACTCTCCCTCATTAAATCTTCACCACAATTATCCTTCATTTTCTCTCCTTAAAGCTCTCATTTAAATTTCACAAAATTCTCAAATCGACCTAGTTAATTATTTAAACAAAAATTCACAAATCCTCATTTAATTTTACTCTTGTTTCCTCAACAACTCTCAGACACAAACATAATCTCTTATTCAATTTCTCTCACTCTTTTAAATCTTTGATATTCATCAATGGATTTACTATATTTTTCATCTATGACGAACCTTGTTTTCTCAAACCTTAAATTCATATATGTATTTTTTTTTATTTGTTTATCCTTATTATCTTCATTGCACATGGTGTCTTGGTTATAACCTTTGTTTTTTAGTCAATATCAATTCCTCTTTTCCGATAATCCATCATCTTCACCGTTACTATTGTATGACTTTAAGATACAAAATGTATTGAGAAGAAATGTCTATTTTTTTATTTCATTCATCAGTTCATACGTACATTTAGATAAATGTTCTAGTAACAATAACATTTTGAAAAAATTAGGGGCAAGTTGAAAATGACAAAGAAGTTTGGGACTGAGAGCGTTGGATGAAGCATTTTGATCAAATCGACTAGGAAGAACACTTACTATCTATTTTAAAGGTATCATATTTATGTATATAGACATTGGTTTGTTTATTTTTTCTTAAATAATTGATTTGTATATGACTAACCTTGTAGTTACAGTACTTGGTGGTTTAAGTTTTAGTAATTTGATATTAATTTGTTATACATGGTGATAGAAAAATCTAGTTTAAGGGTAAAAACAGAAGATCTTTCAGCTGATTGATATTAAGTATTTAGTAGGGACTAGTAACAGAAATGAGGTGTATGCTTGTATTTAATCTTTTGAAAAAATTACAACATCTTTAGTGTTGTTTGTTGAGGTATTTAAACTATTATTAAAGTCCATGGGTAATTCGGGTCATATCTTTTATTTGGGCCCATTTTATGAGCCCTCAAGCCCATGATTGAAGGTACTAGGCACATAGCCGAGTTATTGGTTCGCTTAGGTTATTGCTTAGTCATAAACTTTTGTTTGTTATGTCTAAATTGCCCCTTCAGATAAAACCCAATTAGTGCAATGCATGTCAAAATATATTAGATCCTATCAGTGCAAATTAGCACCTACATGAATTAAGCTATAAATTTTTATTTTAGGTATTGTAAAACCTTTTTTTTATTTGTGTTTGCTCTGTGTTGTCACAGTTAGATAAATCAATACTAAGAGAAGATTATGACGATGCTGCCAAATTTATGATGGATATACCAGCTACATCAATATATGATACTATTGACAGAGTGATTAAACGTATAAAATGTGATTTTATAGTCGACTTGGTTTTATAGATGTATGCATTTTGTAGTTAAGTTAGTTTTATAAACATATGTATGTGGCTTTGTAGGTTTTATAAACGCATGTATGTGATTTTGTAGTTGAAATGAAGTTATAAACGCATGTATGTGATTTTATAGTCGAATTGGTTATATAAACTTATGTAAGGTGGTTCTCTGAAAATAATAATATGACATTCATTATTGAAACTATAGTTTGGAAATAGGTGTTTAGAAAAAAAAAACATGACACCCAATTTTAAAACCATGTCTTGGAAATATCTGTCTTTTATAAACGTATTTTCACTATAATTTTGATTTTTATTTTGTGGTTCTCTACCAAAAAAACTAAGATACGGCATTTATTTCTGAGACCGTGTCTTGCATTCAAAACTAGTAGAAAGAACCAGTTCGGACGGATCCGAACGAGCAAGAAACTCCATCACTTGTGGTGGAAACGGTTGGGGAAAATAAAAAATACACCATTGAAGAGCGAGATAAGTTGAGAGAAGAAATAGAGACGCTAAGGGCCATAAAACAAGCATAGAAGGGTGTAAGGGAGAAATCAGGGACGTCAGCTATTCATCATACTGACAACCCTAGGGAGAATGATCCATCAATAAAGACTCATTTGAGTTAAAAAAGACTCACATGATCTCTAAGTAGACACATCGGTCCAAACCTGTTGAAAGTTCAGATTTGGAGTCCTTAGTAGCTCTTCGAATGAGGCTGAGCTTGAGAAATATTTGTTCTCAAGTAGTGATGAAGGGAGATCCAAAAAAAAATGAAGGTAATCAAAATATATTCAAGAACGAGGGATAGACATGGTAGGCTTAAAAGGCATCTGGGCACAGGGTTATCCCACAGGTATGCTGATCAGTTGTTGATTGATCATTTTTCTTTTCAGACCGAACTAGGTATTTTCGCAACACCTAACGAAGACACAATCTTTAATCGAAATAAGAACTGGAGACAGTTACCTTTGTCTTCCAAAATACTGTCTGGAAACCTACCCAAAAGATTTGACAGCTCCAAAATGGAGAAGTAGGATGGAAGTAAAGATCCGGACAACCATCTGGAGCAATTCAAGAACTTCATGATGAATTTTGATGATGATGACAAACTTTTGTGTAGAGAATTCTCTCAAACTTTTACGGAAAGTGCTCTTAAGTGGTATAACAGCTTACCCCATGGGTGTATTAGGAATTTTGATACATTTTGGGTTGCCTTCCGAAGGCAATTTGTTGGGATTAAAGAGGTGAAGGGTAATGTGGATACTATAATCCATTATGCTCAAGAACCAAATGAGTTTTTAAAGGATTATATAAGTCGATTCGTGAATACAAAGAATGGATTAGCATATTGATTCGAACATGTGGCAACTGTTTCTCTAAGACAATGATTGAATCTTGGGAACTTGGCTGATTCAGTGACCAGAAAGAAATCCATGACCTAGGGTGCCATGTTGAATCAGGTGGGAAAACAGATTAATGCAGAAGAAACCAAGAAAACTAGGGTGCACCGTCAAGTGAGGTCCACCACAACAGCTCAGAACCAGTCCGGATATAAGGCTAAGAAGACCGGACATGAGTCCAACCAGGCTAAACAAACTCAGTCCAACCAGAATCAGTCTCAGAGCCAGCAGTCAAGAGGTAAAAGAGATCATTAGGTTCAACCGGAGTGGTTTGCAGAGTTAAGAGATAACACGGCCACAATATATGACAAGACCAATGATGAAGTTCATTTCCGGAAACCGGCGGCATTGTAGTCTCTCAGAGAAAGCCGAAATACTTGTTTTTGCCAATATCATAATGATATAGGCCATAATACTCAAGACTGCGTAGCATTGAAATAAGAAGTGCATAAACCTATTGAAAGAGGCAAGTTGGGAGCTTATTTCAAAAGAAGACGTGGAAGCAGGCCTGATAATGCTCCTCGGACGGGCCTTACAAACAATGCGGGAACATTTGCTCAAGAAGGGGAATGGTGATTCTTGAAAGATTTGATGTTGATTCTGAGTACCTAGATCTTGATCCAACTCGGAATAAAGTGGGGGTCATAACAGAACAAACCAGGACGGTGTCCAGACTTATCAATTTCTTTGAGTCACTTATCATCTTTAGAGGAGATTCTGTGACAGCACCCACTCTTTCATCAAGGAAAATGCATGTGCACAGTTTAACCACTCAGTTGGAAGAGGGGGGGGGGGGGTGTCTTCCCATCAATACCAAACCCCTTTTCTATTCATATTTTTTGATGAGGATGATTTGAGAAATATTGTCGGGCCTCATGAGGATGCGGTGGTGATAGGAGCATCCATTGGGGGCAATAATATACGCCGGATTTTGATAGACACATGCAGTTCGAAGAACATCCTTTTCTTAAGCTCCTATAAGTAGATGAGGAATCCAGCCATTATTCAACACTCAAACAAAACCATTGTGGGCTTCACAGGGAGCTCTACAGATGTAATTTGAGAATTTGAGGAAGAAGTGCTGTTAGGAAAATGACTCTTTAAAAATATGGTGAGGGTGCTATTCGTTGTGGTAGATTGCCCCACATTATAAAATGGAATTTTTGAGAGGTCTTGGATTTCCAGAATGCATGTTGTGGCCTCAACAGTCCATCATTGTTTGAAGTATGCAGTTCAAGGGCAAGTAGGTATTGTCCGAAGTAGTGAGAAGATAGCCGGAGAGTGCTATGTAACTGCTCTTGCTCCTAAGACTTTGGGAGCAGTTTGGATTAATGAAGATTAGCAGTTACTGGAGCCTTCTGAAGGAGAGAGTGAGATTGATGACCCCAGAGAGGCTCCTAGTGTTATAATACCGGTTGAAGAAATTGAAACCCATTCCCTTACAGAGGGTAGATATCAAGATTGGTTCCAAAATGGCGCCAGATTTAAAAAAGAAACTGTTGTCCTTTTTACTAAACAATCAACATGTCTTCGTTTGGTGCAATAGTGATGTAACCGGAGTGCCCGCAAGCATTATCTCACACAAGTGGTCAATCTGGAGTGATGTTGCACATGTTGTGCAGAAAATGAGAGATTTTTCCAGGGAAAAGCTGATGTGATAGTCCACGAAGTTGATCGGCTTACCAAGATGGGACACATTTATGAATCCCAGTATCCTTTATGGACTGCCAATCCGGTGTTAGTCAAGAAAAAGAATGGGAAATTACGTATGTGTATGGATTTTACTAACTTTAACAGAGCTTGCCCAAAAGATCTTTATCCAGTCCCCCGGATAGATCAGCTGGTAGACTCGACGTCTGGCAACAAGTTGTTGTCCTTCATGGATGCCTTCTCTGGGTACAACCAGATACAGGTGGATCTGAAGGATCAAGATCATACTATCTTTATAACAGACACAGGTCTCCATTCCTACAAGGTGATGCCTTTTGGGTTAAAAATGCTGGGGCATCAGAGGTTGGTAAACAAAACATTCGCTAGTTAGATTGGCAGAAATATGGAGGTATACATAGATGCCATGATGGTCAAAAGCCTGAAGGAGGATTTGCATGTAGTTGATCTTCAAGAAACATTTACTAATTTGACAGCTGTGAATTTGAAACTAAATCCAGAGAAGTGTGTCTTTGGGGTTTGATCAGGAAAGTTTCTGGGTTATGTGATAAGTGAGAAAGGAATATAGCCCAATCCGGATCATCTTAATGCTCCATTGGAAATGGATCCTCCTCGGAATATTAAGAAGTCCAGAGGCTCACTGGAAGGTTGGCTGCCGTAAACCGTTTTATTTCAAGGTCTTCCGATAAATGTGCTCATTTTTCCAAACTTTGAAGAATACTAAAGATTTTGTTTGGTCTCCATAGTGCTATCAAGCTTTTGTTAAAATAAAGAGACAATTATCCTCGTCCGGTATATTACATCAGCAAAAGTTTAATAGATGATGAGGAGAGGTATTTGAAGCTTGAAAAGCTGACATTAGCCTTAATGATTGCGGCAAAAAAATTGAGGCCGTATTTTCAATCTCATTCCATCATTGTCCAGACATCTTTCCCATTAAAGAATGTTCTTCAGAAGGCAGACATATCAATTAGGATGACCAAGTGGTCAGTAGAATTGGGTGATTACGACATTGATTTTTTTCCCCGAACAGCTATCAAAGCTCAATCAGTGGCTGATTTCCTAGTAGAATTCCATTTGGGCAGGAACTCTAAACAAACTTCATAAGATAAAACCAAGAAATAGCGGGTAGTCCAAACTGATAGTGGTTCAAGTACAATGGGTTGTGGAGCTGGAATTTTCCTAACATCTCTGTATGGTGATAGGATGTACCAAGCTATATGCTTTGGATTCAGGGCCTCTAACAATGAGTCCAAATATGAAGCAGCTATAACTGGTCTTAAACTGGCCTTTTTATGTGGGGCTAAGAGGGTTCGGTTGATGAGTGACTCTCAACTGCTCATCAACCACGCTCAAGGTCAGTTTGAGGCCAAGAAGGATAAATTGATCAAGTATTTACTCATCTTGAAAGAAGTGGCAGCCAACTTCAAAAGTGTTTGTTATGAGCATATTCCTAGATCGAAGAACACAATGGAAGATTCTTTGGCAACCATAGCGTATTTTGAGTCCTACCCATAGATTCACATATATGAATGCCCGTCTATACAACCAAGTCAGAATAAGGAAGATGGGGAAAGCATGAGCATACAGGTGATTCAATCTAAATGCTTGAGGTTTTCCCTTCTTCAATATATTTCTGATGGGGTTTTTCCTTCAAATAAATCTATGGCAAGAAATATTAAACACAAGGCACGTGGTTTTTTATCATAAGGGGAGTTCTCTATAAATAATCTTCCAGTAAACCTCTCCTGTGTTGTTGAGGGTTAAAGAATCTCGAGTTGTTTTATCTGAACTACACGATGGAGAAGGCTCAGTATATTGTGGATACAGGGAACTAACCCAGAGAGTGTTGTTAGCTGGGTACTATTGGTCATCCATAATGGTCGATGCTAAATAAATGGTAAAGAGGTGCGATCCATGTCAAAGGTATGACAATAAAATTTATGTGCCAGCAGTGCCTATGGATTCCATTTCTGAGCCAGTAACTTTTTCCTGATGGGGAATAGACTTAGTTGGGCCTCTGTCTATAGCATCCGCGCGGTGCAGAACTATTATAGTTTCTATTGATTACTTCTCGAAATGGATAGAGGCAGCTCATTTGGCAGGAACCACTTTGAAGGCTGTCATAAAATTTATCATATCCAATATATGTTGCAGATTTGGGATCCTCCAAAAGATTACTACAGACAATGGGCCATAGTTTGATAACAAAGATATGGATAATTTTTGTGCTTCTAGAGGTATTCAACATTGTTTTTCTTCTCCTTTCCATCCACAAGCAAACAACCAGGTTGAAGTTGCCAACATGACTATTTTGTCTGGATTAAAAAAGAATCTAGAAAGAGCTGCGGGGAAGTGGCAATGCTATTTACAAGAAGTGTTGTGCGCATACCGAACTACTCCCCGGGCTGCTACACAAGAATCTTTTTTTGCCTTGGTGTATTGGATGGATGCAATTACCCCCATAGAAGCTACCCTACCATCATACAGAGTCCACAACTATTCCGAACAAGCTAACGAGATAGCAATGAGGAATCAGTCGAACTTAATAGAAGAAAGAAGGGTTAAAGCTCATTTAAGAACAACTCCACTACCAAGGTTTGATGAAAAGCAAATTTGCTTCCAAGGTCAAAAGAAGAGATTTTCAACCGGGAGATAAAGTGTTAAGAAATTTTTTCTTATACACCAAGGAGAAATAGTTTGGTAAATTGGCTCCGAACTGGGAAGGCCCATATGAGATTTTTCAAAAGGTCAAACCTGGGACATATAGACTTCAGGATAAAGAAAGGAAAGTTTTAAAGCACCCATGGAATATTGAACATCTCAGGTTATACTTATAATAATTTTTTTGTCTAAATATTTACTTGTTAGATATAAATGTAAATATTAAGGGGCATACTCTTTCCTACCCTGGTGGTGCGGGGAGGTTTTAATGAGGTGTCTGGTTTTTTATAATATATGATGCCTTCTAAAAATATTCGGAGTGGTTTTACTACAATTCAATTCAAGTATACATCACTTATTCAACATTTTGGTCTGTAGTAGATCAGATAAACTTGGTAAAGTGATGACTATTAAATACATGTCATCGGAGATGTTAAACACTCTCACTTTAATACTTCTGAAATATTAGTGGCTACTTAAACATTAGCCATGAAAAATTTAAAGAAAAATATTAAACAAAGGAAAGTTTGATAAATTAAACCTATTCGGACTTGAAACGAACATGAGAACAAAACATGTTTTGGCCATCCAAGGACTTTAGGTGTTCAAAGGACCTATTCGGACTTTAACCGGATAATAGTAAAAAATATTCCTTGGCCATCCAAGGAATTTAACTGTTTGAAAAGACAAAAAAATAATATAAGACCTTAGGGCTTGTTCCCTTCGGAGGTTCCTTCAACACCATCATCGTTTTAGGACTTTTGAGTTCGACACTCAAACTCTCACCAGTTCCCTCTTCATCATCACTAATGGAATCTATTATGCTCGAGTAGTTGTGTTTATCGCCATCTGCCATAATATGAAATAAGAGGTCTTCATATTCCACATATTTCCAAAAGGGACCAATAGTCCTCTTCGGAAAAGTCTCATGAAACAGCAGCACCATGTTAGACTTGACGCCATCATCTATTTTCTCTAAATATTCTATCACTTCATTGGTATACTTATCAATACCCACCTAAATAGCTTGCTCCTGCTGGCTCTTTAAATCATTCTTCTTCTTAGTCATCTCTGAAACAGAGTTCTCTAGTTTAGTCTTCTCATCGGTTAAGGTTTGAATGACACCATCCTCGGTCTGCACTTCCTCCTTCAGCGTTTTGAAGTCTTTTTCTAAGTTAGAATAATTAGTCTAGAGCTCAGTTCTTGTTGCTTCTGAAGTGGCTAACTTGGTTGCAGAATCCTCTTTGTCCTTCTTCAGTGCCTCAATTTCCTTTTTTAGTTCCTCTATACTTAGCTGAGCGTTTAGGAGAGTGTTTGACAGAGATTGCTTGTCAGAGGTGAGGGAGTTAATAAGGGTGGACTGACTTTTCACCTGCCTTTCCAGGTCAAGTATTTGGCGGATATGACCGAGGAGGGAGTGGTTCAGAATATCTTGCTCTCCGGAGACTGAGAAAGATTTACCATTGAAGGTCACCATGTTTCTAGAGCTGGAGGGACGGTAGGGACCTACAAAATCATCCTTCTCAGAATCAATGTCCACTTCATCATTCCCTCCCCCATCAATCTCTATGGACTAGAGATCTGTTGGAATTTTCTCTTGCAAGGTAGGATCAGCAGAGGCTGGTGGAGGTTGGATTTCTCAAGGATGAAGAATTATTTCTTCTCCCAGGGTGACCTTCTTCTTCTTAACAGCTTTTTCATCACTGTTGGCCCTCCGTTTCCTGTCCTTCTTAGGAGGCTTTGGTGGGTTCTACGACTCTTTATCCTCTCTCACTGTTTCAACCTAGTAGGGCTGCATCAATCCCCCATTGGTTCCCCAAACCAGTCCCTTTTGTGGCTGCTTGAACCAACCCTGCTGCAGTTTTTTTTTATTCTTCATCTTGCTGAGAGCCTTAGCTCTGGAAGGTAAGAACAATTTGCCATCCTTGGCCTCTGTCCTTTTGAGAATCATGCCAGAGGGAGGAAGGGTGGTTAGCTATTCCCATGAGAGGTCTCTTCGGCCTGTGGTGTTCCACAGATGGGACCTCACTAAATTGCCTGATATGAAGCAGTTGTGGAAGGCATTCCTCTAGTGCTCCGCAGCCTATGCATTGAGTTTTGCACAGGTCTTTTACCCCTCCTCCAAATGTCCGGTGAACTCCTTCGGTAGCACTAAAAATGATTAACAAGCCAGTCAGAATAGGAACACTTATAATTTAAGAATAAATTTTTTGGAAGACAAAGAAAAGAAAGGAAATTACAAGTGTTTTTCCATATGCTAGTCAACATGCTAGAGTTGATGTTGGCCTTAATCTTCCTACTATTTTCCCACGTTCTACTGACAAATAAGAACTGTGTCATCCAGTTCTTTTTGGACTCCAACAAGTCATTCACAACTTTAAAGTCATTCCCCATGGTGTGATGGTAGAATGGAATCTGATGGTTCTCGCACAAGCTTGCTACAGCAGCAAAGTTCTCAATCAGAAGTGGGATTTTTGACAACCTTGATGCCATGATACATGAAAAGAGAGAATACTAGGCATTAGGACTTAACTGGCTAGGGAAAAGTTGAACCAAGTGAAATTACCTAATAATTTATGGGTCCAAGGGGAACCGGAGTCCTCAATTTTGCACTTCGGTAAAAATTACCACCTCACGAAGCTTGCAATTCATGGGAGTCTCCGGTGTAATAGGTATCCTTACCTTAACAGACTGCGGAATCCCCCATTTGGTCCGGATTCGGCCTAACTCAGCAGTATGGGTGTAAATGTAGTTGATGTTTTGTAAGACCAATAAATATTTGACGCTAACGTGTTTGAAACAAGGGCATACCTTGCCCTCTAAGCACTCCGGAAGCGAGTCCAAATGTGTCATACAATTTTTTACCTTGCTATTACCCTTATTATCAGAAGCAACATCTCCCGTCTGACCTGATGCTTCGGTTTCGAAGGGAGCCTCCCCGATGCTGTATTCTATTATCTCTTCCATCACTGTGGAAGGTTTGTCAGTTGCCTCGGTCATTTTCTTGCACAGAAGGTTGTTCGGATGGTTGAGCACTTGTTTCCTCTGAATAAGGCGGTCATTTTCTTGCACAGAAGGTTGTTCGGATGGTTGAGCACTTGTTGCCTCTGAAGGCCTAGTGTCTGGTTGAGGCTGAGATCCGGAGGGCTTGGCTCGTGGAGCTGCTTTAGATACCTCTGATCTGGAGGGTTTTGCCAGTGAAGGTCCATGGGTCATTCGGGTCAGATCTTTTATTTGGGTCCATTTTATGAGCCTTCAAGCCCATGATTCAAGGTACTAGACACATAGCCAAGTTATTGATTCGCTTAGGTTACTACTTAGTCATGAACTTTTGTCTACCATGTCTAAATTTCCCCTTCAGATAAAACCCAATTAGTGTAATGCATGTCAAAATATATCAGATCTTATCAGTGCAAATTAGCACCTACATGAATTAAGCTATAAATTTTCAGTTTAGTTATTGTAAAACCTATTTTTTTTCAATTTTGTTTGCTCTGTGTAGTCACAATTAGATAAATCAATACTAAGAGAAGATTATGATGATGCTGCCAAATTTATGATGGATGTACAAGCTACATCAATATATGATACTATTGGCAGAGTGATTAAACGTATAAATATAATAATTTGTTTTAGTTTTTATTATCGTATAAGGAGTTCAAATAGTATTACTAATGTTGTCGAATTGATTATATAAACGCATGTATGTGATTTTATAGTAGAGTTGGTTTTATAGATGTATACGTTTTTTTAGTTAAGTTAGTTTTATAAACATATGTATGTGGTTTTGTAGGTTTTATAAACGCATGTATGTGATTTTGTAGTTGAAATGGAGTTATAAACGCATGTATGTGATTTTATAGTCGAATTGGTTATATAAACTTATGTAAGGTGGTTCTCTGGAAAAAAAATACGACATTCATTTTCAAACCTATAGTTTGGAAATATGTGTTTAGAAAAAAAACATGATACCCAATTTTAAAACCATGTCAAGGAAATATCTGTCTTTTATAAGCGTATTTTCACTATAATTTTCATTTTTATTTTATGGTTCTCTGCCAAAAAAACTAAGATATGACATTTATTTCTGAGACCGTGTCTTGAAAAATTATAAATCATCATACCTAATTCCAAAACCGTAGTTTATAAATATGTATTTTTGTAATAAATAAAAATATAAAACTTGTTTCTAATATTAGGTCGCAAAAATAATTATTTTGAAACGTTTTTGGATAATAACTATTTCCAAAACTCGTTCTTGGAATCACATCCTCGAAATCGATCTGAAAGATGATTTTTTAAAAATTAGATATTTGATGTTTAATGAATGTCAAACTTAAAAACAAGATTAAAATACATTGTTGATGGTTTGAATGATGTTCTTGGATATTGATTCTGATGAGTTTGGATACTTCAGACACAATCCACTACTTAATCCGGACATGGGTAATTTAGACCAAAACACTCCACTAAAAAATCCGAACAGGACAAATATAAAAAACCTTTTGACTAAGCTATTTGGTAATCTACTTAAAAGACTAATAAGTCATTAATCTTGACCCGGTTTCACAACTTGACCCGGTAAGGCCATGGGTTATTAAATTAAGAGTATAAATATCCCAACGACTCTCATTAATGGTGGTGATCAACATTTAATACAAGCAGGATGCTTAATTATCTCATTACTCCTCACACTAAACTAGAAAATACTTCAAACTTACCAAAACACTTTACCAAACTACCCCCAGCCAAAAAAAACAAACCAAATTGGCGACCATAGTGGGAGCACGAAGGTGCCTGAATCTTGCATTCAAAACCAGTGGAAAGAACCAGTTCGGATGGATCCGAACGAGCAAGGAACTCCACCACCTGTGGTGGAAACGATTGGGGAAAATAAAGAATACACCATTGAAGAGCGAGACAAGTTGAGAGCAGAAATAGAGGCGCTAAGGGCCATAAAACAAGCATATAAGGGTATAAGGGAGAAATCAAGGGCGTCCGCTATTCATCATACTGAAAACACTAGGGAGAATGATCCATCAATAAGGACTTATTTGAGTTCAAAAAAAGCCTCACATGAGCTCTAAGAAGACACATGGGTCCAAACCTGTTGAAAGTTCGGATTCGGAGTCCTCTAGTAGCTCTTCAAATGAGGCTGAGCTTGAGGAATATTTGTCCTCAAGTAGTGATGAAGGGAGATCCAGAAAAAAGATGAAGCTAATAAAAAAATATTCAAGAAAGAGGGATAGGTAATGGTAGGCTTAAAAGATATCTGGGCAAAGGGTCATCCCACAGGCATGCTGATCAGTTGCTGATTGATCCTTTTGCTTTTCAGACCGAACTAGGAATTTTTGCAACACCTAACGAAGACATAGTCTTTAGTCGAAATAAGAATTGGAGACAGTCACCTTTGTCTGCCAAAATATTGTCAATCACTTCATTAACGTTTTTGGAACAACGAACCTTCGCCATACCCCAGCCTACTTGGAATTCGTAAACTTATCATCTCCAAGCTAAGTGAATCAAATAAATCTAGTATGATCCGCCATATCACATATAGTGAAATAAAAACTGCATTTTTAGCATTGATAGTACAAAGCCCATAGTCCAGATGGATACAATACATGATTTTTCAAATTATTATGGAACATCATCGCCTAAGACTTCACCAAAGTGGTACACCATTTCTTTCAGTTTAACATAATGGACCGTAATTGGAACAAGACTCTTATAGCCCTCATCTTCTACACGAATAGGCCAACCCCCCCCCCTCCAATTTCTGACCCATCTCGTGCTATAATATCATATACAAAGTCTTTAAAAAAATACTTACAAACGGAATCCAATAAACCCTCATCTCTCTTATCGAATCCTCGCAATCGTCCTTCATCCAAGGCCATAGTATTTATCATACTATCCTTTTATCCCAAGAGTTCATACATGGCTACCATACAGACTAGAAAGGTCCATGCGCAGCCATACGAATCGATCTAATGAAGTCTTTTGGCAATGTTCGATAACGTCTTATTTTCAATATCATATTTGGTTATGAAATTCCCAATATGATTGAATGGATTATGAAATGCATAGCTACCACCACATACTCAATTAATATCAATGGTAATATCTTTGGATCTTTCGAAAGAAAAACAGGACTCCAAAAAGAGGACCTCATTTCCCTATTTCTAGTTATTTTTATCATGTAAGTACTCACTAATATCCTTAAGAAAATAAAATCAAAATTCCAAGGTTGGCTTCCACTCGAAATTCTAAAAACTAAAAAACATTAATCTTTACTTCGCGGATGATTTAATGATCTTCTGTTGTGCCAGTACTAATTCAATTAAGCTAGTGAAGAAAAGTCTAGAAGAAGTATCCTACCACTTTCTCTCTTCTGCTAATGATTCCATTACACCAAAAGACACTGGTCATGTTAAGAATATGACTAACTTAATTATTGCATCCATAATTCTAACCATTGTTTTGGCTCCTCAAGAGCTGAGGAGCATCTTGTCTAACCATGTTACATCGCACATTCTTATTTTAGACTAAATTATTGTTTGATGTTTTATTTCATGATGACTATTTGTGGAGTACGTTCCTAAAAGTGTATAACTGTACAACTTATTAGTTTGATTGGAAAATGTTTCGGAGTGGATATAAACGATTTATTTAATTTTCTAATATATAGTTTTTTTTATAAAAAAATATTGAATAAAAAAATAAATTTAAAAATAAATAAATGGTAAAATGGTATACATATTATGGGTTTTATGTTTTCGTGTTAAAAAAAATAAATCGGAACTAAAAGCAAAAAAGTTACTTTTATGTAATTATGAGTTTAATAAACTTAATTCGGCAGTCTAAATATTTGGAGAATACTACCGAAAAGGAAAGGAAAATTATTTTAAAAACCAATGAAACAGATTAAATTCTTCGAAATGAATTTACTCGGGGTTCAATAAACCCTAACATGTGGAATAAATTATTGCCTACCTTCCTTCTTTCCCTCTATCTATCATAAACCTCATCTTCCTTGCTCTCCACTATCGACAACAAAAATGGCCCAAACCCTAGCTCGTTCGATGGCCATGCGCTTCTTCCCCAAACGCCTCATGTCCACTTCCATCACTGCTCCTCCATCCGTACCTTCCACTCTTCTCTGCCGTCGAGCTCTCCCGATTATCTCTCAAGCTATTCCATCACCCGTCACTGCGACCCGGTTCACTTCAATCCGATGCAGGGTTAACCGTTCCGGTGGGTCGGCTTACTCACCACTCAATTCGGGCTCTAACTTCAGCGACCGACCTCCGACCGAGATGGCTCCGCTATTTCCAGGGTGCGATTACGAGCACTGGCTCATCGTAATGGATAAGCCTGGTGGAGAAGGAGCCACCAAACAGCAGATGATAGATTGCTATGTCCAAACTCTAGCCAAAATTGTTGGGAGCGAGGAGGAGGCCAAGAAAAAGATCTACAACGTTTCATGTGAGAGGTATTTCGGATTTGGCTGCGAGATCGACGAGGAAACCTCGAATAAGCTGGAGGGTATACCAGGTGTGCTGTTCGTGCTTCCAGATTCTTATGTTGACCCTGAGTATAAAGACTATGGAGGTTAGTACTATTTTCGATCGAAACATATAATATTTGTTTGCCTGTGTTTGTGAAACATTCTAGGAAGTGTTCTTGGTCTATCAGTGCACATTCGTAGTGTTAACCATTAGTTTACTATATCCAGCACCTTACAATTAGGCTTAATTTGTCCTCTTAGTTGATTTCCTTAGACACCTAATGTCTGTGAACTGTGTATGTTTCTTTCTGGTTGGATGTGTATGTAACTAGTAAGTGCTACACTTTTAATTGGTCAAGTTCTGTGTCGCAGCAATTGTTAGGTGATCTATGATTACTAGTATTCAGTTATACAGCTTCTCTTTTACATGGTCTTATTGCAAACCTTGCAGCTGAGTTATTCGTCAATGGAGAGATAGTCCAGAGGTCACCTGAGAGACAAAGAAGGGTGGAGCCACAGCCTCAAAGAGCTCAAGACAGACCGAGATACAATGACAGAACACGATATGCTCGTCGCCAGAACATGAGATAGTTACTGTGTCCGAAAGCAGTGTCTGGATGTCATCGAAGTGAAAATCTGAAAGTCACCTAGGATAAGTTGTGGGGTCTGTTTTACATTATGCATAATGCTTCTTGTTTTGTTCATGTTTCTTGATGTACATGTTTGGATATCTGCAAGTCCATTCCATGTTTGTTTAGCGTCAAACTCTAGCTATTGCAAAATATCTATGCTCAAATTTGGATCATCCTATATGGATGGAATTCCCATTTTGGTTGAAGAATATAATCTCTTGAACCTTTTTAAAAAGTAGAAAGACACTATTGATTATTTATGGTTTTTGGCTCACTAAAAAGCTAGTGTAGATAGTGCTGGCTGATTTTACTCATACCGGTGCCGCTGGTAGTTTCACATTTTACTCATAAAGGCGTGTGCTGGTTATTTTTTTGTTTATGCATTTGCCTTGGTTTTCCTTCGTTCATACATTTCTAGCTGTTTTATGTTTGCTCTAGCAAAGGTTGTGGCCTGTGGTTTCTCTTACATACTGGCTAATGGTGTTAGTGCTTTATCTCTCGATAAAGGTCCTGGTCTTCTCTTATCCCTTAAGTTTTACTGGGGTGCTATTTACCTTTGATCACAAACCTTATAGATTTTTTGAGATGTTTGTTTTGTATGTGTGGTGCCCTGTCAGTGCTCAACTATGTACCTCTTGTTTATGGTTCTAATATGTCTTTGTACCTTCTAACAGTTTTTGTATTGTGCCTAAGGGCCTTATGGTTTCTTAGAGGTCACTCTTTTTTGGGGGGTAAAATGAGGTCACTCTCTTTGGCTCTAAGTTAAGTTACTTGATTATCAATTTCCTGTTGAATTTTATAAAAAAAAACTGTCTTATTGCTTAGCTAATATATGGGACATAGTTGATTCAAATTGGTAATATTCATTTTTCACACTTGGGTTTCCTTCAAAAAAAAAAAAATAGAAATGAAATGTACAGGCAAGGCGTTCAACACTGTTGTTTATCATTTGAACAAAATTGGGTATGAATTTTTAACTCAGTTAAGTTTTTAAATTTGGTCCTCTCATAATATTAGCAGGAGAAGCTATTTCTCTCGTTTGTATATTCCCAATAATGAAAAAATAAAAAAGATATATCCTCACTAAAGGATATATGAAAAGGGTTTGGCATATCTATTTTAAGTATCTTAATATTATATTCAAAATATCTCATCTGTTTTATTAAGTCTTAATCTTAGACTCTAACTATCTTAAACTAAAACAGTTTTCAATCTTTTTCTATTTTTAGATTTCAAAAAGCAATTCAAAAAATAAAGATTTTTGGATAACAACAAATCGTTCTTCAGTTTTCAATTTTTTTTTTTTTAGATTTCAAAAAGCAATTCAAAAAATAAAGATTTTTGATAACAACAAATCGTTCTTCAATAATTTTGGAATACTATTCCAACAAACAGAGACTCTACTCCAACCAAGGAATAAAAAGTAATAATCTCTTATATAACAACAATGGACAAAGAATAAAAAGTAATAATCTCTTGTAATAACTTGTTTTGGTTATATTTAGTTTTTTTTTTCTAGATTTATAGCATTTAGGGTATTAGAATAGGAAATGCATGCTCATTTAGATGTTTGAAGTGCTACATTGATGTTAGGAGGGTTGATTTGTGGTAGAATAGATGTTTTAAAGTTGAATTGGAGTTGGTTTCGAGTTGCTTCAATGGTTGTTCGCGTCTGTGTTCTTGAACCCTTGCGGGGTAGCATATTTTTGTACATGGTGTTTATAAACCCTGGCGGGGTAGATGTTACTCACTTGGAGGCTATTTATAGTCCCCGTCGTCGGGTAAACCCAACCTCACGAGGTGGAAACCTAGTCGATTTTTAGGTTGATTATTGTTTTTAAATTTGATTTCTTTTCGCAGGTAAAAGGTACCTAGAACGTGGGATCGCACGGTGCACACGGAACGCTCCGTGAGGCATAGAAAATACGATGCCACAAGGGAGCGCAAAGTACAACCATCTCATCTACGAGAGATTCTTAGGCAACACCGTGCGCTTATAGACTCAGAGGAGGAGGATGAGTCGGAGGTCCCCCGAGCCATCACCTCCACGAGAGGTTCGTACTCAAGGTCATTCAACTGATCTAGAGGGGTGGAGGGACCTTTTCTTAGAGCAGAACAATATCACTCTGTTTTGGTACTATAGCATGAGGCCTACCACGTTCATGGACGACGTAAGTTTTTAAATTCCAGACTTAATTATTTATGTTTTACTTGAGCTCTGTTTTTTTACGGTATATCCATGTTTTGTTTGTTTTGTACAGTCCCAATCTGGCATCACGGTCCAATCGAAGTATGGGCTTCTCGGTCAATGGGACCTTCACAAACATCTAGGTGTCAAGGCTATATTGGAAGAGACTACGTTCTGGCCATTCATGCGCCATCTGCCAATGTTGAACTCGCACCCACAGTTGGACGAGGTTTTCATTGAGAGATGGCACCAGCAGACCAACACATTTCAGTTCTCGTTCAGCGAGATGACCATCACGAAATGACCGACCACTCGGTCAATGAGAGAATTATCGAAGCCTTTAGGACGGAGTCGATAGATCAGACATATGCACGCTATGCATCGCTGTTGGGAGTTTCAGCGGAAGCCGTGCAGGAGGATATGGAGGCGCATGACGGGAGTGGCTTCGGCCTCCGATAGCTAAGGACAACATTTTCTGCGGACGAATATTTGGATTCAAATGTCGTGCTCACTACGAAGATGAAGAAATAATTTGATATGCATACATCATGTTCTTCATTTAATGTACGATCTTCACAAACACTAGCCATAAAAACATCCAATGCGATAAACTCCATCATCTCGAGCATTTTGGGAAACTGAATTAGTATGCATGGGGTACTTGCGCATTGGTATGGTTGTACAAGAGTTTGTGAGGCATTTTGAAGCACTCTTTGAAGAGCATGGTTGGCTTTTCGGCGCTGTTAAAGTGTTGGGTGTATGACAACTTCCCTGTTTTTTAGATGGCGGTGAATGTTGGTTTAGCCCGACCGATCCGAAGATGCTAGCGTGGGCACTGAGAAAGCTGACAGGAGCCCTTATTCGTGGGAATTCGTACTACTGTGACATCCTCACGGCGCAAACAGAAAGAGATGTAAGTTTGCTTATTTATATCGATTAATATGTGTTTATCTATTACATGTTTACATGTTTAAATATTTATTTGCAGTTGATTTTCCGACCTTACTAGGACGATCGTGCAGTGTTACCGGAGTAAGAAATAGGGTTGTATCGCAACCCTATTCGTCTAATGTTAGTGAGCAAGGCTTACCACCCGGACCGAGTGACAATTTGGTTGAGTCCAAGAGAAACCTTTGCCTCCACTTGTTCCTATCAAGAGGAGACAATCTACGTTACGCGCTAGAGGGTAGGCACTGGACCAACTAAAATGACCATTTGTACGTGATCGATAGGTACTCACAACTCTTGAAAGAAGTAGCCGAACGTCATCACCCCCAGTACGAACTACACATTAAGAAATACGGTTGGTATAACATCACCCCTCGTATCCTTAGCGAGCGTCCACGGTGGATGTCGTGAACACGATAAATCGTGTTCGGCCGTTAGACGAGACCTCTGAAGAACTCGTGTCCTTCGCAAAGAAGGTGTTTGACCTCACTAGTCCACCATCAGTTGAGAGTGAAAAATTTACACTAACGTTGTTAGTGTAATTTATAATATTCACCCCCATGGTTGGGATAATTTCAACCGGCGGTTGAAAATATACCCGTCGAGTTCAGAAGTTTCAACCATCGGTGTCGTACCCACCGAGTATAGTAACATAAGCCGTCGGTTGGTCCACTAGTGGTTTAAAAAGTTACAACCTCCAGGGATGTTATCACCCGCCGGATGAAAATTAGTCACTCGACGGTTGAAAATAATACTTGTAGCCAAACATTAGAAGGATATCAAAAATCTAAACCGACAATATGAAAACTATTAACCGCCGGGGTAAGTTTGGCCGCGCCGAGGGACTATTGTACCCGCAGAGGAAAAATATCAAACCGCCGGTGTCAAATATTTAAAAATTATTTCGTAACCATTGTGGTATAGATGACCATATCCGCCGGTTGAAAATTGGCAACCGGCGGGGAAGTTTTCAACCGTCGAATGACAATACATCACCCGCCGGTGGTTACTGTTTCAACCGACGAGAACCTCTTCCAATAAATACATTTAATATTTTATTTGATTCCCGCTAATACTTTTCTACGCGCGGAAATGATATTTCATCCCCGCTAAATTTTGTGGAGAGTTCCCTCTTACTTCCTAATCTATAAATGGTACAACCAAGCTGTATCATTAAACATCAAACTAATTAGAATGGGTGATACTGGCTGGAACGTGCACGAAGATGCAAACCTTCTAAATGCATTTGATTTCGTAAAAAACATGATGCAAGATGAGACTCCCAAATTTATCGATGTTGTTTTATGCGGAATGTTCTTCAACCATGGTAGGGAGGCATCGTGTCCTGGATGTATAATGCCCCGACCACAAGGACACGAAGAAGTGGCCAATATGTTAGCTTATTTCAAAACCGTGGCAATATCGATTGAGTTATTTCTTTATGAAGTCCGAAGCGAAACCAATAATATATTCAGTATGGCATTTCAAAGTACTCTTACGCAAGAGATGGTGGAACATGCAATGCAAAAAATGCAAAAGATAACGGACATGATAACGACCAGCGTTAAAATTAACCCAACTCCTGAAGGAAGCAGCGAGGATGAAGACTATCCTTTCGAGAAACACTTCGAGTATGGATGGAACTACCCGTTCCCATGAAACTGAGTTTACTATGTCCACTCGGGGCTACTATCTATCTATCTATCGATCTATTTCCCTTGTTTGCATTTGTATTTTTAATTATGCAATGTATTCAATTAAAGTGTAATGTCTTAACTTAATGCAAAACACAAATCATAGAGTACGATGACATTGTAATGATACGATGTCATTCTAAAGTACAAAACATACAACTTTAAAAATACTGAAATCGTAGTAATATTACAATGATATTCTAATGATCTAGTCCTCAAACAAAATCGAATAAAACAGTTACTTTGGGGCTACAACTTCTAAGCTTTTCGTATATCTTGCAACGAGAGATAATCGGTAAAGGCCAACCTTCCACTTTCGGTGACCGCAACTTTATGCAACAAGGATGCATCCTCGCACATGGGGCCACCACCCTAATCTCAAGCTAAAAAATAAAAACACGGTTAAATGAATGTCTTATTATTTAAACTAACCGTCAATAGAATTAAATACTTACATTTACGAAGTGGCTGGAGTTCATCCAACCCAATCCGATTTCCAGGCGGTCTGGCATCTGAGGGGGTGCACCTCTTAACAGAAGAAAAGTGAACCCAACATCCAGATTTTGGTACTGTTCTACGAAATAAAGAATGCAGTTAAATGCATAAACGATTGCGACTCCCATTTTGGGCATGAACATCCAATGGTCTTTAGTACCCACGTTACTAGAGCACTTCACACGCTCCGCAACATCAGTAAAATCCTTCATGTTTGTAAATATCTTAACATACATAGATGCGTAATTCATAAGCTCATTGTAAAAGGCATCCATAATCAACTGCCACCCATTTTGTTGCTCGTTCAAGGCAAACGCTATCGAGCGGTACCCGCAATGGCCATCGTATTTAACGTCGGTGATGGACGATACGAATGATCTAACATATATGGGAAATTGGTTTAAGTATCCTTTGGTATCGACCACGTTTGGCTTAGCCGACATCGTAGGGTTTGACCTACAGTCGACCGTTCCACTAGAAAGCGGCGTCCCACTTGCTTGCGTAGAATAATGTTACCTTTATTCGGAGCGGGTGCGCTTTCCCAACCATGTTTTGGGCTCGACATTCTTTTCCCTTTCTTGAGGTTACGAGCGGAGGTTTGAAGGTTTTATCAATTGCTGGTGAACTAACTTTTCAGAATCTAGCACATTCACGTGCCTAAATTTGTCGCGTTTAGTGGATGATTCAGATGCGGTAGTAGACAACTTACGTTTGGAAAGTGGACGACCGCGCACTTTTTGCTTCACCAATGGATCCAATAAGGAGGTTGTTTCATGATGGACGACAACAAACCATTTCTTATAAATGTACTTTATGCGTGCTTTGTCAATCGATTTCATGACATCGTATACTAGTTTATCGATATTAGCTTTTAGTTGCTCGATCGTGACATTGGTACGAACAATAATGTCTAACCTTTTTCCAATGTTCGTGAAATAACTCTAAAGACACCTTTAACCCTTTGGAAACAAATTCATAAATTTCATGCGCGCAAGACATACCGTGTGTATTTCGTATGGCACAACCACAAGGCATGACGGACGCGATTTTCATGTTCCGGGAAAAATCTACTTCTTCGGAAAAAAGTTTCAACACATAGTGGGAGATGTTGCTTTTTAGTTTACCGTACACAATGTTTGCAAATTTATGTAGGGCCAACAAGCGACTCTTTTCAAATGATCCCTTGATGCCCCCGTGTTGCAATTCTATCAAAGTATACAACTTCAACCAAAAAGACTCGAAGTTATCTTTGCTCGTGCCGATGAAACACTTTGAGGCTCGAATGAGTGTTCTCCACGCAGTTTGTGGTTTGGTTACCTAAATGAATCCACTTGTTAGTTATCCACGAGACAAACTTATCACCGTAAGGCCCTAACCAACTTTCTATACTCAATTGCTTTCGGATACTCTTTGAAATCACGGTGCAATTCTGACCGATAGTCGTTGAAGGCTACTTCCGTTTCCGCCAACATCATTTGATTTCACACTTTCAAGAAGATGTTGGACACTTTCTTCTCCTTTATGATTTTTTTCGTTTTTCCCAAGACGTTTATGTATGTGCCATCGACACAACATGTGTTGCATTGAGGAACACTTCCTCCACCGTCTTCACAAGCCTTGAGTCTTTATCCGTCAAAATAATGGAGGGTGGTTTGATGGAGTGAGTTCCCATCAATGAACGTAAGCACTATAACACCCATTTGTAGCTCTCGAATTTTTCTCCCGACGTTAACGTGAATCCAATGTAGAAAGTTTTCCCAGTACAAGTGGCTCTAACAACCTTGTATAACGACACCCCGTATTTGATTACCTTATACGTGTTATCCGTTTCAATGACGTTTGGAAATGTCCGTAACAAATCCAAACTAACCGGGTGCACGAATAAAAGCTCACCTACCTATGATATCGCTTCTGTCTTCGGATATGGAATTCGTAGTAGTTTAACCTCTTTAGTTCACCCAACAAGTATTGGAATTGCGACCGACCTCTTTTATCGATCTTGCGGTGTTTTAGTTAAGCGTTGTACACAATGCGCATTGAAGACAAATTCTTAGGGTTCAATTTCTTCACTCCACCGAGAATGTCTTTAGGACGGGATCACATTTTTATAGAACTAACTACAAAATCCATCTCTTCTTTGGTGAATCGTCCCAAGTACGAATGACCTTCTTTATACGATGTAGTATTATGATTGTGAACGCCACATTCGACTTGTAATCCCCACAAATCATGATCCACCTTCTTTCCTTTAAGGGTGAAAGGGTATCCGCATTTATTTGTGTTGGTAGACTTCCTTTTTAGACGCTTCAGATCTACCAATTTTGTATAAACTCTGAATCTTTCGCACACAAAAATTATTCTTGGAGTTTTTTAGCAAGTCTAACGCGGTCTAACGTTGTTTTCTTAACCCAATCAATCAACTCTACTTGAGTGTAGTGAAATTTCGTGTCGAACAAGTGGCTATAATCGACGGAGCAAGGCTCCAACATTACCTATTCCTTATGTCAACCTTTAACTCTTTCTCTTTCTCCTACATATAAAAACATAAATTATGTCAATCAACCGGTAAAATAAATGTCCGACTAGACCCGGCGGTTGGGAAATGTTCCACCCATAGGGACGTTATTGACCGCTGGTTGATAATAGTCTAACTGGCGGTTGGTAATACCTACCCCGGCGGGGGAGCCCAACATAAAGTTTTTAAATTGGAAGACTAAAATATGGAACCTCAACCGTCGGGTTAAATATTACAAATCGTCGGTTGATAATATACGACCCATCGGTTGGTAAACTACACCTTGACGGTATTAAACTACACCCTGACGGTATATGTTTATCGCCCCGTTGGAACCTAGTTCCAAATATGAAGTCTTACCTAACAAATTAACTTAGTCAACAACCGGAGGGTCAGATGCACAAACCCGGCGGTTTGGATCAGACTCCCCCAATAGTTGTAGATGGCCTGAGCCGGCGGTTGGGCATGGCCTACCCCGGCGGGGTTAGTTCATCATCATAATGAAATTTGTTCTTCGTCCCTGCCGGTTGAAAAGGCCTCCACCGGCGGGGGAGCTCGGGTTCAACTTTCTAAAAATAGAAGATCTACCAAAAAAGAAACTTTTTTTAAAAGATTGGTTAGAGAGATTACTTTGTTTGGAGTTCCATGTCCTCAACAAGCTTTTCATGGCCTAAACCATTCTCCAATGATTTGGGGGGTTTCAGAAGATTTGTGTGTTTTAGAGTGTTTTGGGAGGTTTGGGAGTTGTTTTGAGATTTTTGAAATTTTGTTAAGTATTAAGTATAAGAGGGATATTAGGAGGAGTGATTTTGTGTTCTTCAAATTTTGGTTAACTATACCCAAAATCCACTAAATACCAAAAAATAAGATTTTCGGTCAAAGGTTAAATAGGTAAAAGATTTTTAATTAGAAAGGATTTTAAAGAAAATGGGGTTGGTTAACGAAATTTGAACCCTGATTAAGCAAAAGCCAGATTTCCTTGGAAAACAATATAAATGAAATGTATAGGCAAGGCGTTCAACACCGTTGTTTATCATTTGAAAAAAATTGGATATGAATTTTTAACTCAGTTTAGTTTTAAAATTTGGTCTTCTCATAATATTAGAACGAGAAGTAATTTCTTTCCTCAAATTTTGTATTTCCCTAATAAGGAAAAAAATAAGAATGACCCGTTGTGATATTTCATTTGTAAAGAAAATACCAAAATAACAATTTATTTATTTTTACGTAAAAAAATCCATTAAATCGAACAACTTCGTTAAATTCTACCACAATCCGAACCATTTACAACAAAAACTTATTCATTCCAACTACGTTATTAATTTTACCACCATACCAACCAATCCTATTTCGAACAACTGATTCCGAGACAATTGTTTTGTGCAACAGTCTCAAAAATTAGTTGTTTTCGAGATACTATTTCAGAATCAGTTGTTTTGTGCAAAAATATCTGATTCCAAACTACTATTTTGGAATCAGTTTTTTTGTGCAAAAATATCTGATTCCAAACTACTATTTTGGAATCAGTTTTTTGTGCAAAAACATCTAACTCTAATATACTATTTTAGAATTAGTTGTTTCTGCTAAAACCTGCATAAATCAGGACTTTTGAGATTAATCTTTTGAACACGGATTTTCAAGTTAAATGAATGTAAAACTAAAAAACATTGGTTGATTGGACGGTGTTCTCTTGTGTTAAATATTTTGTTTTGGTATCTTCCTCTTCCATGAATAATCTTTAAGAAAACTAAAGTATTTTTACTTTTAGGCTTTAATTTTATAAGATAAACCATATATGTTAGGATTTAATTTAGATTAATGTACTTGTTGATACAAAAGTTTAGATTAATAGCATCAAATTATAAATTTAAAGATACAATAAGAACAAGCTAGTAAAACAAGTGATACTTTTTTAGGTGAAGTTATTTCCCCATCAATTTTTTTATTTCCTCCATAAATCAAAGAAAACTCCACTTTGTTATTTCTTCCACAAATGAAATAATATATTTACATTTTTTTTTATCCCAAAACTCATCTATTCTCCAGTAATTCCATCGATTTCTACCACTATCCCAACTATCTCCCACTCTATTAACTACTACACACACAACCAGCCCTATTAGCTTCTCACTATCACCCCTCCCCCCCCCCCCCCCATAAACCCTAACCCTAGCCTAGTCACTACAAAGACGGCCTCCTCTTTAGGTTTCTCTTCCAATCTTGAAAAACAAAAAATCATAGCCAAATACTCGAATTCTCTTTTAACCTTGAAAAACAACGCAGTTTCTCTTGGATTCGTATAAGGTAGAAATCATTTGTTAGTTAAAAAAAGGGCAACACTTAAAATGCACCATTGTATAGTAAAACAGACGAAATACACCTCATTCCGAGACGACATCTCGAAATTATTTGCTTTTTTATATATAAAAAATACCTGATTCTGAGGTGCCGTCTCGGAATTAGGTGTTTTTTTAATTAAAAAAACACACCTGATTCATAGTTGCTGTCTCGGAATCAGGTGTTTTTTTCTAGAAAAAATACATATGATTCCTAACAGTTGTCTCGAAATTAGTTATTTTGACGCTAAAACCTGCACAAATCGGGATTTTTGTAAATATGTGTTTTTTAACACGGATTTTCAAGTTACATGAATGTAAAACTAAAAAACAAGATTAAATTACTTTGTTGGTTGATTGAGTGTTGTTCTCCGGTGTTAAATCTTTGCTTTGGGTATCGTCCTCTTTTAAGTAATCTTTAAAAAATTAAAGTTTTTTTTTGTTTTTAGAATTTAGAATTTAATTTTAGAAGTTAAATCATATATTTTGGATTTAATTTGACTTAATCATGTGTTTGTTGATATAAAGGTTTCATAATGGTTAATAACATCAAATTATAAATTAGAAGATAAAATGAAAGCAAAATAGTAAAAACAAATGATAACTCTTTTTTAATTTTAAAATATAAAAAAATAAAAAATATGATGAAAAAAATAGCTTGAAAGTAAAATAGTAAAAACAAATGATAACTTTTTTTTTATTTTAAAATATAAAAAAATAAAAAATATGATGAAAAAAATAGTTTCATCGTACTTTTTTTTTGTTGTTTTAAACCGTGAAAAAAATAAAAAATACGATAGAAAATAGTTTCGAAAAAATAAAAATACGGTGAAGCATAACGCTTGAAATGTTTAACTCGTTCATAAGCGAATGAGAGATACTATCCCCACAATTCATGTATGGTACAATTATTATCTTTTTTGTCTTTTATAGTTTTGAAAAGCGTTCTATTATGTTATTTCATCTCAGCATCCGTCCCTTTCACTAATAAATTATACTTAATTTTGCGTTAAATTCATAGATTAATTAAATATATAAAGAATGGTTAAAAGAAAATCGTGCAAAAAAATTCGTAAAAATGCAGATAATATTTTGAGAGACTGTTTTAAAATTAGTTATTTTTAAAAGTCGTTGGAACGCTAGAGCTGCACATATTTTTTATATGATTTTTTTTAATTCGATTTTTCTTATGTTTAATAAATTTCCGATTTCAATATAAAATTAATAGAATTTCTTCGTGGCTTAGGTGACTCTTAATTCATGAAAAAGTTAACATTCTAATAAAAATAATAACACGAAACGTTTATGATATTAGCACTAGTTCTTAAAACACATAAGGCTACGCTAAAACCTTTCCACAACGTTTATGATATTATCACTTTTTCTTAAAACACGCAAGGATACGCTATAACCTTTCCACAACGGTTGAATGTATCCTAGAACCAATGTGTCTGAAACAATGATGGAGGGGTTTTCACATGAGCATCATCCACCCAAATATCCAACAAGTGAAAAGGGGATGTCCAAGATCACTAAGCGAGTAAGTTTTTTTTTTAGTAAAACCAAAATATTATCCATTTGGGTATGGACAATTTTAGTGATCTTGTGAAGCTTAATGCAGGTCCCCAAAGCAAATGACTGCAACTTTTAGTCTAGATGTGCTACTCCGCTCAGTTGAGTGTACATAAGACAAGAGAGTCAATTGGTTCAGTGCTACAAACCCTTTTCACTATATGGAAAGATTACCTATAACCAAACCAAACAAGATCATATGTCTTGGTTAGGGTTTGGCTCATTACAAAACAAGTTTTCATTCTCTAAACAAGTTTTAAAGTGCTAACAAAAAGAGAAGCACATAAGAGAGTCAATTAAAGCTTCAACTCCAAGAACAGGCAAAGTAATATGAGGTTCCATCAAGTAAGTATATGGAGGAGCAGAACAAAAAATTGCAAAACACTAGAAGCAGTCTAATAGCAAAACATAAACTTAAAAGGATAATGAACTCGAAATATCGGCAAGTTTTGAAAAATAATTGTCAAAAACACTACTATAAAAATAGAGGAACTGATCTCACTAGTTCTTCTTCTCACCACTACCGATTTTCTTCTTGGCCGTAGCTTGCGTATACAAGAAAGTCCCCAAAATGGCGATGGCAGATCCAAGTCCATTCAAAGGCCTAACAGGATTCCTGAAAACTATGATAGTCGAGACAATCACCACAACCCTCTTCATTGTATTACCAACAGAAAACGTCAAAGGGCTAATCTCATCAAGTGCCTGGTACGAAGATTGGTTGTAAAGATGGTAAAACAATCCCGAAATCAAAACCCAGATGTACAATGTGTTTGGATTTCCAACAGATGCAATTGCTTTATGATAACCCTGAACCCATTGAGACCCTTCAACCAAAATCGCAACCGGGAACAAATAAAACAGCGAGACTATACTGATCCATCCATATAAGTTCAGTCCATCGACTTCCTTAAAACTCTGTAAACTCCGTTTTGAGTAAATGTTTCTCAAGACGAACCCTACATTGCTGATCAAAGCACCCCATAACCCTCCAAAATTGAATGAAACCTCAGTTACTGCAGCTAGAGAGCAACCTAGAACGATAGGGAGAATCGATAACCAGACCTTTAATGGATATGTATCCCCTAGAAACGACGAAAACACAACAGAGAAAACTGGCTCGGATGATTTGATGACATGAGTGAAAGACACAGCAACTTTAGAGAACGAGACACAGGCCGATATATGACCAATAGTGTGAAACAATGCCGGTCCGAGAAGCGCAATAACAAAGGGTTTCGTGATTTTAGGACACGGTTGGAGCTTTAAAGACCATAAAATCAACATCCAAACAGACCCAGCAAACAGCTGAAATGAAGCAAGAAGCCATGGGAATGGAAAAACGTTCAATACCTTCTTGTTGTAGATGTTGAACACGATGTTTTGGAAGTACCAGAGACCAAACACGATCGCCAGCTGCAATTTCTTCGATTTTTTCGAATCGGCGTCGGCTTCGATTTCGATTTCGCCTTCTGGGTTTGGATCAGATGAAGCTGCTTTAGCGATTTGAGATCTGTATTTTGCAGAAAACCCAGATAGATTTTGAATTGAGTACCCGAGTGGTAAAAAAGACCCAGATGATGAGTGGCCATCAATCTTGGCAGAAAGTGAGAGTTTGGTGGGTTTAAGAGTAGATGGGTATGTGAGGTTTCTGAGAAAAAGATTAGGGTTGTGTGTTATGGACGCATTGGTGACGATGGATTTGGAGAAAGTCACGGGAGAAGAGGATGTTAGATTCAAAGTCGGCATTTTTGGGGGGTTTAAGATGATGGTGAGAAACTGAGAGACTTTCTGTGAAAGTAAAGCAGCGAGGACCCAGGTGGAGAAACCCTTTTTAACCTGCACTGCTGACTGCTTGTTGTAATCAGATAGTAATAAATTACCTAATATTTTGCTTATTTAAAATACATATTACATTTTGATTTTGTATAATTTTTGTTAATAATTTCTTTTAAAAAATAAAAATTTAGATAATGGATTGTAGAAAGCATCCGTTTTTTTAGATATATCTAAACTAAATTCATAATTCGGTATATAAATTATTAAACCAATTTATTAACTAAAAAAGTCGGATTTTTTTATTATTTCGGTGGATCGGGTTTTCGGCTTAAATATCGGTGTGATTCGGTTTGGTCGGTTAGATGCGGTACGATTTTAAAAAAATAATTTTTAAAAATTCGATAAAACTTTAAAAAACTAATTTTTTTTATAAAAAAATCAGTTAAACTATTTTTTTTATAATAATAAAAACTATAGTAATAATTTATACATTCCTGAAAAATAATTGTTTTTTTTTATTTTTTCTTTCCAAATTTAATCTATGTATTTTCCCTTTTAGAGCATTTTTTCGTCTAAAAGATATATATATATCCTTATAATAACTTATACATTAATCCATAGTTTTTCGACTCTTAAACCCTCATCTTTAATTAACTTGGCAAAATGAATATCCCGTGTAAGATGGTAAAAAAATAATATATCAATATTCACCGATTCGGTCGGTTCAGGTTTCGAAATCGGATAAATAAAAAACCGACCGAATTTAGTTCGGTTTGAAAAATAAAAACCAAAACCAATTTTATATTTTAAAAACCGATCAAACCGTTCCATTTTGATTTGGTTCTGTCGACCGATTCGGTTTTTCTCAACTCTATTAGCTTTTCGGATTTCACATTTATCAGATTTTGATTTTTATGTTTATTTTATAATAACTTTGTAATGCTTAATATACGTCATTTTTTTAAAAATTTGAAAGTTTTATCTTTTATCTTTGTATATCATAAAGTTTGATTATTGTTTTTTTATCTTCTACATAAGACCAAAATATTACAAAATAAATAAAAATCATAAATATAATTGAACTAAAATGTTAAAAAAATGAATTTAAAAAATCAAAACGTGATAAATGTGAAATATATGGACTAGTTAGGTTTCTAACCATGCTAACTCACCACGTTTTTTATTATCGTTGCGTGAGTCGGTTGAGTTTGGAATAGATATATCATTCCTTCGTTACTCATTTATTTTATGGTTCATTATTTTTGGCAAACTTTCTACTTGAGATAAATTATTGAAGTGAAGCATCAATATCCCATGAGCATGATCTTATGTAACTCTCACTCTGAAACTATTTCTATTTTTTATGATTGTAGTTTTTCTAAGAGTATAAAATTTCGCAAGTTCTAAGCTGGGTTTTTCAATTACCGACTCTTGTTGACAATTTTAGATTTGTGAGGCGTCAAATCGGTATCATTCTCGATACCGTCATTTTTTGCGTTTTTGCTTTGACGTTGTTATCTACCACGCTTGGCGTTTGAGGAACTCAAGAGTCTTTGATTCCTCCCCGACCATTGTCTCTTTGGTGTCTAACCGAATTCTATCAGATCTTTGGTTTAGATTTCAAGACACCAAAATCTACTCGTCTATGTAGTTATTTTACAAACTTGTTTTTGTTTTTGTAGCTCTAGTGTATCTACGCAAGTTGCTCAGACCTGTTGATGATCGATCATTTTGGTCATACAAACTTCTTGTTTTCGTGTTGATTTATCCACTTGTTTTGATTACTTTCTCTTCATACTTATTAATAGCTTTTATATTTAGTCTTTTTTATATTTAAAAAAATCATTATATCTCATTGGAGTATGACATATGGGTTTGTATAAATTTTTTATTAGTTTAATTTAACGCTTTTACTAAAAAAAACTCACCACCATCTTGAGAAAGCTTTAACTTTCTAAATTAAAATAGTTCGAACTATTTATATTACAATTTTTTTAATAAGTTTACATCTTATCTCTATTTTGTTAAAATAAATTGTTTTGAATTAAGACCCAAAATAATTTTTTTTTTAAATAAAATAAAAGAAAACAATTAAAAATAACTTTTAAAACGAAACATATATTTGAATATATAAGATATAATGTAAAATGTATACGTTGTTGTTTTAGAACACAAATAAAATACTAAATGTATATATATGGTTTTGTCTACCTAGATAGACTAGACCTATATGATAACTATATATATACAATGTTTTGTTGAATGATAATGTACTAAATATTAAATTAGTTTAATTTTGAATAGGTAAAAGATAAAGTTCATAAATATTTTGGGTGCGTATCATTTTAATATAAATTGAAATAGGTAAAAGATAAAGTTAATAAATATTTTCGGTGCGTATCATTTTAATATAAATTTAAATAGGTAAGAGATAAAATATGTAAACAAATATTTTCTACTAAATATAAAAGAGAAAGTAGTCAAATTTAGTTTTAGTCGTTAGTTATGAGATACAAATAGTCTATTTTTTTATTTGATTTATATTTTCTAAATTTTAAAAAATAATTTTATAACTTTAAAATGTCATAAATATTTTATGGTGGAGCATGAGAAATCAAAATTTTTGTATTATATTCCTCTAATAATTTTTTACACTTTTAAAAAATTGCGTAGTTTTTTTATTTCGACCACATAGCCAGCATAATCGAAACACAACCATAATTGTGTACGTATAAACAAAGACTTTTTATTTTAACTAAAAACAAAATCTATATATCTTGCAATTTTAATATCAATATACAAAACCAAATATTTTAAAATATATATAAAATGATAAAAAAAAAACTTATAAATAAAAAATTATTGGTACGAATATAGATGGTAAGACAATCATTAAGTTTATATCAACGGATGTGTAAATGCAATCCAGTTTTGATTATAGTTCCAACGAATTCTCAGATCATATCGGTGTCATCCTACTAAAAATCTGAAGTATACAAAGATTTTTTGAAGTTCGTTAAAAATAAGAGAACGAAGAAAAAAAGTCGTAGGGCTTGAGAAGCTTTGGCGCCACCATGAAATATAAGTCGTATTTGCACTATACATGACTATAAGATATGAAAAGCAAGCAATGAACGATATAAATACAACTTTGAAAGAGTTGTAGTCATCGAACAATACAAAAAAATAATGTATAGATGTTGGATCTCTTATGGAAAAATAAAAAGAGAGAAAGGTTATAGTTAATGGAAGAGTAAAATGAATGAGAACTTTGGATAAAAACATTTCATTTTTATGGTGAGAGAAAAAAGATTCATTATGTAGTGTGTTGATACTAAAGTGGTTGAAAACAAAGTTAGTAGTCAAATGGTGAGTTCTACTCAAACTTTGGATTGTCTGTAAAGATGCATAGAAAACTAGGAAAAAAATAAGGATTGCAATTAAATTTGTTATATGTGTACAAAAATGTTTATCAAAGTTTAGTAATGAGAATAATGGTAAATGTAAGAAAATCATAGATTTGAAATATCTTATCATGTGTAAAAATGAAGTTTTATGCTAATTGTTACAAGTCGAATTGATTTAAGTAATAAGTATTTGGAATTAGATTTACGAATAATAATAATAATAATAATAATAATAATAATAATAAATATACTATTATTAAATATTGTTGAAGTACTTAAGTCCAGATACTAGCTGGGCTGATGTGTACAGTGAAAGGTGAACCATTAATCCAAAACTTTAGTGTTGAGCCATAATAGCCCAATACTAGTCGTGGTCCCATACAACGGTTAGAACATCAGAGTATAGATACAAATAAAACTTAGGAGCTAGTTAAGTGGAAATAATAGACTACATGGAAAATTAAATAAAGAGGGGTTAATAAAGAGGCCTATTTATTATTTAGTGACACGTTTGAGTAGATGAGAGTCTTAAAACACACTCAATTTCATATCAAACAATGTTATATAAGTAGATAATTGAAGTTGTGTGTTCAAAGTCATGTTAGTCAGGGCCTAGTCGTTATCGATCTCCCATATGTACCGACCGTAACTGTCAAGGGTTCTTCGTAAAGTAAGTGGTGACGTCAATCTTGCCAAACGGATTCACGCCAAAAGTAGCAAAACAAATCTTTATTATTATACAAAACATTTTGTAACACATGAGCTGCTCATAGATCTGTCTGAACTGTCGCATGACTCTGTGAGGCATATATCATTCTAGCGTGCTCATCATTCGGATTGGATAATCAAGTAAACAAATTTATTATACAGAAAACTGAGCTCTCATGTGCTCGTACAGCTCGAAGATAACATGTAAAACAAAACAGTAAAACATGTTATTAAAAAAAATTAAGTTAAGTTAGACATGCAAAATATTGTAAAACATGTAATAAGTATAATATTTGTTCGGTTATATCATTCTCCTTCAGATATGCAAGAAGGGCGTGGATGCTGGATTTGGGGCGCACGTTTGACCTCACAATTCTCCAAGGTATCCATTTAGCAAATTTTAAGTTTTTCATGACATAAGTTTGGTTTTGTAGAGATTTTAAAGCTAGAAAGTGATTGTATATCTAATAGTTTAACATTTCTATTAAACCGTACAGGTTCATTCTTTGAAGATTTCGAAGCATCCCCTAAAGCACGATAAAGGAAAATCAATGGACTAACCCCCAAGCTATATCCCTCAACCTAGAGTCCACGTGCTCCAAACCATAGAAATAGTTAGTTTTCACGCATTTCTGACTATTATTCAAGAATATAGTACACCAGGAAAAAAATATAAGGTATGCGCATGATATCTGGCAGACAGTCTCTTGGTCAAGTGAAATAACTTATTCTCGCTAAATGTTTAGCGAGCCATTTTAATTTAAACCCCACTATTCATGTGGAATCCAACTCTATACGGACCTCGTCAACAGTGAGTTCCAACAACCTCGCATAAAAAATATATGTCTCATGTCTCGTGGCCTTAACCACATCCACTACTCTACCAATTACATGGAATCCTGTAATGACATTGTCATCATCCAAAGTAAGTGTCATATCCCATAAATCAAACTGAAACGTGTTGGTCTCTTGGTTCCAACGCTCGAAAAACACCTCGTCCAACATCAGATGAGTATAATACTTAAGGAGGTGAGTTTTGAGAGGTCAACAAGGAGTATGAGCTAGATGACTAACTAATTTGGGTTGTTCTGTCAAGTCCATGCGTAACATATTATAATGTGCATGTTTGCCGGGAGAACTGCGTGGTTGAAAACAAAAATATCAACTAACAAAACAACACTTAGTAAAAAAAACAGATATTAGTTAAACTTTTTATTTAATGATTTAAAACTTACATTTCCAACAAAAGTGTTGAACACCTCATGCTCATTGTAGTCAGAAAAAATGGTATTTTGTTACATTATAAGAATGCAAACAACTTTATATACTCTTTTCTATATACCGCGACGTCATCCTCCTCATCAACTAACTCAAGATCAACGTCACCACAAATGCCAGCGCTAATGGTATCCACAAATGTGGTGCACGATGTGTTGTTGGTGAACGATGAGATGATGACGGTTAACGATGCGTAAATAATGGTGGACGGTGACCTAAAAGGGGTGGTGGTGATCCATCCCTCACATGATCAACTTATTTATCCACGGTTTTGTACATGCCTTAAACCCTTATGAATATGGTGAAAATATCGTTTATTGTGCTCCTCTAGTGTTTTTACGTGTTCGTTCGTCCACGATTTTTACGATCAAGTTTGACTTTTTCTGCTTCAACGTATTTAACGAGGAAAATATTTTTCATAGGGTGCTCAACTCTAAACCGTGGGTGGTGGTTTTTCCACTAATGAGACATTGTGAGTCAATAAATAATAAATGTTAGATAATAATAAAACTGAAATAAACACGAAAAATAATTATTAGTAACTAAATTATATAACAAATAAATACTAAAAACTAAATAAACACGAAAAACAAGATTGATAGGTTGGAAAATTAAAAAATCGAAAAAATATTAGAAAATGTTTTAGAAAATTTACCTTGCACCATAAGTGCATCGGCTACGCAGCTATGGTGCAGGCATTACGCACCGATGGTGCCGATCATCTTCCTTCTAATTTTGGTAGAGAAGATGGACCACAATACGTAAATTAGTAACCTTAGCTACCCAAAACCTCTTTACTGAACCCTAATTTATAAAACATAACATTTATCCATCAAATTCACAAAAAATCAACATAAACCAACAATAACTAACATATAATTAACTACATAATGATCCAATAAATCAAAAAAACTAAGATTTTTTTTTAAAATACAAGAACACTCACCTTGGTGGAGGAGGAGGAGGAGCATCAAATTTATTCACCATCGTGGAAAAGGAGGTTGTCAGAGGAGGAATAAATCGTCGGAGGGTCACCGTAGGTTTTCCAGAAGAAGATGTGGTCGCCAAAATTTGTAGAGAGAGGAAGAGGAAGAGAGAAAGTGAGAGAAATTAAAGAGTGAGAGGTGTTCTTGAATGAGTAATAAAGATTAGGAAAAAATCACCTTATATACTCCAAAAAAGAGTAGAGTTATACCATGTTTAGATGAATTTATAATTGGGTGGGATTAAATCTCATTTGGACGAATTTAGATTGACCTTTAAAATAAAGGTTATGCTATAATGAGACCCCGTTTTATTCGAAGAGACCTCTAATTCAATTTTTTCTTTTATCAATAACTTGAAATGACTAAAATATCGCTATCATATAAAAACCCTAAATTCAACATAAATACCCAAAATTTAACTCCAAATTAGTTAGTGACTTAGTAAAACATAGATTAAGAGTCCAAATAGAAATCCAAACGGTCACGACAGTTCGTGAAATCCTTTAAAACAAAAGAAAAAAAACTAAAATGAACAAATAGATTATTGTATTTATTATACAAAGAACTAATGAGATCAGTCTCGATCTAGTTGCAGACGTTTAACAAAAATTATTCGAATCAACCGAGACAAGACTAAACTTCCTATGTCTATATTTAACTAAATACAAACTAAAAAATTATAACAAATCAAGAAGCTTGAACCCTTTAAGAATAAAATAAACCCCGAACAAATGATTGAAACCTCTATTATTTTGTTATTTCTTTTCTGACACAAAGCTTGAAAAAACCTAAATTTAAACTTCCAAATCCCTGCATGTTACCATGAATAAAACAAATAGACTAACTGGTCCAACATTCAGACCTAACATAACCTATAAAACTAACTCGAATTCAAAATAAATATATGAAAAATTTACTTTTTCGAACATAACATTCAACTCTAAATATCACTAAAAATAAATATCTAAATTGAAAAAAATACATCAACAAGTAAACAATAATACCTCAAGAGTGGATTTCAAAAATATGAATTTTTAAAATTTGCTAGTTAAAAAGAGTTATGGGTTTTATTTTTTTAAAATTTGTGTTGGTTTTTGATAGAAAATAAGTTTTGTATAACTAATGATTGATGTGGTTAATTTTCGTTTGAGGGTAATTTAGTAATTTGTTTAGAGTTTGTGAAGGTTGGTGTGTGTTTAATGTTTTGAGTAGAGAGTAGAGGGAGAATTAAGCAACCTGGTTGTATTTAATTTTCATTACCCATATTAAATGCAGGTGGTTGAGTATTTATACCCTTACATATGGGCTTTATGTGTTTTCGGGTCATGTTTAACGGACCCGGGTCATGTTCAAAGACCCATGAGCTCTTAGTAGAAGATCAAGCTGCTTAGTCAAGAAGTGTTTAGGTTTTTAAGTACTTTAGTCATAATTCGGACAATCCAATGAGCTAAGGGTTCGAACTATTCTGTTTGATCCAGTGATCTTAGTCTGAACTGTCCCCGTCCGGAGAGGTAGCAATATTCGGACTCATCAGGAGCTCCTTTTTTAGGTGTTTGTTCAAATACCTTTGCCAAAAACCTGAAAAACAGTCCAATGTCAGGGGTAGTTTTAACCGGACAGGTCTTTCGACTTGTGCTATGACCTTATCCGGACTGAAGGATCCTTGTGATCCAAACGGTTTTTTGCCAGAGTTCATGGGACACGTGTTACTTTATGGTAGGTTGTTTCAGCCGTTTTTTCACCTTGAATTTCGCACCCACCTTCTTCGAAAAGTAACCTCTTCATTTATTAGGGTGACATCAGCGTCGTCTCTTAATCATTACCAATCTTTTCGAATTCTCCTAGGAATCAAGATTCCTTTCTTAGATTTACTATAAATTGAAACACTTTCTACTGTTTCACCATTACTTTCGTTTTCACTCTGCAAATCCTCAAAGCTTTTTCTCTCAAAAACAAATTTTTACTTAGGTCGTTTATGTTCACAGCTAGGAACGCTTTGATCAAAAGTGGGTGGATCAATCTTTCCGAGTTAGAAAAAACGCAAAAGGTTGAAAGGGAAAGGCGCATTGCAGCAGGCTTACCTACTTCCCCCATCGACAAACCAGTAACTTCAGCCACAGAGTCAGACCAGGGTTCTTCTTCTACAAAGGGCATCAAACCGAAGAAGTTATTTCAAACCAATCTTTCACCTATTATCTCAGGTTCTTCGGTTCAAGAATCGGAACCCGTCGTCGAACCAGGTTTAACAGTTACCAGCTTTAAAAAACCCTCCCCATTCTTAGCTATGAGGTCAGATGCTGAAACCTCTCCTCACAAGCTAGTTGATCGGAGAAAAGGTCGGCTGGTCAAAGGGCAGTCTTCTAAGGGCACCCTTTCGAAATCGGGTGCCAAAGACAGTAGTACTGGGTCAGAAGTACCCATTAGAGCACCCAAGGAAAAGTTGTCCGGTCCGGAGGGCACTGGCTCAAGTCCACAAAGAGAAATGTCTCTACCAGAGCCCCAACCGGAGGCCAAGAACCAAGAGAATACTAAAGCACAGCAGTCCAGAAGTCAGGCTGAGCCAAATCTAAACCTCCCTCTCACCGCTACAACTGAAAACCCTTTCTCAGTTATGGAGGAAATAATGGAGGACTCTATTGAAGAGGCTCCGTTCGAGTTTGAACCTTCCGGGCAGACTAGTGGTGTTGTGGCTGCCCAAAAGGACAAGGGCAAGGAAAAATTATGCTTGAGGCATCCGGATATGCCGGAGTGTCTTGAGGGAAAGGTAGGGCCCTGTTTTCACAAGGTCAATGTTAAGTATCTCCTTGCCTTGGAAAAGATCAACTACGCTTTCATCCATACAGCTGAATTGGGCTGGATGCGTTCGAAGTGGGGAATTCCAGAGAATGTGAAGATAATAATCCCTATCACCCCCGAAACTCCCATGGATTGCAAGCTGAGCGAGATAGTTATATTTACGGAGCTGTTTAACTGGGGGCTCAGATTCCCCTTGGACCCAGAAATTGTCAGATACTTTCATCTGATAAAGCTCTGTCCGAGCCAGCTGAGTCCCAATGTTTGGTACACCCTCATGGCCTGCATTATGGCTTTTACGCTCTCCGGTATTCCTCTACCAATTGAGGAGTTTGCTGCTGTGGCCAGTCTCTGCAAAAACCACCACATCCCCTTCTACCACTTCAATATGGGGGATAACTTCAAAGCTGTTGATGACCCGCTAGAGTCGGAGAGGAATTGGAGGACTCAATTCCTGTTTGTGAGTGGTGCTTGGGAGAACGGGAAGAGAATCAAGGCCGTAGTCAACCCAAGTCTCCTCACCAGCAGATGGAGGAGTGATCGTAAGTCTCCTACTTTATATTTTTATCTCTTCTTTTATCAAATTTGTTTAAACTGATTGACTTTATCTTCTTCTTAGTAGAACTGCTCAAGGACTTCAATGACTATCTAAAGTCCGGGCAGACCACTTGCACCAAGATCAACGCTTGGGCTGCTGAAAGGTGGGGAAACTGGTTCCACGATACCTTCACGGAGGGCAACTTAGCAAGGTCTCACCTCTGGAATACTACTGGCCGGAGGGACTTAACCTGGGAAGAGCTCACCACCCAACCTCCTCCGGATGTAGTGCTCAAGAGAACACACGAACCGGATGTAACAATTTACTTGCCAGGCCGGGCCAAGGCCCCGAGTAAGATGAAAGGCAAAAAGAAGAAGGGCAAGAAAGTGGTAGGTGGAGCGGACCCTGCCGAGGTGGAGGAAGATGCTTTAACAAATCCGGAGGGGCCAACTCCAAGTCAGATTGATGCTGCTCTCTTGGAAGCGGTAGAGCAGGAGAGTGTTAGGCACTAAGTTCACTCCCCAAATCCCCCAAGGGCTTCCAAAAGAGACCGTAAACGGGGAGCTGAAAGCAAAGACAAGGAGGCCAAGAAGAAGAAGACCTCTAAGGGTGATGAACTTTCTCTTCGGCCTCCGGAGCCTCTCCCCCAAGTTGATCCCACTGACCCAACACAAGCAAAGGAGATACCTGGTGATTTTCAAACCGATGAGGTCGAAGGGGGAGGTCTTAGCATTGATGGGGTAGACATCACTGGTCTTGGTGGGCTTGGTGAGTACTTTATTAACCTCCCCAAAGATGATTTTGCTGGGCCTTATCTCCCTCTGAGTACTTCAAACACCGTCACTTTTAATGGTAAGATCTTTACTGTTTCAAGTGAAAGGGACGTTATAGCTCACTCTTTATTAAGCAATGTTCAGCCGGTGCTTGTGTTGGAGAAGCAAGTTCGAAGTCAGGCAGACATTATCAAAGACCTCAAGTCCGATAAGGAGAGGTTATCTGATGACCTTCTTACTGCTACCCAACATGCTAACATTCTAAAGGGGGAAAACGAAGAGCTGAAGAAGAACCAAGAGGGTGGGACCACAAAAGTTGCCACTCTAGAAGACACCATTAAGGATCTCCGGGAGAAGCTGTCCGGATTGGAGAAAGATCTCAACTCTTCGAAAGAGGAGACCAAGGCCAAGGATCAAGTGATCCACAACTTGACCAGTGACAAGATTGCTCTTGAGAACACAGTGTCCAAGGCTGCCGAGGAGAAAGCTGATCTGCTAAGGGAGCAGGAGGCCAAAATCCAATCCAAGATCGACGCTTATGCTAACAACATGATTGACACTCAAGAGGAAATGTATGCCAAGGTGAGATCGGACATGGTCCTGCTCTTCCATGAGAAGTTCCCGAAGAGGAACCTATGAGATTTGTGGCTTCATGTAAAGTATCCAGACCTCCCATTTCACACAATGTGCCGAAGGCGACAGGTTTAACTTCTCCAGTGGATCCTCATCTGATGACGAAGAGAACACCGGGGAGAACCCAAACGAGGAGACAGACGATCCCAAGGGGAAGAAAAAGATAGATGAAGCTGAGCCATCTTCAAAGGCCCAGTCTTAAATTATGAATCGTTTTTTTACTTTTCATGTTATCTAAACTAAAGTCCTTGGAAGGAAAAGACACTTTTTTTTGTTAGTGTGTCCGGTATCTGACCGGATAGACCCTTTACTTTGTTTGACAGTTTGAAAGTCCTTTGAAGGCCAAGGCACTTAAGTTATTTTAATGAATACCCTTGCTTTGCACAGTTCTCACACTCTTTCATAGTTTGTTTCAATTTTGGTGGCTAGTATTTAAATAGCCCTTAGTTATTTCATAAATAGTCTAAAGTGAGAGTGTTTAAGTTCTCCGATAACAAGTGTTTAAGTGGTCATCATTCTTTTACTTCAATCCGGATGGTGTGACAAAAAAAAAGTAAGAATACTTCGGGTAAAAAAAAATTAAGAAGGCATCGAATTTCATTAGAAAACCCGGACACCTCATTAAAACCTCCCCGCACCACCAGGGTAGGAAAGAGTATGCCCCCAAATATATACATGGATGTTTAAACAAGTAAATATTTACACAGATACTATTCCATGTACATCCGGAGATGTTCGATATTCCAAGGGTGGGTCAAAATTCTTCCATCCTTGTCTTCTAGCCAATACGTTCCAGGTTTAAGCCTTTCAACAACCATATAAGGTCCTTCCCAAGTTGGGGCCAATTTGTTGAGCAACTTCTCTTTAGTGTGTAAGAAGACTTTCCTCAATACCTTGTCACCCGGTTGGAAATCTCTTCTTTTAACTCTAGAAGCAAATCTGCTTCTCATCAAACCCTGATAGTGTGCAGCTCTAAGGTGAGTTTTAACTCGTCTTTCCTCTACCAGGTTGAGCTGTCCTCTGATCGCCACTTCGTTAGCGCATTCGGAGAAGTTGTGGACCTGAAATGATGGGAGAGTTGCTTTTATGGGAGCTATTGCATCCATCCCATAGACCAAGGCAAAGGGTCAATCCTGCGTTGCAGCCCCAGGTGTTGTCCGGTAGGCCCACATGACCTCTTGTAAATAGTTAGGCCACTTCCCAGCAGCCCCTTCCAGATTCTTCTTTAAACCGAACAGTATAGTTCTGTTAGCCACTTCAAACTGACCATTTGCTTGTGGGTGGAAAGGTGAAGAAAAATAATGTTGTATCCCCCTTGAGGCACAGAAACTCTCCATTTCCCTATTGTCGAACTATGGCCCATTGTCTGTCGTTATCTTTTGTGGAACACAAAATCTGCAACAGATGTTGGATAAAATGAATTTTATGACAGGTTTTGAGGTTGTTCCTGCCAAAGGGGCTGCTTCAATCCACTTCGAAAAGTAATCTATAGCAACAATTATAGTTCTGCGCCCTCCGGACGCCATAGGGAGAGGACCCACTAAATCCAATTCCCATCGAGCAAAAGGTATAGGCTCAGGAATTGACTCTAAAGGGATGGTTGTAACATGAATTTCATTGCTATATCTTTGGCATGGATCACACCTTCTTACCAGCTCTTTAGCATCTTGCATGATAGATGGCCAATAGTAGTCGGCCAGTAAAACTCTCCTTATTAGAGCCCTGAATCCACAATGAGCTGATCCCTCACCATCATGTAATTCAGAGAGGACTACTTGAGATTCATCATCCCCCAAACAGCGCAGAAGTGGTTTACTGTAAGACTTTAATACAGAATGTCTCTTAGTATGATAAAACCATGAGCCTTGTGTTTCAGTTTTCTTGCTAGTGATTTATCCGGAGGCAAGATGTCGTTGAAGAGGTATTGCAGGAGAGGAAATCTCCAACCCTGAGGTTGTTTCACTTGTACTTCAAAAATTTCTTCCTCTTTACCCAAATTAAGTTGAATGGAGGGGTTCTCCAGTACATGGATCCATGGATACGACTCTGTGTAAGCTATGGTTGCCAATCAATCGGCCAACTCATTTTCTGTCCGAGGTATATGTTCATAAACAATGCTTTTAAACTTGAGTGCTTCATTTTTAAGAAGAAGTAAATACTTCACTAGCTGCTCCTTTTTAGCCTCAGATTGACCTTGGGCATGGTGGATAAGAAGCTGGGAGTCACTCAATAGCTTGACCCTCTTAGCCCCACAAATATAAGCTAACTTCAAACCAGATATAGCTGCCTCGTACTCGGACTCATTATTGGAAGCCCTGAAAGCAAAACATATAGCCTGGTACATTTTGTCACCATACGGAGAAGTCAAGCACACCCATGCACCACATCCCATAGTGCTGGATCCACCATCCGTCCGGACGACCCAGACCTTTTTGTCTTTCATCTCAGTAGTCTGCTCCGAATCTCTATCAGAGTGAAATTCAACTAAAAAAGCAGCCACAGCTTGGGCCTTGACTGCTGTTCGAGGAGCAAAATCTATATCAAAATCCCCCAATTCTACCGACCATTTAGTCATTCTACTTGATATGTCTGTTTTTTGGAGAACATTCTTCAAGGGAAAAGATGTCCGAAAGATAATAGGATGAGCCTGGAAATAAGGCCCCATCTTCCTTGCAGCTATTACCAGGGCTAACGCTAACTTTTCGAGTTTCAAATAACACTTTTCTGCATCTATCAAGCTCTTGCTGATGTAGTACACTGGGTGGGGGTAGTTATCCACCTCTCTTACCAACACAACACTGATGGCATAACTTGAAACTGCCAAATACACGAAGAGTGTCTCTCCATCAATTGGTTTAAATAGGGTTTTGGGGGATGGCAGATGTTTCTTAATCTCATTGAAAGCCTCATCACACTGTGAGGTCCAGTCAAATCCCCTTGCACCCTTCAAAGTTTGAAAAAACGGGGCACATCTGTCTGATGACCTTGAGATAAATCGTTTTAAAGCAGCTAACCTCCCCGTCAATCGTTGCACTTCTTTAATATTCCGAGGAGACTCCATTTGGAATAGAGCATTAAGCTAGTCCGGATCGGGCTGTATCCCTTGCTCACTTATTATATAACCTAGGAACTTCCCCGATTGCACTCCGAACACACATTTTTCTAGATTTAATTTTAAATTCACTTTTACCAAGTTGGTAAAAGTTTCCTGGAGGTCAGCCAAGTGCAATTGCTCATCCACACTTTTCACCATCATGTCATCGATGTATACTTCCATATTATTTCCAATCTGATCAGCAAAGGCTTTGTTCACCAATCTCTGATAAGTAGCCCCAACATTTTTCAACCCAAATGGCATTACCTTGTAGCAATGAAGACCCCTGTCAGTGACAAATGTGGTATGCTCTTGATCCTCCGGATCCACTTGGATCTGATTATATCCGGAGAAAGAATCCATAAAGGATAGCAGCTTATTCCCAGAGGTGGAGTCTACTAGTTGGTCAATCCGGGGAACTGGATACAAATCTTTTGGGCAAGCCCTGTTGAGATCTGTGAAGTCAATGCACATACGCCACTTGCCATTTTTCTTTTTCACCAAGACCGGATTGGCAGTCCACAAAGGATATTGAGACTGCTTGATATGCCCCATCTTTGTGAGCCTGTCAACCTCTTGCACAATAACATCAGCCTTTTCCTTGAAAAATCCCTTCTCTTTTAAACCACTGATGCTATGTCTTTTCGGACGGATAGGTGATGTGATATCACATCTGCTGGAACCACAGTAACATCAGCATTGCACCAAGCAAATACATGCTGATGGCTTTTCAAAAATCTTAACATCTCATTTTTCAGATCGGGCGGCATTTTAGACCCTATCTTGACACTTTTCCCTTCGTCTAAACAATGTGTTTCTACCTCTTCAACTGGTATCAATACTCCAGGGGTCTCTCTGGGGTCATTAATTTCACCCTCACCCCCAGAAAGCCCCTCAAATTGCTATTGCTCGTTGATACGAACTGCCCCCGACGTCCGGGAAGCTAGGGTTGTAGCATAACATTCTCTTGCAACCTTTTGACTGCTTCAGACAACTCCCACCTGTTCTTGAACAACATATTTCAAACATTGGTGGACTGTCGAAGCCACTGCATGCATCCTAGAGAGCCAAGACCTCCCTAGAATAACATTATAGCAAGTGGGATAATCTACCACAATAAAAAGTATCCTGACCATCTTCTTGAAAGGGCCCTTGCCCAACAAAACTTCCTCTTCGAACTCCTCGATCACATCTGCTGAGCTGCCAGTAAAGCCCACAATTGATCTGTCCGAACGCTGAATCACGGCTGGATTTTTCATTTTCTTGTAAGTGTTTAAGAATAGGATATTAGCTGAGCTTCCGGTATCCACCAAGATTCGTCTTATGTCATTGCCCCCAATGGATGCTCCTATGACAACAACATCTTCATGAGGGCCATCTATATCTCTTAAATTATCTTCATAAAAAACAATGAAGGGGAATGGAATTTGCGATTGATAGGAGGTCATGCCTCCTTCTAACTGGGTGGCTAAAGTATGAACTTGCCTCTTCCTTGAAGAAGTAGTGGGAGCTGTCATAGTATCCCCTCCAAAAATTTTAAGTGACTCAAAAAACTTAATGAGCCCGGAGACTGTTCTAGAACATTCTTCAATGGCACCCACTCTATTTCGAGTTGGATTCGGATCCAAGTATTCTGATTCCACATCAAATCTTTCGATTATAACCATGGCTCCCTCCGGAGCAGCATTACTTGGACCAACTCGATGAGTATTGTCAGACCTATTACCTCCTCTTCTTTTGACATAAGCCCCCAGCTTTCCCCTTTCAATCAAGTTTTGAACTTCTTGTTTCAAGGCTATACAATCATCAGTGGTATGGCCAGTATCATTGTGATACTGGCAGAAGGAGTTATTGCGATGTTCTCTAGGAGATTGCAGTGTGGTCGGTCTTCTATAGTGTACCTCTTCCTTTGTTTTATCATAAATGGTGGCCACACTTTCTTTCAATTCTGCAAACCACTTCGGTTGAACCCAAGGCCCTCTATTATTTTTGGATTGTTGACTCTGGGCAGGTGCAGCTGGCTGAGATTGAGCTTTAGCCCGGCCATGCCCCTGTCCGGTCTCCTTTGCCTTGTTCCCGGACTGATTCTGTTTGGGGTTTGGTGCCACTGGGGCAAACCTCACCTGCCTGTGCACCCTAGTTTTCTTTGTTTCATCAACGTTAATCTGCTTTCCAACCTGATTCAGCAACCCTCCCCAGGTCATGGCTTTCTTTCTGGTCACCGAATCAGCCAAATTCCCAGGGTTTAAGCCCTGTCTCAAGGATGCTATTGCTACTTGCTCGAAGCAATCAGCCAACCCATTCTTGGTGTTCACAAAACGACTTATATATTCTTTCAATGATTCGTTCGGCTCCTGGGCACAATAGATTATTGTGTCCTCGTTGCCCTTCAACTCTTTACTCCCAACAAACTACCTTCGAAAGGCCACCAAAAAAGTATCGAAATTCTTGATGCAGCCTTGTGGTAGGCTGTTATACCATTTTAGAGCACTCCCCGTAACAGATTGGGAGAAATCTCTACAAAGTAGCTTGTCATCATCATCAAAGTTCATCATGAAGTTTTTAAATTGCTCCAAATGGTTGTCTGGATCAGTACTGCCATCGTACTTCTCCATTTTAGTGCTATCAAACCTCTTAGGGATGTTTCCGGACAGAATTTTGGAAGACGACGGAGATTGTCTCCAATTTCGGCCACGACTGAACACAGTATCCTCATTGGGAGTTGCAAAGATACCCGGTTCATCGTGGAAGGCAAAATGATCCATCAGCATCTTATCTACATGCCTCCGGCTGTGAGATGACCCTTTGCCAATATTCTTCTTCAACTTTCCATGTCTATCTCTTTTTCTTGAATATTTTTTTATCAGCTTTTGCTTCTTTCTAGTTCGGCCCTCATCGCTGCTAGAGGACAAGGAATCTTCAACTCCATCTTCATCCGAGGAGCTATCAGAAGATTCTGAGCTTGAGTCAGAACTCTCCACTGGCTTAGACCGGTGAGACTTTTTGGAGCTAGCATGAGTCTTTTTGGTACTCACATGAGTCTTTGAAGGCTCATGCTCTCTAGGGTTATCGGTATGATGAGCAACTGATGCTTTCGATTTTTCTTTCATGCCCATCTTAGCCTTTTCTGCCCTCAGAGCTTCTATCTCGCCTTTCAATCTATCGCGCTCCTCGATAGTGTATTCATCGTTTTCACCCATCACTTCGAGCAAAGCTGGTGGCACTTCCGGGGCGTCCGGATTCATTCAGACTGACTTTTCTTGTTGGTTTTGAATGCTTGATTCAGGCACCTTCGAGCTCCCACTGTGGTCGCCAATTTGATGTGGTTAATTTTCGTCTGAGGGTAATTTAGTAATTTGTTTAGAGTTTGTGAAGGTTGGTGTGTGTTTAATGTTTTGAGTAGAGAGTAGAGGGAGAATTAAGCAGCCTGGTTGTATTTAATTTTCACTACCCATATTAAATGCAGGTGGTTGGGCATTTATACCCTTGCATTTGGGCTTTATGGGTTTTCGGGTCATGTTTAACGGACCCGGGTCATGTTCAAAGACCCACGAGCTCTTAGTAGAAGAGCAAGCTGCTTAGTCAAGAAGTGTTTAGGTTTTTAAGTACTTTAGTCATAATTCGGATAGTTCAATGAGCTAAGGGTTCGAACTGTTCTGTCTGATCCAGTGATCTTAGTCTGAACTGTCCCTGTCCGGAGAGGTAGCAATATTCGGACTCATCAATGATGAGATCAAATATTTTAGCTGGTGTGTCTTGACTTAATCCGATGGGCAGTTCGGACCATAACCACTATTATAAAAAACCGAACAAGACAAACGTAATAAATGATGACTAAGTTAGATGTTGGTCACTTCACGCTTAATTACTAATGGGTCTTTAAAGTTGACCCAACTTCACTATCCGACCCAATAGGCATATGGGTTAGTAATTAAGTATAAATACCCCAACCACTTTCATTAATCGGGGTAATCAGAATTTACTACTAGCACACAGCCTATTTATCTTACTACGCTATACTCTAAACATTAAATTCCTCAAAACACTTAAAACACTTTACAAAATTACCCTAAGATAGAAATAAAAAACACCAAATTGGCGACCATGGTGAAAGCACGATGGTGCCTGAATTTCACAATTCAAAACCAGCAAGATGAGTTGTTCGAATGGATCCGAATGAGCAGAATGTTCCACCTCCTGAGGTGGAAGTTGCAAGGGAAAACAATGAGTATACTATCGAGGAGCGAGACCAGTTGAGAGCTGAAATAGAGGCGTTGAGAGAAATAAAACAAGCAGAAAAAAGAGTTAAGGAAAAATCTAGAGCGTCAGTACTTCACCACACTGACAATCTTGGAAAAAAACGAGCAGTCTTTGAAAACCCATCTCAGTTCCAAGAAGACACACCGATCTAAACCTTTTGACAGTTCTGCATCTGAGTCCTCCAACAGCTCATCAAATAAGGCAGAACTTGAAGAATCATTATCTTTAAGTAGTGATGAGGGAAGATAAAAAACGAAAAATGAGGTTGACAAAAAACATTCAAGAAAGAGGGATAAGCATGACAGGCTTAAGAATCACCATGGCAAGGGTAAGGGGTCAGCCAATAAGCATATTGATCAGTTGCTGATTGATCCTTTTATCTTTCAGTCCGAACCGTGTATTTTTGTAACCCCTAATGAAGACATTGTTTTTAGCCATAGCAAAAATTGGAGGCAATCGCCTTTGTCCGCAAAAATACTCTCCCGACATCTTCCTAAGAGGTTTGATAGCTCAAAGATGGAGAAATACGATGGGAGTCGAGATCCGGACAACCATCTGGAGCAGTTCAAGAACTTCATATTGAATTTTGATAACGATGGCAAGCTATTGTGTAGGGAATTCTCCCAAACTTTCACATGAAGTGCCCTCAAATGATACAATAGTATCCATCAAGGGTGTATAATAAATTTTGATACGTTTTGGGTTGCCTTCCGGAAGAGATTTGTTGGAAGTAAGGAACTCAAGGGTAATGAAGATACCATTATCCATTGTGCTCCTGAACCAAACGAGTCCCTGAAGGAGTCCATCAATCATTTTGTGAACACAAAAAATGGGCTAGCAGATTGCTTTGAACAAGTTGCATTTGCTTCCCTCAGACAAGGTTAAAATCCAGGTAATCTAGCCAATTCAGTGACTCGGAAGAAGGCTATGACCTGGGGTGTTTTGTTGAATCGGGTGGGAAAGCAAATCAACGTAGAAGAGACCAAGAAAACCAGAATACACCACCAAGTGAGATCTACTACTACAATAACAACTCCTCCAGCTACTAACCAATCCGGTTACAGGGCAGAAGAGACTGGATAAGGGTCTAACCGGTCAAGGTAGAATCAGTCTAACCAAACTCATAGTCAACAGGTCAGAAGTAAAAGGGAGCCCCGGGTTCAGTCTGAGTGGCTTGCTGACTTGGGGGAGAGTGTGGATAGAATTTATGACAAGATGAAAAATGAGGTGCATTTTAGAAAGCCAGCAACATTGCAGTCCCCTAGAGACAACCGGAGCACTCACTTCTGCCAATACCACAATGACATAGGCCATGATACTCATGATTATATAGCCTTAAAGCAGGAGGTCCAGAACCTCATTGAAAGGGGAAAGTTGGGGGCCTATGTCAAAAAACAAGGGGGAAGCATACCAGATAATGCGCAAACCAATACTCATCGGACAAGTCCTTCGAACAATCTTAGGACATCTACACAAGAGGGTGCAATGGTAATTGTTGAAAGATTTGATGTAGACTCTGAGTATCTTGATCCAGATCTGAGTGAAAATTAGGTGGGGGTGATAACAGACAAGACCAAATCGGTTTCCGGTCTGATTAGCTTTTTTGAGTCACTAACTATTTTCGGAGGGGATATTGTGACTACGCCTTCTACTTCATCCAGGAAGAGGCATGTCCACAATTTTCTCACCCAGTTGGATGGCGGAATGTTCACCCACCAGTGTCAATCCCCATCTTCCTTTATGGTTTTTGATGAGGATGACGTGAAGGACATTGCAGGGCCTCATGAAGATCGGTGGTAATAGGGGCATCAATAGGGGAAAACGATATACGTCGGGTTTTGATTGATACAGGCAGTTCAGCAAACATCTTGTTTTTAAGCTCATACAAGCAAATGAGAAACCCTTCAATTATACAACGTTCGAACAAAACTGCAAATGTGATTGGGGAGTTCGAAGAGGAAGTGTTTTTGGGCAAAAGACCCTTTAAAAATATGGTAAGAGTATTGTTTGTTGTGGTGGATTGCCCAACATCTTACAATGCAATATTTGGGAGGTCTTGGTTCTCCAGAATGCATGATGTGGCCTCTACGGTGCATCAATGTTTGAAGTATGCTGTCTAGGGACAAGTAGGTGTTGTCCGGAGTAGCCAGAAGATAGTCAGGGAATGCTATGCAACAACCATTGCCTCTAAGACTCTTGGGCCAGTCAGAGTTAACAAAAATTAGCAGCTATTGGAGCCTTCTGCTGAGGAAAATGAAATTGATGATCCCAGGGAGGTTCCCAGTGTTATAATACCAATTGAGTAGGTTGAAACCCACTCCCTCATAAAGGGAAATAGTGTTAAAATTGGTTCCAAGCTAGCATCAGAATTAAAGCACCGGTTATTAGCTTTTTTAATGAATAATCAACATGTTTTCGCATGGTGTAATAGTGATGTCACTGGAGTGCCAGCTGATATTATTTCCCATAAGTTGTCAATCCGGAGTGATATTACACCAGTTGTATAGAAGATGAGGTTATTTTCTAAGAAAAAAGCAGATGTGATTGTTCAAGAAGTTGACCGTTTAACCAAGATGGGGTCACATTAAAGAATCTCAATACCCTTTGTGGACTACCAACCCTGTTTTAGTCAAGAAAAAGAATGGCAAGTGGTGCATGTGCATTAATTTCACTGACCTTAATAGGGCATGCCCTAAAGATCTTTATCCTGTTCCTCAAATAGATTAGTTGGTGGATTCTACCTTGGAAAAAAACTATTGTCTTTCATGGATGCTTTCTCAGGGTACAACCATATACAAGTAGATTTGAAGGATCAAGATCACATTACTTTCGTCACAGACAGATGTCTTCATTGTTATAAGGTTATGTCGTTCGGATTTAAAAATATTGGGGCCACTTATCAGAGGTTAGTGAATGAATCTTTTGTTAATCAGATTGGCAGAAACATGGAGGTTTACATAGATGATATGATGGTTAAAAGCTTGGAGGAAGATTCACATATATCTAACATTCAAGAAGCATTCTCCAATTTAGAGGCTGTAAATTTAAAATTGAACCATGAGAAATGTGTATTTAGGGTCCGATCTAGAAATTTCTTGGGCTACATAATAAGTGGGAATGGAATTCAGCCTGATCAGGATCAGCTTAATGCCTTACTAGCAATGGACCCTTCTCAAAATATTAAATAAGTTCAAAGGCTGACAGGACAATTGGTTGCGTTGAATAGGTGTATCTCAAGATCATCAGAGAAGTGCGCTACATTCTTCCAAGTGTTGAGGAATGCTAAAAACTTCAATTGGTCTCCACAGTGTGACCAGGATTTTATTGAAATTAAGAAGCATTTGTCCTCACCTAAAATTCTTTTCAAACATGTTCGGAGGGGGGGGGGCTCTATATATATCTAGCTGTATCAGAATATGCAATAAATGTTGTGCTAGTAAAAGAGGTTGACAATTACCCTCGGTTGGTGTACTACATCAGTAAGAGTCTGTTGGATTCCGAAAGAAGATATTTAAAGTTGGAAAAATTGGCATTGGCCCTAATAATTGCAACAACAAGAAATATATGACCATACTTCCAATCTCATTATGTTGTTGTTCGAACATCTTTCCCCTTAAAAAAGCGTTGTTCAGAAAGCTGATGTGTAAAGCAGAATGACCAAGTGGTTAGTGGAGCTGGATGATTACGATATTGAATTTGCACCTCGAACATAAATTAAAGCTCAGCCAGTGGCTGACTTCATGGTAAAATTTCATGCTGATAGATCCTCTGGACAAGAATCAGAAAACGGATCTAAGAAAGAATGAGTAGTTCGAACTGATGGTAGATCAAGTACTATAGGTTGTGGATCTGGGATTTGTCTGACTTCCACATATGGTGACAATATATATCAGGCCATATGTTTTGGTTTCAGAGCTTATAACAATGAGTTTGAATATGAAGCAACGATAGCTGATCTTAAGCTGGCTCTCCTATGTGGGAAAAATAAAGTTCGGTTAATGAGTAGTTCCCAATTTATGATTCACCATGTTCAAGGATAATCTGAAGCAAAGAAATAACAGTTGATTAAGTACTTGCTTATGTTGAAAGAACTTGCTGCAAACTTTAAAAATATCTGTTATGAGCACATTCCTAGATCGGAAAATCCTCTAGCCGACTCTTTGGAAACTATAGCTTATTCTAAATCTTACTCATGGATTCTTGTCCAGGAATGTCCATCCGTACATACAGGTTAGGAAAAAGAGAGTGAAGAAAATATGAATATACTTGTTATTCAACCTAAAGATTGGAGATATGTTCTTCTCTAATACATCTCTGATGAGATATTGCCTCCGGATAAAGTTGTGGCAAAAAATATCAAGTACAAGGCTTATGGTTTCTTGATATTAAGGGAAGTTCTTTACAAGAAATCTTTCAGCAGACATCTCTTACATTTCTTAAGATTTGAAGAATCCCAAGTTTTATTATCTGAGCTACATGACGGAGAAGGTTCTACACACTATGGCTATAGGGCCTTAACCAGAAGAGTCCTATTAACATGATACTAATGGCCAACCATAATGGCAGATACTAAGGAGATGGTGAAAAAGTATGATCATTGTCAAAAGTATGGGAATGAAATTCATGTGCCAGCAGTTCCTATAGAATCCATATCTGAACCAATACTCTTTGTTAGATCGGGGATGGATATAGTTGGGCCTCATTCTATGACATCCGGTGGATTTTGATGAGTCCGGATCTTGTCACCACTCTTTATGAGAACCAGACAGGGGAAATTCGGATAACATCCACCTAACCGGACATGGGCAGTTTGGACAACCTCCACTTACTGAACTGTCCGAACAGGACTAAAGTGTTAAAAACTTAATCACTTCATGACTAAGCTGATTACTTGCTTACTTAAAACTAATGGATCTTTAAACTCGACCTGAATCCATTAACACAACCCGAAAGCCCATGTGGCCCAAAGATAAGGGTATAAATACCCAACCACCTTCATTAAATGAGGGTAATGAAAATTAAATACAACAAGGCAGCTCAATTCTCCCTCTACACTCTATCCAAACATTAAATACCTTTGAAATACCACAAAAATCTGGGTAAAATTACCCTCAACGAAAATAAACCTCACCAAATGTAGAATAATTATAGTCGCTATTGACTATTTTTCTAAGTGGATAGAGGCAAATCCTTTGGCTGGAACCACTTCGAAGGCAGTTATTAAATTTATTTTATCTAACATATGTTGCAGATTTGGGGTTTCCTGAAAGATTACTACAGATAATGGGACATAGTTTGATAATAAAGATATGGAAGCATATGGTACCTCCATAGGAATTCAACATTGTTTTTCTTCTCCTTTCCACCCTCAAGCAAATGGCCAGGTTGAGGTATTAAATAGAAAAATCTTGTCCGGATTGAAGAAAAATTTGGAAGGAACTTCTAGGAAAGTGGCCAAGTTATTTACCAGAATTATTATGGACCTACCGAATTACACCTTGGGCTGCCACACAATAGTATCATTTTGCTCTGGTATATGGGATAGATGTAATAACTCCTATAGAAGCTACTTTACCATCCCACATAGTCCAAAAATATTCCGAACAGGCTAATGATATAGCAGTTAGGAATCAGTTGAATTTGATTGAAGAAAAAAGAGTTAAAGCGCATCTGAGAACAATGCATTACCAAGGCTTGATTAGGAGCAAATTTGCCTCCAAAGTTAAAAGAAGATATTTTCAAATATGGGACAAAGTCTTAAGAAAAGTACACACCAAGGAAAAACAGTTCGGTAAGCTGGCTCCGAACTAGGAAGACCTTTATGTGGTCTGTGAGAAGGTTAAACCAGGAACATACGGGCTCTATGACAAAGAAAGGAGAGCACTAAAACACCCATGGAATGTTAAACGTCTCAGGTTATACTTAAAATAGAACTTTTTTGTGAATATTTACTTTTTAAATATCAATGTAAATATTAGGGGGCATACTCTTTCCTACCCTGTTGACATGTGGAGGTTTTAATGAGTTGTCCGGGTTTTCTAATAAATATTATGCCTTCTTCAAAAGTCTGGTGCAATTTTGTTTTGGTTCGGATATTAAATACTTATTAAACACCCAGCTCTCAAGTATTTTTTAGGTGATCAGATTCATTAAATACATGATCAAATTCATTAAACACATGTGGTTGAGGATGTTTGATATTTTTGTTCAAAACATCTGAAATATTGAAGGCTATTTAAACATTGGCCACAAAGAGTTAAACAAAATTTTAATAAGGAGGAATATGATATTAAAATCTGACCGGACTAAAATCGAACTCTAATATTCAAAATGCCTTAACTATTCAAGGACTTTAAAGTTTTACAACATAAAGATCAAACAAACAATACAACAAAATTCCTTGGCCATCCAAGTACTTTAGTATTTCAAACAAAAGGGCATGGATGTAACCCAAGATCAAACACTGGATGAATGTAACCCAAGAGGGCATGGCTCAAGGTATCCTACTCGCTAGATATCGCGTAAGTCTCACCATATTGGGTAACAACGTTGGACGAGTTGGGAGGACGGTAAGGCCCTATGAAATCATCTTTTTCCAAATCATTAAACTATATATTAATGTTCTAAAAAATGTCAAGGTTTACCTCTTCGTTACCATCACCAGTAGCCTATTCGGAATAGAGATTAGATGGAATTTCCTCTTGTAAGGTAGGGTCGACAAGAGTTGGAGGAAGGATTTCAAAAGGACGAAGAATTATCTCTGATCCCAGAGTAACTTTCTTATTCCTGGCATATTTTTCATCACTATTGGCCTTATGTTTCTTGTCCTTCTTCGAAATCCTTGATGGGTTATCTGACCACCAGCCTCCTTCAAAGTAACTTCTATTGCTTCTAGTAAAACATCATGTATGCCTTCTTGGTTCTCCGAACCGGTCCCTTCAGTGGTTATTTGAGGTGGGTCTGTTGTGGTTGTCTTCTTTCTCTTGTTCTTCATCTTGTTCAGATGACTGGGGGCTTTGGCCCAGGAAGGTAGGTAAAGTTTCACATCTTTAGCCTCTGTCCTCCTCAGGATGACATCTGTAGGAAGAAGGGTGGTCAGCTATTCCTAAGAGAGGTATCTTCTCCCTGTGGTGTTCCACATATGAGACCTCACAAATTTTCCCGATGTGAAGTAGTTGTGGAAAGCATTCTCATTTCTCCAAGGCCCAAGCATTCGGTTTGGCACATGCATCCTGACCTGCCTTTATATAATCCGAAAACTCCTTCGGAAACACTGAGAAGAAATATAAATTAGTTCCGAGTAGTAACTTAATACTTGATCTTTTTCTCATTCTTCCAGGCCCCACTAATGAGTAAGAATTGCGTCTTCCACGACTTTTATGACTACAGAAGATCATTTACTACCTTTTAGTCATTCCCCATGTTGTAGTGGTAGAAGGGGATGTGATGATTCTTATACAAGTTTGTCACAGCAACAAACTGTTCCAATGGTAGTGGAATCTTAGATAGCTTAGATGCCATGATGCAGGCCAGTAAAGTATACCAAGCGTTGGGGCTCAGCTGGCTGGGACATAGCTTGGTCAAGTGGAAGTACTTGACTATCTCCAGATCCAAAGGAAACCAGAGTCCCCAGTTCAGCACCTCTGTATAGACCACCAACTCATTGGATTTGCAGTCCATCGGAGTTCCTAGGGTGACTGGGATTCTCACCTTCACAGACTCTAGGATTTCCAACTTAGTACGAATACGACCCAGTTCAGCAGTGTGGGTGTATAATTAGGCTATATTTTGAAGGGACAACAAATACTTTACACTAACCTTCATGAAATTTGGCCCAACTCTACCCTACAGACTCTCCGGAAGCGCATATGGATGAGTCAAACCTACTTTGGTCTTGCCCTTCCGATCTGCAGTTGTGTCCTCCGTTTGAGTGGACGCCTCAAAACGGGATTCATCTAAACTGTCCTCCATATTTTCTTCTATTATAGTGAAAGGTTGTTCGGATGGATGTTCAGATGACTGTTCGGATGGTTTGGCTTTTGCTAGGGTCTGTTGTCCAGATGATTTGGTTTTTGGCGTAAATTTTGCTGCCTCCGAACTGGAGGGTTTTAAAGAGGTAGAAGTGAATTTCCATTTGGATTGACGGGTGACTCAGCGTGGGGTTAATTTCTCTGGAGACTTCTCTGTATCTAAGCCCATTGCGATAAAAGGTGAGGGTTTTCTAATGTTAGATACGACTTTCTCTTTAGGGAGAGGGTTTTGGGACTCCTCGACAGAGGACCCGGATGGAAGAGGAGAAAGTCTAGAAACAAAGGGTAGCTTTCTAACCTTGGGTGCTTTTGAGGACGAAGAACCTTGGTCTGTATTTGTTTATGATTGATTGGTTCCTTCATCAGGAGAAACACAAAGACGAACACCAATTCGTTCGTCTCTTGCAACTTTTCTCGCTCTCTCTAACTCGGACTAGTTTAACCAACCTCCTTTTACTATAGTGTTTCTAGCTGTGAACATATATGACTTGAACACAAATTTGAAGGTATAATGAGCTTTCTCTCACTAGAAATTCTTGTAATTCTTGAAGACAATGAAACAGTAAGAATATTTATATATATAGCAGTAAAAAATGGCAGTTACCTAGGAGAAGATAAAACGATTTGAGTAATGATTAAAATCTGAAAAGTATGGGAGTTAAAGCCTAGGTAGCTTTCCAAGCCTAGTAGGTACGAGAATCTAGGAGAAAAACAGCTGAGAGGTCGAACCAGAGCCTGGCACGTGTCCCCCGATTGAAAAAAGACTCTTAGAATTCTGAACTGAAAAATCAGTTCCACCAAAATTTAAACGAAGTCACTCTTGAGAGAAAACGTTTACAGTTCGGACGGAACAACAAATCAAAGAATGTTGTTATTGATTTTTAAGATTTACCTAAAGTGGCTACTGATGAGATCAAATATTTTAGCTGCTGTGTCTTGACTTAATCTGATGGGTAGTTCGAACCATAACCACTATTAAAAAAAACCAAACAGGACAAACGTAATAAATGATGACTAAGTTAGATGCTGGTCACTTCACCCTTAATTACTATTGGGTCCTTAAACTTGACTCGACTTCACTATTCGACCCAATAGGCCCATTGGTCAGTAATTAAGTATAAATACCCCAACCACTTTCATTAATGGGGGTAATCAGAATTTACTGTTAGCACACACCTTAATTATCTAATTACTCTCTACTCTAAACATTAAATTCCTCAAAACACCTAAAACACTTTTAAAATGTCTCATCTTAATATAAAAATCTTATTTTGAAATAGCCATAAAATAAATCAATATATATATTTTAATTCAGAAATATAATTAATATTTTGTGTAAAAACTTTATCGGTCAATTTTTTTGTTACACTTAAGAATAAATTTTCATTGGTCATATTCCTATTTACAATAGATCATGAGTGACATTAGAGTCGAAAATATCTCTCCAATAAACCAAAATCACGATCTTGATTCTAAACCCCTCTTTTGGCCCTAATATGTTCTTCTACCTCAAGCTTCTCTATCTCTCTAATGGAGTAATCAGTTCCTGTATCACCTCATCTCAATCCTCATCACAAATTAATCCTTCACAAAAAACAACAATAGCCCCATCAATCGATCGATTGAGAAGCCATATATAACTAACCCTATTGAATTTTCTATGCTTCAAAAATCAAATCCAGAGGCAAGATCTCAAATAATCAATAATCCGGTTTTTGAAGTCACACAAAGATGGCCAAGGGAAAGAGATACATATTTCAAGCCCTATAAGTCATTTACGGTGGTCCTGGGAAATCAACGAAGAGAATTCATGCATGAAAATATGGTACATGAGGTCAGAGAAGACTACATAGCAGTTCAATTCCAAGAAACAGATAAGTCCTCTCTCATTTCTTTAACTAAATTTAATTTAATAGTAAAGTTTTCTTTCAGAAAACCCTCTTTGGAAGACTTTAAGATCTACTTAAAGTCTTCCAAATTTTCCAGCACTTACAACGTAATTATCTAGGAGTATAGACATTTTTTCATTGAATTTGATTTAATTGAAGATGTAAAAATCTTCTGGAAAAGATCAGTTATAACTATATGAAATATGTCCTTTAGGATATTAAAATGGACGCCTGAATTCCATCTCAAAATTGAGACCCAATATCTTATGTCTGGATAACTATGCCCAAACTACCCGAAATGCTATATAATAAGAACATTGTTTACCATATTGCCAAAGCAGTAGGCACTACTTTGACATTATGGGTTCCTAATATTAATAGAGTCAGTTATAATATGTGTAAAGCCTGGACTTTAATTGATGTGTCTAAATCTCTCCCCAAAAAACTTTGGATAAGCTTTAGGGAGAAAGATGAGTTCTGGCAGGATATCACCTATGGTGATATTCCTGCATACTGTAAAATATGTAGACATATTGGTCATGTTAATTCTAATTGCCAGAAGGAATTTTTTAAAAACTTAAATCATAATGATGTAAGGAATAATCAACATGTTAAGCATATTAAGCCTAAATAGATTTGGTCTAAGAAATTAAAATCAGTAATATCTAAGTCAGAAACTTTCAATCTTGAAAATTCTTTTAATAAAGATACTGAAAATACTATTAATTTAACCAATATAGGAAATTCCTTAAATATAGATAATAAAAATAAAGAGATTACCAACATAACATCTCAACATCAATTAAGTTCACAATAAGAATTAATTGTGAATCAAGATAATGATCCTCCAGATATAACCAATACTGATGTGATTGAAACAATTAAATCCATCAATCTTGGCAATTATTTTGATCTACTAAGTGATGATACATTAGAAAATAAACCTGAATCTCTAGAAAGTAGAAAAACTCTCAGTATCCTTGCCTCACCAAGGAAAACATTAGTTACTGAAAAAATATCTAATAAGAAAACGATCAGAACTAAAACTAAAAGTCTCAAGTGTAACCTCATTAACAAATCTCTAAATATCAAATGATCCTTTAGTTTCCCTTCATCTAAAACCAAATGATTGTTAAATTTCTTAGTTGGAATTCTAGAAGAGTAGGTAGTTTAAGTACTATTAAAATAATTAAGTCTATAGTGAAATCTGAATCCATTGATCTCACTGCTCTTCAGAGTCAATGATATCAATCTCTAAAATTGATAAAATCACTAAATACCTAGGTTTTTTTTATTCCAACTTAGCTAATATTAATAATAAATTTTGGTTAATATGTAGAAACAATTACAAAATTCAAGTTAAAATGAATAATGATCAATGTTTAAACACAATTGTGACTTATCCTTCAAGCATTGAAGTGATGATCACATTTGTCTATGCCAAATGCACTAGATACCAAAAATTGACTCTTTGGGGTGACCTGAGACTTATATCTGAAACAAACTTACCTTGACTCCCAATAGGAGACTTTAATATCATTACAAAAGATACTGAACAATTGACATGTACTACAATTTGTTACAAAAAGATTGAAGAATTTAATCATATGATTATGGACTGTCACTTTGAAGATCCATGGTTTTGTGGATTTTATTTTACTTGGTCTAACAATAGAAAATGGAAGAGATTAGATAAGACATTCCATAATGCCCTTTGGAGAGACCTTTTTTATATTACTAAGGTGAATCATCTGGCTAAAACTGGCTCAGATCATTCACCTTTAGTAATATCTGTGACCAACAATTCTTTTATTCCTAAACCTGATTTCAAATTCCAAAATATGCGGTGTTCGCACCCAAAATTTGTTAAGACAGTTGAAAATAATTGGAGAGAATCAATATCTGGTGATCCCTTATATATCTTTTGGCTTAAGTTAAAAAAGACTAAAAACATGTTTAAAAAATGGAACAAAAAGGTCTTTGGCAATATTTTTTACAATATTGCCAAAGCAGAACAAGATGTTACACTTTGTGAGAGAATCCTTCAAGATAACCCTAATTCTGAGAATAATCTATCTCTTAACAAAGCTAGAGCCATCCACTTGTCCTTGCTTGCTAGAGTAGAAACCATCTGGCAACAAAAGAGTGCCACCATCTGGCTAAAAGATGGTGACAAGAATACTAAAACATTCCATAATTATGTTAAAAAAAGAAGGAAACTTAATATGATTAATAGAATTACAATAGATGACACTTGGACTGAAGACCAATCTTTAATTTGAGATCTGCTATTAATTATTTCAAATCCCTCATTAACTGTCAACATAATATAATGAATGATAATCTCAATGTTAACTTGATTAATGAACTAATTCCTAAAACCATCACAGACCAAGAGAATAAGGACCTCACTTGTTTACCTTCCATGGAAGAAATTAAATCAGCTATTTCTGACCTCAATCCTTGCAGTGTCTCTGTAGTTGGTGATTTCAACTCCAGATTCTACTTAGAATGTTGGCCAATTATTAAATTTGATGTTTATGAAGCAATCAAAGCTTATTTCTCTTTTTGTATTCCTCCTCAAGGCATCTTTGCTACTTCATTGTGCTTAATACCTAAATTTGCTTCACATAAGACTTGACAAGAATATAGGCCAATTAGTCTATGTATAATATTAAACAGAATATTGTGAAAGATAATAAACACTAGATTGAGCAAAATCCTTTACAAAGCCTATGTTAAAGGTAGAAATATTCAGGAGAATATATTAATAACCCATAAATTACTTTATGACTTTGACAGAAAGACAAGAGGAGGAAACTCGATTTTAATTTAGATATGTCTAAAGCTTTTGATAGATTTAATTTCAAATTCATCTATCAAATTCTTAAAGCCCAAGGCTTTAATGATCACTTTATCGTTTGATTCAAAAAGAAATAGAAAACATCAATTATCCTATTATCATTAATGGTCATTCTGTTGGATATTTTCATTCTTCCAATGGTATGAGGCAATAAGATCCCATATCTACTTAAATGTTTATCATTACAGAAGATTTATTAATAAGAGGAATTAAAAAACTAATGACCATCCATCTTTCCATGCAATATAAATCTAAAGACAGAATAAATATTCACTATTTTGCATTCGCAGACGATATAATTATATTCACCAATTGTTTAATGGTTAATCTCAAGAAAATCAGTGAATTTTTAGAAATATATCAATCTATCTCTGGAAAACAAGTTAACAAAGAGAAAACAACTTTTATAACTTCTAAACTAATTGGGAGGAATAAGATTAATGTCATCAAAACCAATATTGGCTTCAAACACAAACCTCTTCCCTTTAGATATTTAGGTATTCAAATAGATACTAGATAGAATCTAATTTACTTTTAGAATCTTACTGAGAAAATAATAAGTAAAATTACTAATTGGAACTCAATAACTCTCTCATTTGGTGGTAGACTGATTTTGACTAAATCAGTGCTACTAGTAATTCCTGCTTACCATATGCTAACAATTTTATTGCCAAAATCAATGTCATAATGAATAAATTTTTATGAGGATACACTGAAGATAAGAAATCAATAATTTGGTCTCAATGGAAGAGCCTTTGTACATCTTTCGATGAAAATGGCTTAAATATAATGAGTATTAAAGATATTTAAACTGCTATTTCATATAAACTTTGGTTTTCATTTTGAATTAACAATTTATTATGGGCCAACTTATTACAGTATATATATTGTCCTGAAATACATCCTCTGCAAACTCAAAAGAAGCAAAATGTATCAAAAGTTTGGAAACGATTGCATAATATTAGAGATGCAGCTGAACAATTCATTCGTTGGATCCCTCGTATTGGAAACATAGATTTTTGGGTTGATAAATGACATAACAATATACCTTTAATCAATCTATCAATGAATAATAGCAATATTTGGTACAAACAAGTTAAAATCAAAGATTTTTGGCAAAAAAATCAGTGGAACATACTTAAACTAAGGAACAATGTTCTTCAACACCATATTGACAAAATTTTAAAGATTTCAATTCATCCAAATATGGTAGACAAAGCAATTTGGACACTTTCTGTAGATGGGAGGTTCTCATTTAAAGTTACTTGGGATGAAATAAGGGCTAAACATAAAAAATCCACAATCGATAAAAGAATATGGGACAACATTTCTTCTCCCAAGAAATGTTCTTTCATTACTTGGAAAGTCTTAAATGGATTAATTTCAGTAGATTCAGTCCTTCAAACGAAAGGATTTCATCTCCTTTCTAAATGTCAAAAATATCTTAATAGTGAATCTATAAATCACTTGCTTGTTTCATGTTTAAGTTCTTGAAATGAATGGTTATACTTCTCTGATATGTTTAATATAGTTATTAATAATCATATGACCATTAACCATGTTGTTTATAATTGGTTCTCATTTTCTGGCCAAACATATATATATATATATATATTAAGACTATTATACATACTCTGATTATATGGTCAATTTGGCAGGTTGGAAACAAAAGTAAACATAACTATATAGGTTATAATTCTAAGACTATTATTGACAAGGTTATATATTTAGTTAATATGTTAGACAATTCAGGTTGTATTAGTTATAAGCACTGGTCTGGTAACCTGAATGTAGCTACTAAACGGCATTGTTTACCCCAACACTAGGTAGAATCAAGCTTAGTTGTGACAATGCTTCTCTCTCCAATGGAGAACTAAGTATTGGTTTTGTCTTAAGAAACATGATGGTAGGATGTTATTGCCAAAAGATTGACAATAGGCAAAAGTTCCCCTATAGTGGCAGAATCACGATCTCTTTTAGAAGGATTAATATTTTGCAAACAAAATAATTATACTAAAGTTGATACACAGATTGATTCTTAGGTGTTATTCAATATGCTGAGCTTTGATTCGTGTCCTTGGTATTTAGAACTTGTTATTAAATGTTGTAGAAACCTAATTTCTTCTTCGATAGTTATAAGAAATATTGTTAGAGAGCAAAAATTTACGGCTGACTGGATGTCCAAACATACAATTAAAAACAAATCTGATTGTCTCCATCTATCTACTAATTTCCCGACAGCTCTTAAAGCCATTCTTTACTTTGAAAGAATTGAAATCGGCTACCTAAGATCAAACACATAACTACTAACTGCAACTAACAATAAGCAAAGATTCCTTGAATTTTATTTGTTTCTTCATCTTGCAGGTGTAATATCAGTAAGAATAGACAAGGAAGAATGAGTAACACTACAACCACACATATAATACAACAGAACAAAAGTCAAAAGGAGACGATGGATTAATAAAAGAAAAGCAACTACAAAACTATTATAAGCATGAGAAGAAATATACAAATAACTTAACTCAATATATCAATGTCTTAAACTACGATCAAACTAGTTCATAGCTGATTAAACTAGTTCATAGCTTATAGATAATAACTTTCAACTTTGTATTTAATCAATATCAATAAAAAAATTTGATGGTTAAAAATATATATAATCCTATCTACAATAAATTCATAATTCCAAATTAAAATGTAAATTGAAAAAGGAAAAATATAAAGATTTCATAGTTTGAGAATTTGACCCATTATCTTTTGGGATCTCGATCAAAAAATATTCAAAAGAAGGAGAGTAACCAGAAGAAACACAAAGATTTAAGTAGATCTTCGGAAAGGAAAACTACCCAGATCTATGCTAAATTGACTCCGTATTCGAGATCGAAACCCTAAACGAAATGGCAGCAAAGCAAATGGAAGATATACAGAGGAAGCTGGGAGTGCTAAACTACCCGCGTGCTAATGCTCCTGCTCAGTCTCTCCTCTTCGCCGGCATGGAGCGATACGCTCTTCTCGAATGGCTCTTTTTCCGGTACAACCTCCACTCTGTCTACAGTACTTCGTATGCGTATTTGCATATTTCTCTTGTCTGGCTACTATGAAAATGCAGGAGTATGTGGTAAACTAACAATGTCCAGAGCTGTTGAGTCCAATTATATTCCTGATCGTTGCTGCTTCATTTCTTCGTTTTAATGTTTATAACTTATAATTTTAATGTTGATATTTTGGATTTGAATTTAGTAATTCCTTTGTATTGAAGGTTATTGGGGGATAGATCGCCATTCTCGCAGCAAAATCCTCAAGGGGATGCCACAGTTCGTGACGAAGAGACTGCTCGTATCCAATGTGAGTTTTCATTAACTCTGTATAAAGGAAAGATTTCACCTTTTCATAAATTTAAGTTGTACGAGGAACTTATCTAAAGGAAATGTTTCACATGAGAATTTCAACTTTCACTTCACTGCAAAGCATGCAGGTTGGTAAACAATTAATCACTACTCTAGTGCATGTCTTCCTCACTTGATAACATTGGTTTCAACTCCACTGATAAACCCATATCTGGCTCCGTTGTCTCAACAATTAGTGCTGTGCAAAATGGTTTCTTTACATCTGCATGTACTTAGGATTGCTGTAACTGGTGAGTGATATGATATTTTGCTCCTTTTTCAGATTTGGCTGAGATTGCTAAGTTTTTGGGGATTACAACATCTATAGATACCGAAGCTATCCAAGTAAGCTCATACTCTTCGTTATGTATTTCCCCCTAACTTTGATTCAACATTTCAACTGCTATGCTAGATTATTATTTGCCTATACACGAGAATAAACACATAGGGTCTTTTAGATTTTAGTCTTACGTTTTAGAAGAGTAAGACCAAAAACATGTTAATTTAAGTATTGACTGATAGGTTAGCATGTACTTGGGTTAGCTACTGTTTTTGCTTATGTTGATATTATGCAATCTCATCATATTTTAGTGATTGAAGAATTTTTGGTTCAGGGGAGAGGAAGTTATGAAGATAGAACCGAAATGCTACGTGTTATTGTTGATCTGGTGGAAGCAAGCCTTTATGCAGATAACCCTGAATGGAGGTTGGCATGAGTAGTTTTCAATTATTTGACATATTATTTTCATTTTTTTACTCTAGTTCAATTTTAAACACTGCTTTGTATGCTCCTAAGTTTCATTCTTGGTCATAACAGTTCTTTTACCTTATTATATAGTGTTGATGAGCAGGTAGCAAAGGATATCCAACTAATAGATGCTATAGCGGAGAAACAAGCTGTGATTTTCTCTGAGGAATGCAGATTATTCCCTGCAGATGTGCAGATTCAATCTATATATCCACTGTAAGAATTTTGTCTCATATCACTCTCCAGTTTTTGCAATCCTGTTCGATGATGCTGCTATTTTATTTTGCTTTAAGATTGTTCCTCATACATGTAGAGCTTTTTCCTTTTAACTCACAATCCTCTGAATAAATTTGCAAAAGCCTTTTTAGATTCGATAAAGTGAGAACTACCTCTTAATAATTTGTGTATATCTGGCTGTGTAATATGAACTGTGTTCTGAGCATCAGCAAATCCCCCAACTTTAGTACCAACAACTTTCAAAGCCATTACTATGATGACACCACTGACTTTGATATATCACCTGAAACATGGAATTCTTATATGAATACAGTTCCACGGGAGCAAAGTAGCTTTTTTTTATATTATTATTATTATAGACGACCTGTCAGAGCAGCTGGCTAAAGTAGTTACTTATGCACCAGAAACTTCTGCCCACCCTCCAATTGATAACCTCTTACATGATCTACTTAAAACTTGAAAGGTACATGTCAGTTTCTTGAATCAAACTTTGTTTGCAGACCAGATGTCTCCGAGCTAGAGGCAAAGCTTGCAGAACAATCCAAGATACTATTGAGTCTCCAACAAAAAGTTGATGACTTAGCAGCCCAGGTTGACTTTAAACTTTGCAACTCGTATTCATTACCAAACTGCTTTGGTCTTTCATGATATGCATTGCGTTGTTGGCTACAGTCTTCTTCTTCTCTCTCTTTTTTGCTATTTTAATTCCTTCAGTGTGTTGCATCTCCCATCAGTTGTTTTGGTACTGTGGACCAAAAGAAAACCCTAGTATGAAATTGTCCACCTTAGGAGCGAAACCTGCACGGGGTTGCTTTTGTCCCACCCCAAATGGCTCCATACTAGTGGAGATATGTCCCCATACATATACACACACACACACACTGCTGGTCTTAACCATGTTTAACTGATAGTCACAAAGAGCCCATAAATCCTTCTCTTGAACAAAGTATAGATTACTGTGAGTAGTACTTAACTATGAATTCTTCCTCTTATAAGTGAATTTTAAGGGAGGCTTCCACTTTTTCTTGGGTTTCTCTATCATACCTGAAATTTACATATAGGTACGGTATGTTCTCCGTTGCTCGCGAAAACAGAAATGTTCACACAGGCTTTATAATGGACCAAGGCAGCACGTAGTATACGAATAGCTTAATATTCTCCGGCCAAATTTTTGATCTGAATTAGATTATAGGTAAAATTATATTTTACTAAAACAGTGATTGTGCATAATACTCGTGCTAGAGCAAATAGCCATGTCAAGTCCAGATAGGGAGCATAGTCCGTACTCCCTCGTTCTAGTTGCTGTCTCATTTTGCATTTGCCATTCAAACACCGTCTAGTGTTGGTATAGTACATCGCTATTCCAAAGTTCACCCTAATTGTTTTTTACGCTTGTTAGTGATAATTCATCTGCTTTCTTCTTTGCTTTATTCACTCAGTCAGTTCTAATATGTATCTCTGATTAATATATATCTTCTCTTAGCATGCTTATAATCCAGATGAAGAGTACGCAGAAGTGGAAGCTCAAGTGCGAGCGCACTTGGAATCTTTTCTGGAAACTGCTAGAACATTCAATACAATTTACATGAAGGTCTTGCTACGTTATTTTATATGCTCTAAATAAATTCTTTCTCCTATTTGTAACGTTTGCTGTTTAATTCCTTAGATAGTTAAGACAAAGGACTCTTGTATAAGTTCCTGGTTATAAGGGTTAGTTGACTTATATAAAGATTCACATGTAGGGTTAGTTGACTTGTATATGGATTCCCAAGCTTCATTGTCTGCAGGAGCAACTATCTTTTGCTATAGTGAACACAATATTTAACTTGATGCTTTAGGTTTTGTTGTTTGGTAGTGAAATTGAATCCCCCATAATGTAAAATTAACAATGCTATGTCCAATCTGAATTTGCTATATGGACAAATGAGCATAACTCTATTGAGTCTTCCTATTGCAATAATCAGGTGATTAAATTTTTGTTGTTGTAGGAAATACGTCCCTGGACACACATGATGGAGGTGCCACAACTTCATGGATTTGGGCCAGCTGCTAATCGCTTATTAGAGGCTTACAACATGCTTATAAAGGTAATTTTTTCTTGATTCATAATTCATTGAGTTTCCCGCTTTTAATTTCGACTTGAGAAATCCAACTCCTTATCGTACATCCATGATGTGGATATATTTATGTTTTGACTTTTGTAAAGTTTATTCAACGTTCTATCTAAAGTTTGTTTTCCATACCCTTTCTTTTGGTATTTGGCACTTGTTTGTATTATTATGGCTAAATAAATCCATGAAATTGTCAAAATTCACAGTTTTCAACATCTTATTATCCTTGTTTGTACTCCTGCTCTGAGTTTAAACGCCCTAGTAAAATAAATTCTTCAGTACCTTCAGCAAAAGGATAGACTATTATCTATACCGCTAGACTTATAATACCTGTACTCGTTATTTAACAGAAACTACTTTCCTTAACCATTCATGCAATTAATATATATTTAGGCTATATGATCTTTCGTTCCTTCCGACTTTTTGCTTGTTATGAAAGTGCTATTTTCGTTCTATCATCAACTGACTGAAAGTTGTAATCACAACAATCATTCTTCCTATACTGTTGCAGTTTCTCCGTAACTTGAGGAATCTACGAGATTCGCATACAGCTCTGGCTGTTGGGTTGTCCGAAACAGCTTCTGGTGAACCCTCGTCAGTGACAAGAGTTATATCAGATTGTGAATCTGCATTAACGGTCTTAAACCAAGATCTTGGGATTCTCTCAGCTTCTATTGCTCGTGAGAAAGGTGTTCGCACAACTTCTTGAGGAACCTTTGACAAACGATTCAAAGTAACTACTGTTCCAAGCTGGTTTAGTAGGGATATGCATACTGAAAAGTGAAGCTCTGTATATTCTTTGAATCCTGCATTTAAGCTTATAACATATCGCCGAATTTGAGTGCAAGTTACTGATGTTAATAGGTCTGAATTAGAGAATATTGGATGCAGATTATCCAAATTCGCGGTCGTAGTTGTTTTTCTCTAGAAATGAATTTACCACCGGTACCTAATATCAAATTTTCTGAAAAGAAAATCATACCCTGATGTACAACCTTATCCTTTTGACAGCTGATTTAGAACATATGTTAGTAACATTTAATCTGTGGGTTTACAGATTATTGTAGACTATGAAAATTCTGCCGTCTAGGGAAGACGGGACCCAAACCCTGGTAATTATGAATAAAATTATGAGCTCTTGCATGGAATTGAAATTGAACTAATAATGAGCCACTAGAGACAGGCTTGAATGAAATCTACTCGTGAAAGCTGCAAAATCCTTTTGCAGTTTACATGTCCGCACACCAATTTTTTACTCTTCAATCGCAAAATCATTATCATCGCCATCAACCGCTAAACAATTAAAAACAACTCGCGCTCTAATAATCACCTTAGGACTTGGCCACTGTTTTTCTCACAGGTGAACTCATAACCTTAATACGCCCAGCTCAAAAACCAAAACGCTTCTCTCTCTGTTTTCTGCAGTCTCACCGCCATCTAATGTCTACCTACAGATATTTTGATCTGGAGATATATGAAGAATCAGTGAAATTGTTTATGAAAATGATCGGTCTATTTAAGCCGGATTTAATATCTATGACATTTTTCTCCACGTTTGTGGTCATCTACACAACTTTAAGCTCGTAAGATATTTTCATGACTACATGATTCAGATTGATTATATTTGTGATGTAACGTCAGAGTAATATTCTGTAAATATGTACGACAAAGTGTAGAGATAGGTATCAGCTTCACGAGAAGCACTTTCAGGAATGGAATGTAAGACTTCCTGGAATTCCTTAACCAGTGGATACATACGAGCGACATGCATTCAAAGTGTGAAAAATTGGATGATTCATTAGAGGACATGAAAATTCAAGATATTGTAACATGGAACACCATTACTTCTGCCTGTATTCTTTCCATGATCCTCAGTTTAGGTTTTCGAATGACTAATCACATGAGAATCAAGGGAGTGATGCTAGACAAAGCAACCATCACGAATCCATGCTTATATTACGAGGTTAGAGTTTGAATCGAATGTCACAACAGGAAATGCACTGATTGAAAATGTACTCTAAATGGAGAAATTTGAACGCTTCCATTCGGGTATTTAAACATATGAAAACTAGAGATGTCGTGACATATGGACTGCATTGATTTATGGATATGGATATGGATAAGCTTTCTCAAAGATGGAAACCTGTCCTGATAAAATTACCTTTGTTGCCACCATCTATGCTTGTAGCCATTCCGATTTAATGGATGAGGGTTTATTAGTTTTTGACCGAATTAGGAGTTACTATTGGATCAATCCTGCAATTCAACATTACGCATAATTTATCCGTACAATGCCATTGGGAGCATATGAGCCAACTTTACTTGGTGCTTGTCAAGGAAGTAACAAGGTAGAGATCGCAGAATGCTTTTCCAACCGTACGATTGAGCTAAATTTGGAAGATTCTGGTTATTCAATTTGAGACTGGTACGATCGAGCTGAATTTGGACGATTCTGGTTATTCACTTCTGTCTCAACTGTTTACGCGGGTTTAGGAAAGTGGGATAAAGTGAGCAAGATAAAAAAGAAAAGAAAAGAGAACAAGCTAAGCGATTTAGAGAAGAATCAGGATACAGTTGGATTGAAATTCAAAAGAAACCTTCCGACTTTCAAAACCGGCTATATGTGGGATAAAGGGTTGTTTGGTGCAATCAACTTATAGCTTTTTTCTCTTTAAAATTTAATTTGGCTCATAAGATAGGCACCAAACAACTCCTTACTCTCATAGAATAAGAAAACAGCTAATTATCATATCATAACATCCAGAAACCTCATTGGTTCGGTATATTACAAGAGCACTTAAAAGGCTCAATCTCGTTCTCTTAAATGAACATTTCCTAAGAAAATTTCAGGACTAACAACTCATGTCATACCGGAGTGAAATCAACAAAGGAACTCGCAGAAGCTCTTTGAAACCTCATATCTTACTTCGCTTCACTTTACATCATCGACAACTCCCAAAGTTAGTTTTTTTATCCTAAGCTGATCTGCTTGGACAACATGAAAACAAATTTCGTTAGAGATTGCCTACCAACTAAAAAACACATTACGAAGTCATTATCAGATTTTCTCACTTTGTACTGATGCGGTTGCCTTCTGGACAGGAGTAAGGAAAAATAAGTTCCCTGTCTTCTGATACACAGCCTGTATGTAATAATATATACATTCACATATATTTCAAGTAGAAACTAGTAATTCTCAGCTACACTTTATGAACAAATTTCAAGAGTTTATGAACAAATTTCAAGAGTTTATGAACAAATTTCAATACCAACAACTCAAACAATATTCTAGAATAATCCAACCGTTTTGGGAAATTAAATCAGTAACTCTTGATATCGGTCAGATAGGTAAAACCCTAGAAAAGACATTGAAGTCAAAAGAAGGTAAGAAGAAGAACATACTCTGCCAGGAGGGAGATACTTAAGCTCCGCAATTGCAACCTCGTCTAATTTCATCTGATTCAACCAGAAACAAAACATTAAACAAAGATCAGTAAGTACTGGATATGTAATCAATGGAATAACAAAGATAGATAGAGATAGAACCTGTTTCTGGAGATCCTCATTAGGGTCCGACGAGGGTTTGGTCGCCATGTTTGGTTTTTGCGAGAAGAGGCTCACAATCACACTGATCAATATTTGCCGAATAATTCCGGATTCAGACTTTTTAACTTTTTTCTTTCTTTAGTCGGACTAGAGATGGACATGGCCGGTCTGCGGGCTCGATTCGGGTCGGCTCGAATCCGAATCCGATTCCGTTTCTTCATGTCTGTCTCTCGATTCGAACCAACAGGGACATCAATTTTAATATATTAATTAAAATTAATTAATGTATATATCATTTTTATTATTGAGAAAATTACCGGTAAATACCTTCTCAACTATGTAATTAGTTAGTGGTACGTTTTTTGGATACTGCCACTTGTTATCTCGAATTGAAATTTGGACAAAAATATCCCGACCAAACATGTTTTGCAATTTTGGATTTTTTGAACAATTCTCATGACAGGATGCGAATTGTTTGCAATTTTGGGATTTCTGAACAATTCTCATGATATGATATGAATGACATTGAACAGTAAATCGTCCCTCGACTATCGCGTTTGGTGGCAGATAGTCCCTTGACTTTCAAATGTCCGTTGACAGTCCCTGGACTATCACGTTTGGATAAAGTTAGTCCACCAGATCCTCTAATCCATGAGAGCCTGCCACCTGTCACCATAGTCCCCAGATTTTTGTATCACCACTAATCCCTTGAGTTTAGGTCAAACCCAAAATGTAGAAAATTACAGAAAACTAAACTCAAGGGACTAGTGGTGATACAAAAAACTGGGGACTATGGTGACACGTGGCAGCCTCTCATGGATCAGAGGATCTGGTGGACTAACTTTATCCAAACGCGATAGTCGAGGGACTGTCAACGGACATTTGAAAGTCAAGGGACTATTTGCCACCAAACGTGATAGTCAAGGGACGATGTACTGTTCAAATCCTGATATGAATTGTTTGTAACTTTGGGTTTTCTGAACAACTTCTCATGATAAGATGCGAATTGTTTGCAATTCTGGATTTCCTAAACAATTCTCATGATAAGATGCGAATTGTTTGCAATTCTGGATTTCCTAAACAATTCTCATGATATGCTGCGAATTGTTTGCAACTCTCAAGATTTCCTAAACAATTCTCATGATAGGATATGATGCGAATTGTTTGCAACTTTATTACTGGTGAAATTTTATATTTTTAAAAAATCAAAAAATAAAACAAAAACGATGGTACTTTCATTTATTTTTTTCGAGTTCCGGTTTTGAAAGATACGGATCTTTTAAAAATAAAAGAAAAAGAAAAAATAGGAAATATAAATTTTGGTTACGTGGTTGTTCATGAATGATGAGAGTAATTAAGGTATTAAAATAATGTTAGGTGGTAATTAGGTAGTTGAGATAGATAATTGATCAAACCTTGGATATTAGATGACAATAAAATAGTTGAATAGGTACCGATGTAATTTCCTTTATTATATGTATAAATATTATTATTTTTATATTTTATTATAATTTTCGTATTGAAAAAATAGACAAATTAAAAACTCGAATACGGATTAAACTTTTTAATCCAAACCCGGTCCATTCTATGTTTGGAACCGACAAAATTTAGCGTATGCATGTTGATTTTTGATTTGCGTGAAATATAATTATATCATTAGTATTTAAAAAATAAAAAATAAAAAATAAAGATAATAGCCGTTAGCTCTATGGAAATATCTCGGCACCAAAAGTCGGATATTTGAAAAAATAAAAAAAACAGAACCTCCTATGTTTAAGGACAAAAAATAAATAAAATTTTATACAATAATAAAATCTGATAATATTTAATAAATATAATAAAATAAAATTAGATAATACTTTAAAAAATATAACAAAATTAGATAATATTTTGAAAGATAAAATAAAAGATTCTCCCTCCTAGTCCTATATAACATCCAATAATAGATAAGTCAGAATGTGTTCTCTCATTCGTTAAAAGAAAACTTTCACGGCCACTTGCTCTGTTTCTTCCAAGTAAGTCTTTTTCTTCTTCTCTTCTTTCTTTTACGCATCCATAATCAATAGTGCTTTTAGTTTATAATTTTAATGAATTTGAGAATAACATTAATAGAGCTTTTGTAACAAGCATCAAACTACTCATATTAACTTGTTTAAATTGTTTCTTTCATGAGACCAGACCACAGAGTTGTTTTTTCCAGGCGTTTGATTACTCACAAAATAGTGTTATTTTTGGAGTGTAGGAATTCAAATAAGGAGATAAATCATGCCGAACAAAGATATATCGGCTCGGTAAAAATGAATCTTTTCTGATTTAAATGATATATTTTGTCCTTGTAACACATCAGATAATCAGATAGAGCTTAACTATTAAACCTTCCCACCATATATGTTTATTTCAGGTCGTCAAAGCCAAAAGCTTCGGAGTCGGACGCGGTTATCCGGATACGCATTGGGTCTTTAGATGTCAACGGAGTAAGTGTTATAGCTCAACAATTTTTATAAACAAAACCGAAATTCTGAAACTTTATAAAAAAAAAAACTTGTATTTGTGCAGAGACTACTGGCTGTACGATCGGCGAAAGTGGCAGCTCTTCTAGAGAAGAATTTGCACCATGATCTATTACTTTTTCTCCAAAACATTCCACCTGACCTACTCGAGATGGTTCAAAGGTTCTGCCGGGGGTACGAGCCGCAATTGTCCTCGGATAACGTCATACCGCTGGCTTGTGTGGCTTCCTATTTAGAAATGGATGATAGACGCAGTGTTAATAATCTATTGAGCCAGACTTATAAGTACTTGCAGGAGAAAGTTCTTACAAGCTGGAACGAAACCATCAGGGCGTTGCACTCGTCAGAAAATGTGATCAACCAGGGAGTCGAGCTTGGATTGATCGATATGTGTCTGGGCTCCATAATTTCAAAAGTGCTTGACGATCCCCGATTTCTGGGTGAACCGTTTAAAGACGAGGCTGATACTTCTGATCATATGAATCGTTACAGTCCTATTTCAAAACTAGAGTTATTAGAACTCAAGCTCAAAACAGAAGAGCTAACAACACTTCCTCTTCATATTTACGAACCAATAATCCACGCAATGATTTATCATGGAGTCTCGAAACACCACGTGGCTGCGTCGATTGAGCAGTACGCGAAAACATGGGTTTTCGACAAAGACATTGGAGAAAGCACGAGTTCTTCGAGTCACGACAAAAGATATATTAAGGATGCCATCGAAGCAGTGGAGCGATTGTTACCTAAAAGTAAAGGACTAATTCCTTCATATTTCTTGATCAACATCTTCGAACTCGCAATGGAATATAAAGCCAGTGAGGATTGCATATCCGGGTTTGAGAAAAAAATCGGTGAACAACTTGACAAGCAAGTAACAGCAAGAGACCTCTTGAAACTATTTAGAAGCAGGTATGCGACCGATGCTAAGTTAGGGATCGAGTTTGTAAGAAGGATCCTCAAGTTTTTCTATAGTAGCTACTCTAAACCCGGGGTTTCAGGGATCTTAAAAGTTGCCCAGCTAGCAGAAGAATTCCTATGCGCAGTGGCAGCCAATGTAGTCGACTTAAGAGTCCCAGAGTTCATCTCAATATCAGAAATGGTTGTAGCAGCATCACAAGGAGCGTGTGGGAGGAATTCTGACGGAATATACAGAGGGATCGACATTTACATAGTAAACCACTCGAACTTGACAGAATCTGAAAAAGTGGAAGTGCTTAACGTTCTAGATTTAAATAACTTGTCTCCCTCGGCACGCGACCACATAGCGAAAAACAAACGGATGCCGTTACGTGCGGTGGTGGAAGTTTTGTTTGCAACGCAGTTGCAGCTGCAAGACACGGTGATGAGTATGGAGGTGGAGAATTCAAAAGTGGAAGAGGAGGAGGAGGAAAAAGAAGAAGTGGAGAAAGAAGAGATTGGACATGATGGGTGTGAGATTCATAGGCATGGAGAGAAGAGGAAGGTAAGTGTGTGGGATGAAGTGAAGAAGAAGTTTGGGTGTGGGAACGGGAATGCGTATGCACATGATTGCGATTGTCACGTCCACAAAAAGAAGAAAGTGCATCATCCCAACTAGTTCATTATGGCTTTTTATTTCAATTAGTTATAACTTAGATGAATTGAATTGGCACCAGAGTGAGGTTTTATTTTATTAGTTATAAGCTTTTAGGTCTTATGCCATTGTTACATTATTAGGCCAATCTTTTAGTTCTGATTAAATTATTCTTGTATTAAGTATATAGGATAGGATGGTTAAAATAGTTTATCCACTATCTATTTTTCTTTTATTTAGTTTTTTGTTTTTAAATTATCGGTTTAAATTTGAAGAAGTTATAAATTTAATTTTTAATTTGTAAAATTTATAAATTAGTCTTTCAATTCGGTAAAATCTACATGTCTAGTATGTTTTTTTTTTTTAATAGCGTCCTTGCCTAAATTTATAGATTTTGTCGAGTAAAAGACTAAATTTATAGGTTCTGTAAATTAATATCAAATGTATATATTAATACATACACGCTGTGTGTCAAAAGATTGGAAACTTATACTTTCCTACTCCTCTCCAGAAGGCAACCTAATTAATACAGAGTACTAAAATCTTTCGCAAACTGACTTTGTTATGTCTTCCTGCTTTTTGAGCAGATCATCTGAATGCAAGAGACCGAACTTTGGGAGTGGTTGAGAATGTAAGTGAACTAGATTAGGTATGATGTTTACGAAAGCTGCTACAACTTCTTTTGTTGATTTCGCTCTAATAGGACTTGAGTTCAAACTTCTGAAACTTCTTCGAAAGTATTTCTTTGAAGAGAACAAGGTTGAGCCTCTTACGTGCTCTTATAATGTACCAAACCGATGAGATTTCTCTAGGTTTTATGATAGGTCTCTCATTTTATGAGATTAAGGAGTTGTTTGGTGCCTAGGTTATGAGCCAAAAAAGACTACAAGTGGATGGCACCAAATAACCCCTAAATTTTAACGAAGTTTTGAATCGTATCGCTTGTTTGAAAATTTTTACAAACTATATCACCAACGATCTCCACAACTACAAGATCCTTCCTTGAAAATATGAAAACGATTAGCATCTCTTACTAATATTTCCCTTCGTACAATCTTGGATATATACTTAGTCACGGTGTGACAATCGCCACAAACACGAAGGTTCTTCATTACCTGCAGTCGAGTTCCTGCTTCCGTATTTAACAATCCAAAAGCGATAGCAAGTCTTTCACTGTGTCCGCATAGTATACGTCTTTTTTCGTCCTCGCTCACATTATGTGTAACATTTCTTACATCAGGACTATACCCTTCTTTAGCCATTAAGTTATCAAGAACTCTTAATAATTTATCAACTTCTTCAACCTGTTCGAAGAACATATCACCAGCCTTGAAAACGTAAGTTTTCTTCCGAATTTCAATCCAGCTGTATCCTGGTTCTTTTTTTAACCCTTTAGCTTTTTCCCATTTTTTTATCATACTCACTTTATCCCACTGTCCCAAACCTGCGTAAACGTTCGAGGCTAGAACTGAATAACCCAAATTGTCCAAGTTCAGCTCGAGCATACGGTTGGAAACGCGCTCTGCAATCTCTATCTCGTTGCTTGCTCGACAAGCACTAAGTAAAGTTGCCCATATGCTTGCATCTGGTTTCAATGGCATTGTGCGGATAAAGTCCTCTGCCTTTTTCAACAGCCCACCACGGGACAAAAGATCAACCACACATCCGTAATGTTGAATTGTAGGATTGATCTTATAGTGACCCCGCATCTGATAAAAAACTGCTAAACCCTCGTCCACTAAACCGGAATGGCTACAGGCATAGATGATGGCAACAAAGACAATGTGATCAGGAAAGACATCCATTGCTTCCATCTTCGAGAAAGCTTCAAGAGCTTTCTTACCTTGTCCAAACATCCCGTATGCATAAATCAATGCAGTCCATGTAACTACATCTCTAGTTTTCATATGTTCAAATACCCGAACAGAAGAATTCAAATTTCCACATTTAGAGTACATTTCAATCAGTGCATTTCCTGCTGGGACATCCGATTCAAACCCTAACCTCATAATATAAGCATGGACCTCTTTACCTTGTAGTTTAGCGGCAAGTGAAGAACACAAAGGCAATACACTTGTAATGGTAGCTCCGTCTGGCATCACTCCCTTGATTCTCATTCGATTAATCATTCGAAAACCCAAACTGAGGTCCCTGGAAAGAACACATGCAGAAATAATGGTGTTCCATGTTACGATATCTTGAATTTTCATCTCATTGAATATTTTTAATGAATCCTCCAGTTCTCCACACTTTGAATACATGTCGATCATTGCATTATTTACAAAAAGATCTGAATCACAACCAGTTTTTGTTATGTCACAGTGCAACTGTTTCCCAAGATTCAAGTCGGCTAACTGAGAAGACACGGGAAGGAGCATCAAATGAGTAATAGAATCGGCTTTGCTTTCGGTCTTCATCATATCATAAAGTTTTGTCCCTTCGTGAAAGTCACCGATTCGTATGTATCCACTGATTAATGAATTCCACGACACGGAACTCTTACATTCAATTCTTGAAAATACTTCTCTTGAAGATGATACATCTCCACACTTTGCGTACATGTCTATAAGAATATTACTCGTCGTAGCATCGCAAATATATCCAATCTGAATCATGTAGTCATGAACATATCTTCCGAGCTGAAAGCTATGTAGATGACCACAAGCGCGGAGAATAAATGCGATAGTCAATAAATCCGGCTTAAATAGACCGATCATTTTCATAAACAGCTTCACTGATTCTTCGTACATCTCAAGCTCAAAATATCCAGAGATCAATATGTTATAACTAACAGCATCTCTAAAAATCATCTGATCGAAAAGTTGTCGAGCCTCCATTGACATATCAAACTTAAAGTACATAGAAACAAGTCCATTACTTACCATAACCTCTGAACTAATCCCAATTTTCTCTACTAAACCATGAACCAAGTGCCCTTCAGTAACAGCCAACAATCCTCCACATGCGGGTAAAACGCCAGTAACAGTGAATAAATCCGGCACCAATCCGTTTGTTCTCAACTGGGAATACACTTCCAAAGCTTCCTCCCAATACCCATTTGAACTATACCCAGAAATCAAACTATTATACGACACAACATCTCTGTGAAGCATTTCATCAAACACCTCGCGCGCTTTACCTAACCAACCGAATCTGTTATACATATCAATCAAAGCATTGCCAACATACAAATCCGATCCGAAACCCATCTCCACAAGACGATCATATACAGACTCCCCCATTTTGAAGTCAAGCAAACCAGCACAAGCGTTAATAACCGACGGAAAAGTGAACTTATCTGGTAAAACCTCGAGTTTTTGCATTTTCGAGTACAAACCAAGAGCATCCGAAAACAACCCATTGTGTGTAAGCGCTCTAATGATCGAGTTCCACAGGTAGACATTAGATGTCGGTGAGATTCTGTTGAAAACAGAGAGAGAAGCATTTGGGTTTTTGATCTGGGCGTATTTGCTTATGACTTTACCTGTGAAGAAAACAGAGTGGTCAAGTCCTAAGGTGATTATTAGTGCGTGAGTTGTTTTTAGTTGTCTAGAGGTTGATGGTGATGATAATGACTTGGTGACCGATGAGTAGAGAAAAATTGGTGTGCGTTCACGTAAACTGCAAAAGTTTTTTGCAGCTTTCATGAGGAGTTTTCATGCAAGCCTGTCTCTCGCTCAATATTAGTTCAACAATAAGTTTTTTAAATATTTTATGAAATATGAAAGATAGATTAAGAGAAAAATGACGAGAGATTTAGTAAAATTATTATTTATAAGTCATTCTATTAATATATGGTAAAATGATAATTTTTTTGGGTTAAAAAAATAACAAAACGGTGAGAGATTTCAAAATGACGGATGTAACAAAAAAGATAAAAGAAATAGACGGACACATTAAAAATAAAGAGAGCTTTTAAAAAATGACGGTTGTAAAATTTTTTTATAACTCACTAAGATGAGAGAAATATCAATTCTATTGGAGAGTTTATTTGCGCCTTTAAACTTATTTAAAGTAATGAATCAATTTGTAAATCAATGATTCATAGTTTATTTTCTAAAAAAGCAAAGACTTGGATAGGGCATACAACAACTAAAAACCCTGGTTAGTCGTCGGTGTTTGACACATGTTGCACTTATGCCACTAAGCTTCATTCGTCCCTAAAACTAGTTATCGGTCTCCAAAAACGTTTCATTTCTGCCATTAGCGTGTGCAAATTAACTAGGAGCTGACACGTGGCAGGCCAAAATACGTAGCTTTCTCCCACATACGGTCCTCCTTACTTTTCTTCCAAAAACACCTTTATTAGCAAATTTACCCTATTTATTTAAATTTTTACCTTTTACCCATCGATTTCACCTCACCTTATATTTACCACCCATTTAACTCTTTACCCGACCCATCTTCTTTAATTTCACCTAAATATAACCCATCCACTCAAGCCCAAATATTTCCCAGAATTCGCAAAGATGGTGATAAGAACATTCTCTTTAACATTAAAAGGACCCGGGTTTAGTTTGAACTCCCATTTAGATCCTGTAAAGAAAACCCTGTCCGTGATTTTGGCAGCCATGAGTTGACCCAAGGGCACAACAGCAATCTGTGTTGAGATTGCACTAATGGTCAACGGTTCTGTTTTGTACCAAAAGAATTGGTTAAGGAAAGACAAGAGCACACAAGACAGAGTCCTTAAAACCCACATCCTGAATGTAAGAACAGGAAGAGATGGATCATCTGTTGTCGGTACTGTCATCGCCACTTGTTTTATTGGTGAATTCTCTTCTCTATCATTCAAATCTTTGTCTTCAACAACAAATTTTACATTTTTTTAGACGAAGATGATGATGATGCTGATGCTGATAATGGTTCGTTCTTCGAATGATTGTTTCTCTCTTCTGTCACAACATAAATAAATATACATCAAGATTCGAGCAAAATAAATGCAGATATTGATGAAGAGATGATGAAGAAGAAGAGCTTACTTAAGAGAGGGGATTCGATGTTTTCTTCCATGGTGTTTCGATTTCTTGTTGAGCAGAACTTGAATTTAGAATATGAGATTTAGTTTTGGGTTTCGAATGTACTATATGAATTTGTGGTCAATGTATGAACAGAGAGATAAGATTGTAATTTGACAATTTGTTTTTTTTTTAGAATTAAATCTTGAGTGGATGGGTTATATTTTGGTGAAATTAAAGAAGATGAGTCAGGTAAAGAGTTAAATGGGTGGGTAAATATAAAGTGAGGTGAAATCGATGGGTAAAAGGTAAAAATTTAAGTAAATAGGGTAAATTTGCTAACAAGGGTGTTTTTGGAAGAAAAGTAAGGAGGACGTATGTGGGAGAAAGCTACGTATTTTGGCCTGCCACGTGTCAGATTCTAGTTAATTTGCACGCGTTAATGGCAGAAACGAAACGTTTTTGGAGACCGATAACTAGTTTTATGGACGAATGAAGCTTAGTGGCAGGAGTGTAACAGGTGTCAAACACTGGTGACTAACCAGGGTTTTTAGCCGGCATACAACATATTTTTTTTTCATGAGCCAAATGATGAAACTTAAATGCACTCTTTGTTAAACATGGAGTAATACCAAGTTGTGACACCTTATCCTCCTAAAAAAGAAAGAAGTAAAAAAAAAAAATTAACTACAATTTGGAGCGGATCTTGGATAATATTGTTAGCGCCTCACGTAAAAATTTGTTTTCAAAGCTAGATGATGTCTTCTTTGTATATAAAACTACCTATAAAATTCTAACGAGGATATCTCTTATCAATTGATCTATGAAAAAACATGTCATTTTCGAGTGGAATTTGAACATCAATCGTGTTGGACTACAAAACTTTTAAATTTTAACTTGAAGTGGAAAGCAATATTTATTACAATCGAGATAGACGAATTTCGGAATGACACATTCACTAAATTGATGTGCATGTAATATACTCAAGTTTTACCAATTCATTCATGAGCATGTCTCTCTGTTATCTTGATCCAAATTATTCTCACTATGATGACGACAAATAATGAGTTATTTTTTTTATAGTTATTTTGTTTTATGTTTATTTTTCTTTTCTCGATTTGTTTTTTTTTTCTAGTTTGCGTTAGGCCGTATGATATTGACTATTCTTAGATGATATTTTTACTTTTTAGTATATATTTGTTTCTAAAAAAATAGTTTTGCACTTGATTACTTAACTACAAGTTCTCCTCGATTGTGATACAATATTTATTTTTTAATTTTTTTTATCATTGTACAAAATGTTAAAAAAAATTATTACTATAAATAACATCACAAAAACTCTATGAAGCTGATTTTAATAAAAGTTAACTTTCAAACAATTTGTATAAATTAACAAACGACCGAGAAGAAAAATTATGATAAAAATTACTATCACTACTTCAAAAAAGTTTCTAAAATCTTTATCATAATTTTGGTTTAAATATTTTCGTAAAACAAATTGCAAGTATTTTTTTTTCGGAGGGAACCCGCAGCCGCTACTCAGAGTGAAATGAGTGCGCACAAGGTTTAAGGTAAACCACACAAGGTGACAGGCTCAACCGAGAAAGCGTATGTAGAGGAACTCGAACTCATGACCTTTGGTCACAAGCATGCCATACTCAACCAACTCGGCTACCCCCTTAGACGACAAATTGCAAGTATGATTATATAATATATTGTTAATGTATATTTTACCTTGAATAAATCAAAATAATAAAATATAATTATTGATTAAGATTTTAAGAAATAAGATTAATATAAAAATATTATATTTTAATAGTAACATTTTTATTTTTATGATTAACATGAATTAATCCAATCATAAATTATTAATTTGTTGTTCGAATTTATATATTTTTATATTTGATTTATTTTTAATTTAATTAAATTTGATTTATTTAATAATCATATTATTCTTATTCTTATTTAGTTATAAATATTTGTATGTTAAATGTCCTAACTGCTAGATTAAATATTAATATCATAAGCTCCGTGTGTAAGTATACATTTAAAATCACTTACGAATTTTGATTATAATATTTAAACCGAAGACTCAATTGTATATGATTAACAACTATAAATGAATTGCAAAAAATAATTTATAGGTTAATAAGTTTCTAAATGATTTTTTTAGAATTATATTATGTGAGTCGCATCACCCGACATAAGACGCAAGGGCATGCCCCTTACATACTACCAAATAGTTAACACATATAGTCAAATTAGATCACTCATTTTCTTAACGAAGAACCATTTATCAACGACTAGATTAATAATTATGTGAATCTCATTCATGCTTAAATATGGTTATTTTCTTTTACTTTATGCTACTTGACTAATTAATATTGTGGTTCATGTATCTTGTTTGAACTTGATAATTCAATGTTTGAAATTGTTTATATAATGTTTGAACTTGATTATGCCGTATAGATATTTTTTTATAAAATCATAATATATTAATATAACACAACCCTTAACCCATCGAAATAAGTGAGATAATCAATGGACCTGTGTTGATATATGATTGGAAAACTTATTGTTATTATTAGGGTGAGAGATATACTAAAGTTGGAAAGTACTAATTATATGTTAACATAAAATTAAGCATCGTAAATTACGTTATGCTTACATGACATCTATCAATATTTGATTCGGACTCGTGGATTACGTTATTCTTTTATATCACATATCAATATTTGATTCAGCCTTATGGGTCACGTCATCATATTCCGTCACTATGTAAATGGAAACATCATTCGTGATGAAAATCAACCTTAGATCTAAAAAACAAAATGGATTTCCATCAAATAATCATTACCTTCCAAGGTAGTGCTCTGACATGGTTTCACTCTTTACATTTATGATCGATTTACACATTCTAGGTCTTTTGGAATGCATCTAGTATCAATTTATTGGATGAAAAAAATCCGTATAACATATACTACACCATCCATTGTAAGCACAAACCCAATGAAAGCCTGCACGATTACATTCCAAGGCTTTTCAGCATCAAGAACAACCTCGAAAACTAAAACGAATATGTGGCATGCATTTCATTCTAAAAAGATATTATACTCGACCTCCTGACAGAGAATATCATGAAGTTCAAAGCTTCAATCTTCGGGGAGCTTCTACTATGAGCATAATAGAAAATTAAAGTATAAGATATAATACAAACAATAATATCAGGATGGTTGCCTATCTTTCCTACCACCATACCTATTTTCAATCTGAGTTTGCCATAATGGCTGTTAAATCAGGTAAACCTACTAATGAACCATCTGAATAAAGCTACTACATTGGGATCTCCCGAGAAAAATTCAAAGACCCGCAAAGATTAGGAGTCTTGCATTAAAAAATATTTGAATATCAAATACACATAACGCACTAAGGACAAATTCACAACCTATAACCAATCTCGAGAGTTAGTCTGGTATCGAAAACAAAAAAGAGACTGGAGGACCTAAAAAGTTCATAAATAAAAACAAATTCTCTAAGTATCATAATGATAAAAGCCAATACCTCATTGATAAGGGAAAATCTATATTTTCAAAGAATCGAGCCCTTAATATCTATGAGCGCACTCAACTGTCGGTGCACGAGCCAAAACCTTATACATTAGTACCAGAGGTTAGGGTGTCCTTGGCTGGCTAAATTATGGCTTTATACAAAGTTGACCATAGATTTTTGTATCTTGATCCAAAAAAGAGAATGTAGGAACTATTGTTGTAGGAGACACATTTACAGGTATCACAAATACTTCTCGAAAATATCATTTCGTTGAACGATATTAAACAAGTAAATTAAACTTTGGTCCACCTCTACTGGAATTTCCTATTTCCGATACATTTGATTGATCATGAATTGAAGGAGGTATTAGGGTTATATATATATATATATATATATAGTCATCACTGTTGGAATCGCATGAGCCAAAGTCACGTGAATCATGGTTGCTACAATATATTTGCAAACGTTTTGTATAAGAAGAGTTATGACTGAATCAGAAGCATAACACCTCTTTCACCCTTTCAAAGAGTCCTCACATGATTCAAATTAGTCGAGACTTCAAGGCTCGATGAACTAAGACTCAAAGTTACCCTCGAATGGGAGGTTTACAAAAATAAGATTTAGAGTATGTTCATAATAATAGAAGGACTATCGTTATATAAAGCTATTCTCACTTAATCAGGTCGCAATCATATGTCTGTTATAATATCAACTATCCAGTGCATATACTATATTGACCAGATGAAGAATGTAACTTAAGAAAAGAATATTTTATTTTGTTGGATGCTTAACCATGCTACACTCAAATAGTTATGTATCCCAAAGATGAGGAGTATACAACTTGTATGACCTAGTGAGGTCTCAACTGCTATATAGTAATGTCGTTTAGTCTAAAAAATGCATGTGCAACATACCAACTTCTGGTAAGGGAATATTTCTCCAACCAAATATGGAAGAACGGTCATGGATATATCGATGACATGCTAGTCACTAGCTTAGAAGAACAAAACCACCTTTCAGACCTAGAAAGGACCTTTGGTAACCTCCGAGTAGTCAATCACAAACTAAATCTAGAGAAACTTACATTTAGATTCCGCTCCTACAAATTATTGGGCTACCTGGTTAGTTATAACTAAATCAAACAAACTATACAAATCATCGCTCAACAAATACGTCTTATGATACCTAAGGTGTTTTCAACTCAAATGGACGCCTAAATGCGAAAACGTATTCCAGATAATAAAGAAGCGTTCGACTTTCTTTTAAAATACCTTACTCGACCAAACCCATGTGACACTCTCTTCTTATATTTCTAGTATATGAAAATAGTGTAAGTGTAGTTTTGGTCAAAGATATAACAACCACATGCCTAGTTATCTACTACGTCTTTATATCTCCTTTTGCTGGTAAAGCTCAACCTCTACAACTAGAGAAGCTCGTCATAGCTTTAGTAAAAGCTGTTAAAAATATGAGATTTTATTTCCAAGGCCCCACAATTATGGTCTCAAAGCCAAAAATGACACCCGCATCATCTATTTAGCCTTACTATGCCTTCAAATTTAAATAAATATAGTACTAACAAGTACCACAGACTGAAAACAATACAATTGACGCACTAGCACTTTTATGGTTCATTAAATATGAGCTTTGGGTTATTACCCATGAATTATCAACTATCTACAAGTCAACTAGAGTCGTGCCCTCTAAAATGGCCTTTTTCATAACCGTTGATGAGCCATATGATTGATGAACCCTAATTCGATCTTATTTCATGCAAGGAACGCTCTCGTTCGACAAATCTGAAGCTAGAAATGTCAAAATGTGACCCCCTTGCTACTTGACAACATTCTTTATCGTCAGTCTCTCAAGATCCTTTCTTTGATGTCTAGGCTCAGAAAAATTTGTCTTTGTACTTGAAGAACTCTAAAAAAAGGAAGTCTCTTATGTATGTATAAAATCCGCCATAATAAAATCATATTATCGGGCTACTATTGGTCTACGATCCAAGAGAACGTTATAGAGCTCGTGCAACATTATAAAAAATACCAGTGATTTACGAATATACTTCATACCCCAACGATATAAATGGATTATATTTCCAAAGTTTTCCCTTCGACATATGGGGATTAGACATAATGGGGCCCATGTAGAATACACATGGGACCGAAGGTTCCTCCTAATCGCATTACACTACTTCTTGAAATGGTGGAGGTCAAACCGATGGTGAGGATTCAAGCCTAATATAAGATCAACTTCTTTCAGATTAACATGTTTTGTAGGTGTAGGTTATCAACGATCTTAACCTTTGAGAATGGAAAACACTTCCGCATAGAAGAACTAAATTATTTCTACTGAATCAAAGGGATTAAATTGGATTATTCCACTCCTTACGGTATAGCCAACCTACATTGTACCATCGAGAGAGTTGTAAGAAATTGTTGTAATTCCTCTAAGAAATATTATGGTCATATTGCAATATCTTGAAAAGTCCAATGGGAAGACTTCATCCTCTATAGTTTATGGTATGAAAGGTTGTGATTCTTGCATATACATGCATACCCTTCCTTTGTATAACAAATTATAATGAGCAAGCTCACGGGGATAACCAAAATATTGAGCTAGACACTGTTAAGGAAAAAAAGATCTAAACATACCTCTGGATAAAGCACTATCAAGCATTGATACGCAATATGTATGACTCTAAAACAAGATTTTGTGAATTTTGAGCAGAGAATCGAGTTCTTCGAAATGTTTCCCCTAACATAGAAGACGAATTTCCTCGGTAAGCTAGGGACAAATTGGGAAAGACCCTACATTGTTCCAATTAAGCTCTAGATAAAGCACTATCAAGCATTGATACGCAATCTGTATGACTCTAAAACAAGATTTTGTGAATTTTGAGCAGAGAATCGAGTTCTCCGAAATGTTTCCCCTAACATATAAGACGAATTTCCTCGGTAAGCTAGGGACAAATTGGGAAAGACCCTACATTGCGCCAATTAAGTTGGAATATGGTACTTATAAGTTGGTCGATATACATGGATATCATCTCCCTTACCCATGGAATGTGAAACGTTTAAAACTATATGTATCCTAAGGTTATATACTCTATTATATAATTCTCTTAAAGTTATTCATAGTATATTTCCATATTTCGACAATTTTTACGCTTTATGATATATAATTACATATTTTGTATTGCTGGTGTGCTCTTTCTGTAACAATAATAGGAATATATTGTCATGAGGAAACCAATCATTAATAATAAATTTGATACATTTATATTATGTATGTTATTAATATTTCCTATTATAGGAAGATTAATTGAACAATAGATTTCGATCTATGACATCAAGTTGTGTTAGGTACTTGAGCATCTCAGAACTACACTTATCTCTCGAGTTATGAAACCTAGCATGCCGCACGATGAGGATGTCTGATATCTATTATGAATTTTAGTTATCATTCCCGAGTACTCAACATATTATGGGGGACCACATCCCAGGATTCAATTAATATTTAATGGGACGAGTGCCCAATAATCATACATGTTTTATCTTAAGTGTGAGCACTATGATACGTGACTTCTGATTTCAAGTGTAAATTGTGCCTTAATAAGACTGAGTTTCTAGCCTTCACACATGCATTTTACAAGTGCACGCATCATGCTATGTGGCTTCCGAGTTTGAGCATCAATTGCGCCTTAATGGGACCAAGTACACATATGTTTTATCTGAGTACGAGAATTGCGATATGTGGTTTCCAAGTTCGTACGTCAATTGCACCTTAATGGGACTGAATGTTCAAATGTGTTTCATACAACACGAGCTTCATGCTACGTCCTTAGTAAGTCCGATGATTAAATGTGTTGTGTGACGAACAAGTCCAAATACCTTGTGTACGAATTTAGTGCTTGGTTGTGTAAATACTCGGAGAAGGTGCAACATTAAATTTTGTTGTGTGATACAAGTAAAAAATTCACTTTATCTCAATAGTTTACCTGTGATATTTTAACTGATGAGGTATGAAATCTAATCATTTAAATGAAAAGATATTTTCTAGAGAGTGAATAGATATTTTAGAGATGCAAAAATGGGAGAGAAATTAATTTCCAGTAAAAATAAGATTGGTCCCTACTTTAGGGTACACCTAAACTATATATATATAATATGTATAATTACATGAACGCCTCTATTATCTTATCATTATCCATATATAATTATCTTATCAAGACTCCTCTTTAGCCATTCGGTTGGAATAAATATGAAACTTAAGAACTAAAATGGTTGAGTATAATATCCAGATAGTGTAATCGTCAAGTCTTTTTTTACTCACGCCTATAGTTTCAAGTTCTTATTTTTCATGCCTCAAGATCGTACTAAAGTTGATTAGCCTTTATTTTCCTTGTCTTGATAATACATATCCAATTATGTTGATCTAACCTAGATACTCTTAAAATACATCTATAACAAACTGTTTTAATAGCTTAATCTTGTATATGAAAAATAATATAATTTTAAATTAATTACTTAGCTCATAGTTTGTTGATATGTTGATTTAAATCAGATGTAGTCCGTCACCACCTTCAAAATCATTAAGTTTAATATCTTTCAATTAATCAACTTGAATGTTTTTCACGCTGTCAATAGATTGTCTTTAACTTTGTCAGATTAAGATGAATACTCGCATATCGTCTAATCATGTCGAATGTCGCCCAAGTCATCAAATTAAATTACCATCAAGATTTTCATATTGAAATGTCTCCAAGGTCTTCAAGTTGAAATATCTTCAAAGTCGTTAAGTTGAAAATATATTTAAGGTCATTTTCTATCTTTAATACTCCGTTTGGATTCCTTACATTGTCATTTTTTGCTTATCAATTTAGGTTTGTCAATTTATTTCTACCACAAACATCGTATTATATTTTTTACTAATTGAAATATATTTAATGAGACAACAGTATAGGAAAATGTATGGCTTTTAAGGCTTGGCTTATAGTCATGTTCGCGTTTGACATATTGGCCAAACCATAATACGTGCAATTGCGTACCCCTTAGAATGTGATACATAGACATGTTTTCATTTGAAATAGTGGTCAGGCCACAATACATGCAATTGCTTACCTCGTAGAGCGTAGCATATAGCCATGCTCGATTGTGTAGGATTTGACTCTTTTTTAAAAATTGATTTGGCTTATATCTATGTTCATTTTTTGTAATTTATCTTTGGTCAATGATTATATACACCGTATAGAGGATATATAGCATGCATGCCCGAGATGTCTGAGATTAAAAATGGTAAATTGACTTACATTAAGCTTTGGGTCTGAGACCATGTAAGATGAAAAAAATACACATGTCAAAGATGTTGTTAGTAATACGTGTTGTACAATACTTATAAATTATCAAATCTAACAATGCAATAATAGTTACATAAGCTTATAGATAAACTATCAAATCTAACAATGCAATAATAGTTACATAAGCTTATAGATAATAATAAGTGTACAACACATGCAAATATCACGTATCAACAACCCACTGAAATATGCAATATAATATGCATTGATTACGTGCAATATAATATGAAATACAGTATCGAATATATTAATCAAAGAACATCTTAATAAATTAACAACTAAATAAATATTATAAACATCTTAAATATCTTGACCCACAATAATAGATTACTTTAGTGCATTGATAAACATCAACAAAATACATCCAAAATAAAATATTAATATATGATTTTTGAATTTAAATGAAGAACTAAAATAATTGATGAAGACTAACAATAATTGAATCGTTAACGGATCACTCGAATGCCAATACACCTAATAATAAACATAGTTACGTCAATGCACACTATGTTTCACTCCTCTATCAATTAGCTACATTATGCAGAAGTGTCACATGCACATGTTCACAATTTTGGAGAACTTGCAAGAAACGCTGATATATATTGATGAGTTCGGATACTTCAGACACAGCCCACTGCTTAATCCGGATAGGGTAATTCGGACCATAACACTCCACTTAAAAATCCGAACTGGACAAATGTAAAACACCTTTTGACTAAGTTATTTGGTAATCTACTTAAAAGACTAATGGATCCTTAAACTTGACCCAGTTTCACAACTTAACCCGGTAAGCCCATGAGTCATTAAATTAAGAGTATAAATACCCCAACCACTCTCATTAATGAGGGTGATCAACATTTAATACAAGCAGGCTACTTAATTATCTCACTACTCCTCACATTAAACACAAAATACTTTGAACTTACCAAAATACTTTACCAAACTACCCCCAGCCCAAAATAAACCAAACCAAATTGGCGACCACAGTGGGAGCACAAAGGTGCTTGAATCTTGCATTCAAAATCAGTAGAAAAAACTAGTTCGGATGAATCCAAATGAGTAAGGAACTCCTCATCCTGTGGTGGAGACAGTTGGGGAAAACAAAGATTACACCATTGAAGAGCGAGACAAGTTGAGAGCAGAAATAGAGGCGCTAAGGGCAATAAAACAAGCAGAGAAGGGTATAAGGGAGAAATCAGGGGCGCCAACTATTCATCATACTAACAACCCTAGGGAGAGTGATCCATCAATAAAGACTCATCCGATTTCAAAAAAAGACTCACATCAGCTCTAAGAAGACACATCGGTCCAAACCTGTTGAAAGTTCAGATTCAAAGTCCTCTAGTAGCTCTTCGAATAAGGCTGAGCTTAAGGAATTATTTGTCCTCAAGTAGTGATGAAGGAAGATCTAGAAAAAAGATGAAGCTAATAAAAAAATATTCAATAAAGAGAGATAGACATAGTAGGCTTAAAAGACATCTGGGAAAAATGTCATCCCACAGGCATGCTGATCAATTGCTGATTGATCTTTTTGATTTTCAGACCGAACCAAATATTTTCACAACACCTAACGAAGATACAGTCTTTAGTCGTAATACGAACTGGAGACAACCACATTGTCTGCCAAATAATGTTCCGAAACCTACCCAAAAGATTTGACAGCTCCAAAATGGAGAAGTATGATGGAAGTAAAGATCCGAACAACCATCTGGAGCAATTCAAGAATTTCATGATGAATTTTGATGATGATGACAAAATTTTGTGTAGAGCCTTCTCTCAAACTTTTACGGGAAGTTCTCTTAAGTGGTATAACAGCTTACCATAGGGGTGTATTAGGAACTTTGATACATTCTGGGTTTTCTTCCGAAGACAATTTGTTGGGAGTAAAGAGGTGAATGACAATGGAGATACCATAATCCATTATTCCCAAGAACCAATCGAGTCCTTAAAGGATTATATAAGTCAATTTGTGAATACAAATAATGGATTATCAAATTGCTTCGAACATGTGGCACTTGATTCTCTAAAACAATGGTTAAATCTTGGGAACTTGGCCGATTCAGTGACCAGGAAGAAAGCCATGACCTGGGATGGTCTGTTGAATCAGGTGGGAAAACAGATTAATATGGAAGAAACCAAGAAAACCAGGGTGCACCGTCAAGTGAGGTCCACCACAACAACTCAGAACCAGTCCGGATATAAGGCTAAAAAGACCGGACAAGGGTCCAACCGGGCTAAACAAGCTCAGTCCAACCAGAATCAGTCTCAGAGCTAGCAGTCAAGAGGTAAAAAAGGTCTTTGGGTTCAACCGGAGTGGTTTGCAGAGTTACAAGAGAACGTGGCCACAATATACTCAAGAGTGCATAGCATTGAAACAGGAAGTGCAAAATATTATTGAAAGAGGCAAGCTAGGAGCTGATGTCAAAATAAGAAATGGAAACAGGCTTGACAGTGCTCCTCGGACGGGCCCCGCAAACAATGTCGGATCATCTGCTCAAGAAGGGGCAATAGCGATTCTTGAAAGATTTGATGTTGATTCTGAGTACCTGGATCCTGATCCAACTTGGAACAAAGTAGGGGTCATAACAGAGCAAACCAGGACGGTGTCCGGGCTGATCAATTTCTTTGAGTCACTCACCATCTTTAGAGGAGAGACTGTGACAGCACCTACTCTTTCATCAAGGAAGAGGCATGTGCATAGTTTAGCCACTCAGCTGGAAGGGGGAATGTCTTCCCATTAGTGCCAAACCCCTTTTCCATTTATAGTTTTTGGTGAAGATGATTTGAGAAATATTGTTGGGCCTCATGAGGACGCGGCGGTGATAAGAGCATCTATCGGGGGCAATGATATCCGCTGGATTTTGATAGACACAGGAAGTTTGACAAACATCCTCTTCTTAAGCTCCTACAAGTAGATGAGGATTCCGACTGTTATTCAACACTCAAATAGAACCACTGTGGGCTTCACAGGGAGCTCTGCGGATGTAATCGGGGAATTTGAGGAAGAAGTGCTGTTGGGCAAAGAGCCCTTTACAAAGATGGTAAGGGTGTTATTCGTTGTGGTAGATTGACGCACATCCTACAATGAAATTTTGGGAGGTCTTATAATTCCAGAATGCATGCTATGGCCTCAACAGTCCATCAGTGTTTGAAGTATGTAGTTCAAGGGCAAGTAGGTATTGTTCGAAGTAGTTAGAAGATATCGAGGGAGTGCTATGCAACTGCTCTTGCTCCTAAGACTTTAGGAGCAGTTCAGATTAATGAATATTAGCAGTCGCTGGAGCCTTCTGAGGAAGAGAGTGAGATTGATGACCCCAGAAAGGCTCCTAGTGTTATAATACCAGTTGAAGAAATCGAAACCCATTCCCTTGCAGAGGATAGAAATATCAAGATTTGTTTCAAAATGACGCCAGAGTTGAAAAAGAAATTATTTTCCTTTTTACTAAATAATCAACATGTCTTTGCTTGGTGTAATAGGGATGTAACCGGAGTTCCCGCAAGCGTTATCTCACACAAGTTGTCAATCCGGAGTGATATTGCACATGTTGTGTAGAAAAAGAGAGCTTTTTTAAGGAAAACGCTGATGTGATAGTCCAAGAAGTTGACCGGCTTACCAAGATGGGACACATAAAGGAATACCAGTATCCTTTATGGACTTCCAATCCGGTGTTAGTCAAGAAAAAGAACGGGAAATGGTGTATGTGTATTGATTTCACTGACCTTAACAGAGCTTTCCCAAAAGATCTCTATCAAGTCCCCCAGATAGATCAGTTGGTAGACTCAATGTCTGGCAACAAGTTGTTGTCCTTCATAAATGCCTTCTCTGGGTACAACCAGATACAGGTGGATCTGAAGGATCAAGATCATACTACCTTTATAACAGAATGGAGGTATCCATTGCTACAAGGTGATGCTTTTGGGGTTAAAGAATACTGGGGCTACTTATCAGAGGTTGGTGAACAAAACATTTGCTAGTCAGATTTGCAGAAATATGGAGGCATACATAGATAATATGATGATTAAAAATATGGAGGAGGATTTGCATATAGTTGATCTTCAAGAAACATTTGCTAATTTAAAAACTGTGAATTTGAAACTAAATCCAGAAAAGTGTGTCTTCGGGGTTCGATCTGGAAAGTTTATGGGTTATGTGATAAGTGAGAAATGAATACAGCCTGATCCGGATCAACTTAATGCCTTGTTAGAAATGGATCCTCCTCAGAATATTAAAGAAGTCCAGAGGCTCACTGGAAGGTTGGCTGCCCTAAACCGTTTCATTTCAAGGTCTTTGGATAAATCTGCTCCGTTTTTCCAAACTTTGAAGAATGCCAAAGATTTTAATTGGTCTCCACAGTGCAACCGAGTTTTTGTTGAAATAAAGAAACACTTATCCTCACCAAAGACTCTTTTTAAACATGTTCAAGGAGAAATACTCTATGTATACTTGGCCGTGTCAGAATGTGCTATAAGTGCAGTATTAGTAAGACAAGTGGACAATTACCCGCGTCCGGTTTACACATCAGCAAAAGTTTGATAGATGCTGAGAAGAGGTACTTGAAGCTTGAAAAATTGGCACTAACCTTAGTGATTGCGGAAAGAAAGATGAGGCCGCATTTTTGATCTCATTCCATCATTGTCCGGACATCTTTCCCACTAAAGAATTTTCTTCAAAAGACAGACGTATCGAGCAGGATGACCAAGTGGTCAGTAGAATTGGGAAATTACGAAATTTATTTTTCCCCGCTGAACAGCTATCAAAGCTCAACCAATGGCTGATTTCCAGGTAGAATTCCATTCGGACAGGAACTCCAGACAAACTTCAGAAGATAAAACCAAGAAAGTGTGGGTAGTCCGAACTGATGGTGGTTCAAGCACAATGGGCTATGGAGCTAGAATTTGCCTAACCTCTCCATATGGCGATAAGATGTACCAAACTATATGCTTTGGGTTCAAGGCCTCCAACAATGAGTCCGGATATGAAGCAACTATAGCTGGTCTTGAATTGGATTTCTTATGTGGGGCTAAGAGAGTTTGGTTGATGAGTGACTCTCAGCTGCTCATCCATCATGCTCAAGGTCAGTCTGAGGTCAAGAAGGACCAACTGGTCAAGTACTTACTCATCCTGAAAGAAGTGGTAGCCAAATTCAAAAGTGTTTGTTATGAGCATATTCCTAGATCGGAGAACACCCTGGCAGATTCTTTGGCAACTATAGCGTATTCTGAGTCCTACTCTTGGATTCATATACAGCCAAGTCAGAACAAGGAAGATGGGGAAAGCATGAGTATACAGGTGATTCAACCTAAAGACTGGAGGTTTTCCCTTCTGAAATATATTTCTGATGGGGTTTTGCCTTCAGATAAAGTTATGGCAAGAAAGATTGAACAAAAGGCCCGGGGTTTTTTGATCATGAGGGGATTTCTCTATAAAAAACTATTTCTGTAGACCTCTCCTGCGTTTTTTGGGGGTTGAAGAATCTCATGTCATTTTATCCGAACTACACGATCGAGAAGGCTCAGCGCATTATGGGTACAGGGCACTAACCCGGAGAGTGTTTTTAGCTAGGTACTATTGGACATATATAATGGCAGATGCAAAATAAATGGTAAAGAAGTGTGATTCATGTCAAAGGTATGAAAATAAAATTCATGTGCCAACAATACCTATGAAGTCTATTTCTGAACCAGTTCCTTTTGCCAGATGGGGAATAATAGACTTAGTTGGACCTCTGCCTATGGCATCCGGGGGGTGCAGAACTATTATAGTTGCTATTGATTACTTCTCAAAATGGGTGGAGGCAGCTCCTTTGGCAGGAACCACTTTGAAGGTTGTCATTAAATTTATTCTATCCAATATATGCTGTAAATTTGGGGTCCCTCAAAAGATTACTACATACGATAGGCCACAGTTTGATAACAAAGATATGGAGAATTTTTGTGCTTCTAGAGGTATTCAACATTGTTTTTATTCTTCTTTCCATCCACAAACAAACGGCCAGGTTGAAGTTTCCAACACGACTATTTTGTCTGGGTTAAAAAAAATCTAGAATGAGCTGCGGAGAAGTGGCCAAGCTATTTACAAGAAGTATTGTGGGCATACCGAACTACTCCTCGGGTTGCTACACACAAATCTTTTTTACTTTGGTGTATGGGATGGATACAATTACCCCCATAGAAGCTACCCAACCATCATACAGAGTCCACAACTATTCCAAAGAAGCTAATGAGATATCAATTAGGAATCAGTTGGACTTAATAGAAGAAAGAAGGGTTAAAGCTCACTTAAGAACATCTCACTACCAAGGTTTGATGAGGAACAGATTTACTTCCAAGGTCAAAAGAAGATATTTTTAACCAGGATATAAGGTGTTAAGAAATTTTTTCTTACACACCAAGGAGAAGGAGTTCGGTAAGTTGGCTCCGAACTGGGAAGGCCCCTATGAGGTCTGTGAAAAGCTCAAACCGGGGACATGTAGACTTATGGACAAATAAGGGAAAGTTTTGAAGCACCCGTGGAACATTGAACATCTCAGGTTATATTTAGGGTAAAATCTTTTGTGTAAATATTTACTTGTTAAATATCAATGTAAATATTAGAGGGCATACTCTTTCCTACCCTGGTGGCGCGATGAGATTTTAATGAGGTGTCCGGTCTTTATAATAAATGATGCATTCTCAAAACATTCGGAGTGGTTTTACTACAATTCAATTCAAATATGAATCACTTGTTCAACACTTTGGGTCTTTAGCGGATCTGATTAACTTGGTTAAGTGATAACTATTAAATACATGTCATCGGAGATATTAAACACTCTCATTTTAATACTTCTGAAATGCTAGGGGCTACTTAAAAATTAGTCATGAACAATTTAAAGAAGAGTATTAAACAAAGGAAAGTTTGATAAATTAAATATGTCCGAACTTGAACCGAACAAGAAAACAAAAAATGTCTTGGCCATCTAAGGACTTTAGGTGTTCGAAGGACTTATTCGGACTTTAATCGAATAATATTACAAAATGTGCTTTGGCCAATTAAGGACTTTAACTGTTTGGAAAGACAAAAAAAAATATGATTAAACCTTAGGGTTTGTTCCCTTTGGATGTTCCTTCACCACCATCACCCTTTTTAGGACTTTTGAGTTTGGCACTCGAACTCTCACCAGTTCCCTCTTCTTCGTCGGTAGTGGAGTCAATTATACTGGATTAGTTGTCACCATCTGCTAGAGTATGAAATGGGATGTCTACGTATTCCACGTACTTCCATAAGAAACCCAGGGTCCTCTTCAGAAAGGTCTCATGGAACACCAGCACCATGTCAGACTTGATCCCATCATTTTTTTTCCAAAAGAGTCTATTACTTCATTTGTATACTCATCAATATCCGTTTGGATAGCTTGCTCTTGCTGAATCTTTAATTCCTCATTTTCCTTGGTCATCTCCGAAATATCGCTCTCTAGTTTATACTTCTCATCGGTTAAGGTTTAAATGACACCATCATTTGTCTGCACTTCCTCCTTCAACGTTATGAGGTCCTTTTCTAAGTTAGAATACTTAGTCTGGAGCTCAGTTCTGGCTGCTTCCGATGTGGCTAACTTAGTTGCCGAATCCTCCTTGTCCTTCTTTAGTGCCTCCATCTCCTTCTTCAGTTCCTCTATAGTTTGCTGAGCCTTTAGAAGACTGTTTGACATGGATTTCTTGTCAGAGGTGAGGGAGTTGATAAGGGTGGTCTGAATTTTCACCTGCCTTTCCAGGTCAAGTATTGGCCGAATATAACTGAGGATCGAGTGGCTCAGGATATCTTGTTCTCCGGAGACGGAGAAAGATTTACCATTGAAGGTCACCATATTGGCAGAACTGGAGGGACGGTAGGGACCTACGAAATCATCATTCTCAGAATCTTTAAAATACAAATCAATATCATGAAGGGCACTGATGTTTACTTCATCATTCCCTCCCCAGATATCTCTCCGGACTGGAGATCTGTTAGGATTTTCTCTTGTAAGTTAGGATCAGCAGGGGCTGGTGGAGGTTGGATTTGTGAAAGACGAAGAATTATTTCTTCTCCCAGGGTGACCTTCTTCTTAGCAGCTTTCTCATCACTGCTGGCCCTCCGTTTCCTGTCCTTCTTAGGAGGCTTTGGTGGGTTCTGGGACTCTCCAGCCTCCCTCACTGTTTCAACCTCTACTGCTTTGAGTAGGGCTGCATCAATCCCCCCTTGGTTCCCCGAACCAGTCCCTTCTGTGGATGCTTGAACCAACTCTGCTGCAGCTTTTTCCCTTTTTGTTCTTCATCTTGTTGGGAGCCTTAACTCTGAGGTAAGAACAACTTCCCATCCTTAGCCTCTGTCCTTCTGAGAATCACACCAGGAGGAGGAAGGATGGTTAGCTCTTCCATGAGAGGTCTCTACGGCCAGTGGTGTTCCACATATGGGACCTCACAAGTTTTTATGATGTGAAGCAGTTGTGGAAGGCATTCCCCTAGTGCTCCGCAGCCCATGCATTGAGTTTTGCACATGTCTTTTGACCCTCCTCCAAATGTACGGTGAACTTCTTCGGTAGCACTGAAAATGAGTAACAAGCCAATCAGAATATGAACACTTATAATTTAAGAAGAAAAAACTTCGAAGATAAAGAAAAGAAAGGAAATTACTAGTGTTTTTCCACCTACTAGTCAACATGCTAGGGTTTGTGTTGGCCTTAATCTTCCTACCATTTTCCCACGTTCCACTGACAAACAAGAACTGTGCCCTCCAATTCTTTTCGGACTCCAGCAAGTCATCCACAACTTTAAAGTCATTCCCCATGTTGTGATGGTAGAATGAAATCTGATAGTTCTTGCACAAGCTTGCTACAGCAGCAAACTTCTCCATCAGAAGTGGGATTTTCGACAACCTTGATGCTATGATACAGGAAAAAATAGAGTACCAGGCATTGGGGCTTAACTGGCTAGGGCAAAGTTTGACCAAGTGAAAGTACCTAACAATTTCTGGGTCCAAGGTCCCCAGTTTAGCACTTCGGTAAAAATTACCACCTCATTAAGCTTGCAATCCATGAGAGTCTCCGGAGTATTAGGTATCCTTACCTTTACAGACTCCGAAATCCCCCAATTTGGTACGAATTCGACCCAACTCAGCAGTATGGGTGTAAATGTAGTTGATGTTTTGTAAGGCCAATAGATATTTGATGCTAACGTGTTTGAAACAAGGGCGTACCTTGCCCTCTAAGCACTCCGGAAGCGATTCCAGATGAGTCATGCATATTTTTACCTTGCTTTTTCCCTTCTTTTCAGAAGCAGCATCTCCTATTTGACCTGATGCCTCGGTTTCGAAGGGAGCCTCCTCGATGCTGTCTTTCATAATCTCTTCCATCACTATGGAAGGTTTGTCAGTTTCCTTAGAAGAGGAGGGGGGGGGGGGTCAGTTTCTTGCACAGAAAGTTGTTCGGATGGTTGAGCTCTTGTTGTCTCTGAAGGCCTAGTGTCTAGTTGAGGTTGAGATCCGGAGGGCTTGGCCCTTGGAGCTGCTTTAGATACCTCCGATCCGGAGGGTTTTTCCAGTTAATGTATGAATTGGGTTTTGGTTTGGCGGTTCGTCCGGTGAGAGGTTATCTTCTCCGGAGACTTCTCAATATCAGAACCCATAACAATAAAGGGAGAGGGTTTTCTGATACTTGAAACAGCTTTTTATTTAGGCAGAAAAGGTTGGGACTGCTGAACGGAAGAACCAGAGGGGAGGGGTGAAAGGCTTGGTTTGAATGGAAGCTGTCTGGGCCTAGTGTTTTTAGATTAGGATGACCCTTGATCGACGTTCTAAGTGGTTCACTAGTTTTCTCACCTGGAGAAACTAGGAGGCCGGCGGCGATAAATTTCTCTCTTTTTACCTTTCTCGCTCTCTCTAACTCTGACAAATTTAACCATCCACCTTTAACTAGAGCGTTTCTGGCTATGAACATAAAATCTCTCAAGAATAATTTGAAGGTAAAGATGGGAATCTCTCTAAAAAAAGATTTAAGTGTGGAAGACAATGAAGTAATAAAAGAGTATTTATATAATAGTAAAAAGTAACAGTTACCTAGGATAAGTTGAAGAAGGTTTTTGCAATGATTAAAGGCTGCGCAAACGTGTGAAGAATCAAAATCCTAGGTAACTTTCTAGACTTAGTGGGTGCGCCAGTCTAGGAAAAATAACGGCTGGTAGGTCGAACCAAATGTTGACACGTGTCCTACGATCCAAGGAGAAAACTCTTAGATCTCTGGGAAGAGAAACCAATCCTGACGAATTTTGAACTGGGTTAGTGTTGAAAATGAACTTCCTAGTCCGGACGACACGAGCAGATCGGATGAAGTTGATACTAAATTGGTAGATTTTTTAGCCCTACCAAAAATATTTAGTGAGGCCTAAAAAAGGGGCTACTGATGAGTTCGGATACTACAGACACATCCCACTGCTTAATCCAGAGAGGGGTAATTCAGACCATAACACTCCACTGAAAAATCCGAACTGGACAAATGTAAAACACCTTTTGACTAAGCTATTTAACAATCTACTTAAAAGACTAATGGGCCCTTAAACTTGACCCAGTTTTACAACTTGACCCGGTAAGCCCATGGGTCATTAAATTAAGAGTATAAATACCCTAACCACTCTCATTGATGAAGGTGATCAACATTTAATACAAGTAGGATGCTTAATTATCTCACTACTCCTCACATTTAACACAAAATACTTCAAACTTACCAAAACACTTTACCAAAATACCCCCAACCCAAAATAAACCAAACCACACATAACTAATGCATCATTATCACTCACAAATAACGCTTGACATTGGGAAAATAATCAACACGAACACGTTTATACTAATTTTTAAACATACCACACAACTATGACCACCTCATGATTCTATTTAAATATGTAACAAACAGTGCTCAACCAGTAGTACAATGAAACATCACCAACCTCTGATATAGGCTGCATTCTTCTGCATAATGCAAATATTCAATGCATATAAATTCTCTTATTAATAACATTTAGTTGTTAAATTATATTATGAAAATAGATATCCGACGTTTAACATCACCAATAGTATACTTTTATATGTAGCGCGTCGGCATGTGTTATTACATTTCACTATAAATATGTGCACTATCATGTAGTATAAAAGGTAATTATAACTGTATAATGGCCATATAAACCATCAAACTAAACAGAAGACAATGATTCTAACTTAATTTAGCAACAATGACAAGCAAAAACAACCTTGAATTATAATTTTCTTCATTACTTAGAAATACGGATTACACCAATAGACTGTTGGGATCTTCCTACGTGGGAGTCTAATTATCATATGGGCTAAGGCCCAATAATGGTAACACATAGGATTTTGGTTTATGTATAAATATAAATTTATATAGTGTCTTTTGAGATGATCATCATATTTTTATAGTGCAGTTTTGAGAGAAAAACGATTCGAGATGGAACTTTGTGCTTTTAATCGAGCTGTCTACCGTTGTCCGATAGGTTTCAATTTTGGTGAGCAGGATTGTCTATTTATCCTCTACAATCTGACCAGAGATTGTTTTATTTGGAGTCTTGTAAGTTTGTTTTTGTATTTTTTGGGATATTTCAGTGAGTTTTCTGATTTCGGTTCACTATCTTGTGTATTGGGGTTGTGTATGAAGTTGTCATAGTTTTTGTGGTGTATGCTCTAGTTTTATCTAGAGAATATTTTTGTAACCCGTCTTGTGATAGTGAATATTTGGTTGGACTCCGAAATCAGTCCCGTGGTTTTTACTTCATACACTGGAAAGGTTTTCGTAAAAAGTGTTCTATGTTATTTACGTTTATTTTATTCATACTTGGTATTTTGTTTGGGATCATTATCTCTATTCATATTTGATACAAGAATAAATATTTTGTTTGTGCTTCTATTTCCTGAGATAGACAATTATCATTAACTCATCATGTTTTACATTGGGCATACTTATCAGTCTATACTTGCTACCTCCAAATTCGAAGAACTCAAACAAAAACATTTTATCTATGAACAACAAACTGACGCTCTCTTAGAAAAATTGGTTGCCTAAGAGACTTATGTTATGCTTCTGGACACGTGTTGTCAAGAGGAAAGAGACATCTACAGTAAGAAAACGGTTGCTCAAGATAAACTCATTGTGGCTCTTAAAGAAGAAAATCATCTATCGATAATAGGCTTTAAGGATTGCCTCAAAGACTTTGAAAAGGTAGTGGAGGAGAAAGAATATCTTCTAGAAAATCTTCAGAAGGAAAAGAACGCTGGATTAGAAGCATACACTGCTAATGTATGGACAAGATGAACACAAGGGATGCAACCATCCGATCAGGGCTAATCACAGAAATCCATGAATGCTATCTTGACTTTGACTTGAGTATTTTTTAGAAACTTGTCCCTCCAGAAAATCGTCCACCTGGAATTGTTGTCAATGAAAGTGAAGCATCAGAGTCTGAAGAAAGTGACTCTTCCAAATCCTCAAAATGATTAATCTTATCTTTTACGTCCTCATAACTTTTGAGGCTATTTTGTATAAGACCTCTTATCATTCGAGACGATTTTAGAAATATTTCCAACATTTTCTGAGGCAGATTTACTTACTCAAATGGACTTTCGTTATTGTATAACTTTATTTACTATACCTTTTGTAGAATAACTCTTGTGGAATCCGATAATAGCTGTATGCTAACTTGTTTTTGATATATAAATAGTTGTACGCCCACTTTCGTTGGACAAGATAATAATTGCATGCCAACTTTTGTTGGACATGATAATAGTTGTATACCAACTTTCATTGGGCATGATAATAGTTGCATGCCAACTCTCGTTGAAAAATACTTTAAGCTCAACATCAGAGTTTTAAGGTAAAAACTTCATATCCATAAATCGGCTAGAATGACACCTCGTTAAAAGCTTCTTGTGGCTATCAGGGTAGGAAAGAGTGTGCCGCCTCTGTGTTACAAAGAAAAAGACAAAATAAAACATAAAAACAGTCTCATACTCACTCAATATACAGTTTAAGATGTTCTATATTCCAAGGATGCTTAAGGCTTCTTCCTTCTTTATCTTTCAACCGATACATCCCAGGCTTAACTTTATTAGTTACTTCGTAGGGGCCTTCCCAGTTGTGACCTAATTTTCCAAGGTTCTTTTCCTTGGTGTGAAGAAAAATCTTTCATAACACTTTATCACCCACCTTAAATTCCCTTTGCTTTAATCGCGGAGCATATCTACTTCTCATTAGCGTTTGGTAGTGTAAAGAATTTAACTACGCACATCTTTTCTTTCTTCCACCAAGTCAAGCTCAACTGCTCGTCCTTTATCATTTAATTACTCAGTATATGCTGCCACTCGATAAGATGGGAAAATAATTTTTGAAGGAACTACCGCATCCATCCCATAAACCAAAGCAAATGGAGACTCTAAAGTCGTTGTCCGATGGGTTGTTCTGTAAGCCCAAAGTACTTCCTGTATATAATCTGGCCACTTCCTAGCCTTTCCTTCCAAATTATTCTTTAAATCTTCAAGGATTGTCCTATTAGTAACTTCCACCTGCCCATTAACTTGTGGATGAAAATGAGCAGAAAATCATTGTTGTATGCCCTTGGCAGCACAAACATTCTTAAATTATTTGCTATCAAATTGGAGACCATTATCTGTTGTAACCTTTATTGGTATCCTAAAGCGACATCAAATGTTTGAAACGAAAAACTTAATCACATATTTTTCCTTTGTTCCAACTAAAGGCTCCGCTTCAACCCATTTAGAAAAGTAATCAACCACCACTATTATTGTCTGCCTTCCCCAGTCGCCATCGGTAATGGGCCAACCAAGTCAATACCCCATCGATCGAATGACAGCGCCTCATAAATACTTTCAAGAGAGACCCCATGTTTGTGAATTATATTAGCATACCTTTGAAATGTATCACAACTTTTCACCAATTCTTTTGCATCACTAGATATAGTTGGCCAGTAATACCCTTCTAAGAATACCATTCGAATCAAAGCTTTATACCCACAGTGCGCAGACCCTTCTCCGTCATGTAATTCTGACAAAACAATTTGCGATTTATTTTTAGCGAAACACCTTAGTAAATGTCTACTCAACGATTTTTTGTACAAAACTCCTCCTAGGACTATGTAGCCATTAGATTTGAAACGTAGTTTCCTTGCAATTGACTTATCTTTAGGTAGCTCATCTTTCTCCAAGAACTCAACAATTTCCGACCTCCAATCACTTGCCATAACACTTGCCCCTTAAAAGTTTTCCTCAACAATCACAGCTGATTGCTCTGAATCATTGGTAATCGAAGGAAAATCATGCGTAGTCACCCATAAATAATCCTTTAAGTAGTAAAAACATTTGCTAAAGAATCTGGCACCGAATTTTCTTCCCTTCGAACATGTTCATACCTAATACCTTCAAAAGCAAGTTCCAAATATTTCAACGCTTTTAAGTATTTAACTAAATGATCTTTTCGTGCCTTAGACTGTCTTGATGCATGATTAATCAGAAGTTGTGAATCACTTAACAATTTAACCTTCATTGCTCCACATATTTGAGCCAGCCTTAAACCTGCTAAAACCGCTTCATATTCTGCCTCATTATTTGTCGCTTTAAAACCAAATCGTATAGCCTGGAGCATTACTACTCCATCCGGGGAAATTAACTGTACTCCAGTTCCACTTCCAGATATGTTTGACCCTCCATCTGTTTGAATTAGCCACTCGGCCTCAACTTTGTGTTCATCAATCTCCATGTCTGATCGCTCAGAATGAAATTCTACTAAGAAATCCGCCAAAGCTTGAGATTTAATAGTTGTTCGAGGCTCAAACTCGATATCAAAATCTCCTAACTGAACCGACTATTTTGTCATTCTTCCCAAGATATCTGGCCTTTGAAGCAAACTTTTAAGAGGGAATGCTGTTCGAACTACTATAGAATGCGCCTGAAAGTATGGTCTCATTTTTTGAGCAACTGTCACCATAACAAGAGCCAATTTTTCCAATTTCAAATATCATTTTTCTGCATCTAACAAACTGTTACTGATGTAGTTTACTGGCCTCAAAGCGTTTTCTTCCTCTCAAACTAACACAACATTGACTGCACAATCTGAAACTGCTATATAGATAACCAATTGCTCCCCCGACAAGGTTTAGAGAGTATTTCTGGGGAAGAAATATACTTTTGGATCTGATGAAACTCTTCTGAATATTTTTTGTCCAATTAAACTTGTTCCCATTTATAAGTACTTGAAATAAAGGTGCACACTTGTCCGAGGATCGAGAAATAAATTTGTTTAATGCCGCTAATCTTCCCGTCAATATCTGGACTTCTTTGATATTTCGGGGATGAGCCATTGTTGTCAAAGATTTTATCTGTAGTGGGTCTGCTTCAATTCCTCTTTCAGTCACCACATATCCGAGGAACTTTCCGGATTTAATTTCAAGTTAACCTTTCTCAAGTTGTTAAAAGTCTTTTCCAAATCATCAAAATGGTCTTCATGTTTTAAATTTTTAACGAGCATGTCATCAATGTAAACTTCCACATTTCGCCCAATATGGTCCGCAAAATTTTTATTTACCAAGCGCTGATAAGTTTCCCCTGTATTTTTCAGACCAAATGACATCACCTTGTAACAATACAAACCTCTCCCAGTAATAAACGAAGTATTTTCTTCATCCCGCGGATCCAGCCTGATCTGATTATAACCTGCATAAGCATCCATAAACGATAGCAAACAGTTTCCAGAAGTAGAATCTACTAGCTGGTCAATCCGAGGCACTCATAATGGTTCGGTCCAATTAACTAATAATAATAATAATAATAATAATAGATTTTAACGTTTTTTTATTGGTTCGATTTCTTATCGGTTTTACTTATATATCGAGTTTATCGGTTCGGTTCTATCGGTTCACTGGTTTTATAGATTTGGTTTCCAATTGGTTTGGTTCCGAACCGAATTTGTTGTTTTGGTTCCTTATCGGTTTCAGTATTTAAGATGGAACCGCGAACCGTACCATTAAAATTTGTATGATTTTTAGTTCGGTCCGGTTCGGTTCTCTTCTTGGTTCTTTAAAACCGTCCACGTCCACCATATATATATATATATATTATTCCATATACTACTCCGTGATCTCAAAATGCATTATTTCTGAGGTTCGTACACAAATATTTAAAAATCAAATAATTATTTTTTTTATATAACAAAATAAAATATAAAATCACGTGTGAAAAATAATAAATAATATATTTAATATTAATTATATTTAAATAAAACAATAAGTATATTCTATCATTCGGCTCTATCATTTTTCTTGTCAATTTGATTAACTTTTTAGGCTTTTATTAAATGTGTAATGATAGCCCGACAATATTTTTTTTATGGGTATGGCTAAATTAGGACCCAAAAAATGTTAAGCATTCCCAAAATATAGAGAATCTTTTTAATTCAATAGTCAAAGACGGTTTTACCCTTTGACCAAGAATCTTTATTTTTGTCTTGTAGTGGAATGTGGGTATGGTTAGTTAAATGTAGAAGAACACAAAATTACTCCTCCAAACAACCCTCTTATACTCTAGTCTTAAGAAAAATTTCAAAAACTCCCAAAAATTCAAAACTCCCAAAAATTCAAAAACTCTTAAAATTTCAAAAACTCACAAATAAACACTTGAACCTCCAAAAATCATTACTTTTTTTTATAAATTCGGAATAATCGAAGGATGGACTCTGAATGTGAGAAGCTTGCTGAGGAGCATGGGACTCCAAATATGGTAGTTGTTCTAACCAATCTTTTTAGAAAAGTTTTCATTTTGGTAGACCTTCTACATTTAGAAAGGTAGAACCCGAACTGCCCCGCCGGTTTCAACCATCTAAACCGGCGGGGACTAAGAACATTCATAATAAAAACGATGAAGGTTCCCCGCCAGGGCACGCCATGTCCAACCGGCGGGTTCGTCGAGTCCCAACCGCCGGGTGGGACACCCTTACCCGGCGGGGTTGTTACCCTGTATCCGGCGGGGCCAACTCCCTAGTTTTGTCCAAATTATAAGTTTTATTTTGTGTTTAGTCCCCGCCGGGGTATATTATTTGAACCGCCGGGGGTAGATAGTTCCACCGTCGGTGTGGGTATATGAAACCGCCGGGGTCAACCCCTGTGTTTTTTCTCCAATGGAGTTTGAATTTGGCTCCGACCCCCGGCGGGTGGTGAATTGTCAACCGGCGGTTGACAATAGCCCCGCCGGGTTTAGAATTTTCAACCGCCGGTTTAACAATGTCTCCGCCGGTTGGAACCATATAGAACCGGCGGGGCAACATCCTACAATGTGTGAATTTTGTAACCGTTGGGTTGGGGTTGGCTTATTTTATCCATGGTCGTATTTGATGCTTTTTTTTCACATAGGGTGAAGAGTTAAAGAGTGGAGATTGAGGGTTAAAGGATGAGTCAAAGGATGATTTTACTAGTTCGTGCATGGCGAAGGCGGCGGAGGAGGAAATACCGGTGCCTTGCTCCATCGATTATAGCGAGTTGTTCAACACCAAATCTCACTACTACTCCAGGCAGACCTTATTGAATGGGTTAAGGAAACCGCATCAGATAACGAGTTTGTGATTATTTTACGTCGATGCGATAGACACGATCGTAAAACTCCGAGAGTAGAGTTTGTGTGTGAAATATCTGGAGTTTACACAAAACTGGTAGATCCCAAGGATCTAAAGAGGAAGTCTACCGGAACGAAAAAATGCGGATACCCGTTCGCCCTTAAAGGAAAGAAGATGGGGGATGATTTGTGGGGAATAGAGGTTGTGTGCGGCGTTCACAATCACGATACTACATCCTACAAAGAAGGTCATTCTTACGTGGGACGCTTTCAAAAAATAGAGATGGATTTCGTGGTTAGTTCTACGAAAATGGGATCACGTCCTCGTGATATTCTTGGTAAAGTGAAGAAATTGAACCCTAAGAATTCTTCTACGATGCGCACCGTGTAAACGCAATACTAAAACACCGGAAGCTCGAGAAAGGCGGTCGGTCGCAATTCCAATACTTGTTGGGTGAACTAAAGCGACTAAACTACTACGAATTCCATAGAAAGTCTGAAGACGGAAGCGATATCATAGGCGAGCTTTTTTTTGCGCACCCGGTTAGTTTGGATTTGTTACGGACATTTCCGAACGTCATTTTAAGGATAACACGTACAAGGTGATCAAATACGGGATGCCGTTGTACGAGGTCGTGGGTGCGACTTGTACGGGGAAAACATTCTACATTGGATTTGCGTTTATGTCGAATGAAAAAATCGAGGCCTACAAGTGGGTGTTAGGATGCTTACATTCGTTGATGGTAACTCACTCCATTGAATTACCATCCATTGTTTTGACGGATAGAGACTTGGCGCTTGTGAATGCGGTGGAGGAAGTGTTCCCCAATGCAACGCACATGTTGTGTCGATGACACATCAACATGAACGTCCTAGGAAAAACAAAAAGGATCATAAAGGAGAAGAAAGTGTCTAATGCCTTTTTGAAAGTGTGAAATGAAATGATGTTAGCAGAAACGGAATTAGCGTACGAGAACTACCGGTCGGAATTGCACCGCGACTTCAAAAAGTATCCGGAAGCGATTGAGTATACCGAAAGTTGGGTAGGGCCGTAAGGTGACAAGTTTGTCACGTGGAGAACTAACAAGTGGATGCATTTTGGTAACCAAACCACAAACCGCGTGGAGAGCGCTCATTCGAGCCTCAAGCGTTTCATCGGTACGAGCAAAGGTAACTTTGAATCTTTTTGGTTGAAGTTGCATACTTTGATCGAATTGCAACACGGGGACATCAAGGCTTCCTTTGAAAAGAGCCGGTTGTTGGCCCTACATAAATTCACAAACATTGTGTACGCTCAACTAAAAAACAACATCTCCTGGAACTTGATCGGGTTCAAGTTTGGATTTCTAATTTATCTCATTCATTTCGGTCGAAAATTATAAAAAAAAATAAAAATAATAATAATTAATACATATAATATAAATGATATATAAAAAATAATTAATATATTAAAAAATATTAAAGATATATTAAAATTAGTGTCCACCGAACGGATCGGATTGAGCGATGAACCAATAAATTCGGATTTAAAAATATAAAAGAAAAAACGTATCAGATCGGATTCGGATTAAACATAAAAAACAGGCTCTCCGGTTCCGATAACGACCATTGTATTTTTGTCAACCTCCTAGAATTCTCATACTTAGTTGACATATGGTTTTTACTTGTATACTATTTTCATATAATCGATAATTTTAACCTATTAATAAAAAATATATAACGTAAAATTTATAAGTTTAGTCTATAATTTATAAAGCCTATATAAATTCAGTTTTTTGGCGCTATAAAAAAATCATTAGACTAAATTTATAAATTTTATCAAATTAAAAGATTAATTTATAAATTTTACAAATTAAAAATTAAATTTGTAATTTTTTTTAAAATTTAAACCAATAATTAAAAAAAAACTAAAAAAAAGAAAGAAAAACAAAATGGATAATACATAAACTATTTAAATTTAATCAGAACGAAAAATGTCCAAAAAGATTGGCCTAATAGTGTAATGATTTGGAGTTCTCCAAAGAATGAACAATGGCATAACCTAAAAGCTTATAGTCCAAAACTAAAGCTCAATAAAAAGAAATAGAACCTCACTCTTTCTCAATTCATCTAATTACTTATAACTAATGGAAATATAAAAACCAGAACTTTAAATAAATTCGAAAGAAAAACCCCTATAATGAACTAGTTGGGATGATGCACTTTCTTCTTCTTGTTCTTGTGGACGTGACAATCCTCACAATGATGTGCAGTCACATTCCCGTTCCCACACCCAAACTTCTTCTTCACCTCGTCCCACACACTTGACTTCCTCTTCTCTCCATGCCTATGAATCTCACACCCATCTCCAATCTCTTCTTTCATCAACACACATTCTTTCTCCACTTCTTCTTCTTCCTCCTCCTCCTCCTCCTCCTCCTCTTCCACTTTTGACTTCTTCTCCTCCATACTCATCACCGTGTCTTGCAGCTGCAACTGCGTAGCAAACAAAACTTCCACCACCGCACGTAATGGCATCCGTTTGTTTTTCGCTATGTGGTTGCGCGCCGAGGGAGACAAGTTATTTAAATCTAGAACGTTAAGCACTTCCACTTTTTCAGATTCTGTCAAGTTCAAGTGGTTTCCTATGTAAATGTCGATCCCTCTGTATATTCCGTCTGAATTCCTCCCGCACGCTCCTTGTGATGCTGTTACTGCAATTTCCGATATTGCAATGAACTCTGGCACTTCTAAGTCGACTACATTGGCTGCCACTGCCGATAGGAATTCTTCTGCTAGCTGCGCAACTTTTAAGATGCCTGAAACCCTGGGTTTTGAGTAGCTACTATAGAAAAACTTGAGGATCCTTCTTACAAACTCGATCCCTAACTTAGCATCGGTCGCGTAGCAGCTTCTAAATAGTTCCAAGAGGTCTCTTGCTGTGACTTGTTTGTCAAGTTGTTCACCGATTTTTTTCTCGAACCCGGATATGCAATCCTCGCTGGCTTTATATTCCATTGCGAGTTGGAAAATTTTAATCAAGAAACATGAAGAAATTATTCCTTTACTTTGAGGCAACATTCGCTCCACTGCTTCAATCACAACCTTAATAGAGCTTTTGTCAGGAGTCGAAGAACTCGTGCTTTCTCCCGTGTCTTTGTCGAAAACCCATGTTTTCGCGTACTGCTCAATCGACGCAGCCACGTGGTGTTTCGAGACTCCATGATAAATCATTGCGCGGATTATTGGATCGTAAATATGAAGAGGAAGTGTTGTTAGCTCTTCTGTTTTCGACTTGAGTTCTAATAACTCTAGCTTTGTAGTAGGACTGTAACGATTCATATGATCAGAAGTATCAGCCTCGTCTTTAAACGGTTCACCAAGAAATCGCGGATCGTCAAGCACTTTTGAAATTATAGACCCCAGACACATATCGATCAATCCAAACTCGACTCCCTGGTTGATCACATTTTCTGACGAGTGTAACGCCCTGATGGTTTCGTTCCAGCTTGTAAGAACTTGCTCCTGCAAGTACTTAAAAGTCTGGGTCAATAGATTATTAACACTGCGTCTCTCATCCATTTCTAAATAGGAAGCCACACAAGCCAGCGGTATGACGTTATCCGAGGACAATTGCGGCTCGTACCCCCGGCAGAACCTTTGAACCATCTCCAGTAGGTCAGGTGGAATGTTTCTGAGAAAAAGTAATAGATCATCGTGCAAATTCTTCTCTAGAAGAGCTGCCACTTTCGCCGATCGTACAGCCAGTAGTCTCTGCACAAATACAAGTTTTTTCTTATAAAGTTTCAGAATTTCGGTTTTATTTATAAAAATTGTTGAGCTGTAATACTTACTCCGTCGACATCTAAAGGCCCAATGCGTATCCGGATAACCGGGTCGGACGCCGAAGGTTTTGGGTTTGACAACCTGAAATAAACATATATGGTGTGAAGGTTTAGTATTTAAGCTCCATCTGATGTGTTACAAGGACAAAATATATGATTTAAATCAGAAAAGATTCATTTTTACCGAGCGGATATATCTTTGTTAGGCATGATTTATCTCCTTATCTGAATTCCTACACTCCAAAAATAACACTAGTTTGTGAGTAATCAAAACGCCTGGAAAAAACAACTATGTGGTCTGGTCTCATGAAAGAAACAATTTAAACAAGTTCATATGACTAGTTTGATGCTTGTTACAAAAGCTCTATTAATGTTATTCTCAAATTCATTAAAATTATAAACTATTGATTATGGATGTGTAAAAAAAAGAAGAGGAGAAGAAAAAGACTTACTTGGAAGAAACAGAGCAAGTTTTCTTGTAACGAATAAGAGAACACATTCTGACTTATCTGTTATTGGATGTTATATAGGAGGGAGAAACATCATTCACCCGCGTTTTGATTAACAAACTTAAATCTTTTATTGTATCTTTCAAAATATTATCTAATTTTGTTATATTTTTTAAAGTATTATCTAATTTTCTTTTATTATCCAATTTTATTATTGTATAAAATTTTATTTATTTATTTTGTCCTTAAACATAGGAGGTTCTGTTTTTTATCTTTTTCAAATATCCTATTTTTGGTGCCGAGATATTTCCATAGAGCTAACTGTTCTTATTTTTATTTTTTATTTTTTAAATACTAATGATATAATCATATTTCACGCAAATCAAAAATCAACATCCATACCCTAAATCATAGTAACAACTCCCGTAGCCCAAAAATTCAAAATTTTAATTATAACCAGCATTCGGATTTTTAATTTGTCCAGCTAGAAAATTATAGAAAAATATAAAAATAATAATATTTATATAATATATATATATATATATATATATATTTAATTAATATGTTAAAAAATATTAAAATATTAGTATGCTATGTAGAAACAACCGACCAGAGTTCACTGCATGGTTATTAGTAGTAAAAATTTAATTAATTCTGTTGATGCTAGTTTTTTATATCTTTATGATGAATATAAATATGTATTTAATTGATCTGTAGTCGTCGTTGAAAATATACCCAAACATAGTTATCGTCACCAGAGCGGCGGCGTAGTCAGGATCCAAACATGATGGTGTCCTGGATCTACTGATCGTTATCAAATCAACATATATTTATTTATCAAAATTAAAAAAAAAATGGTTACAAATATAGTTTATATTAAAATTTCAAAATGGTGTCATAATATAAAATATACACAATAACAAAAATGCGATTAAAAAACCTAAAATAAAAATATAAATCTAAGTTAATTTTACTTGTACTTTCTTCTTATTCGTAGCTTAAAAATGTTGAAGCTGTGTTACTAATCATGGTAAATAAATGTTTTTCTACAAATATCACCAAACAATCATTAACCTATGGACCGCTAATTATATTTTTCAATTTATTCTACAAATATCACCAAACAATCATTAACCTATGGACCGCTAATTATATTTTTCAATTTATTCTACAAATATCACCAAACAATCATTAACCTATGGACCGCTAATTATATTTTTCAATTTATTCTTCACATAATTCAAACTTGAACATAATTCAAACTTGAGTAACATCGCTCAACACTCGCCGTTACTTGAGAAACATCAACATAATTCAAACTTGAGAAACAGCGCTCAACACTCGCCGTTACTTGAGAAACATCGCTCAACACTCGCCATCCGTTGCTACGTGTAAAAGCAACGCCAACTTCAAGAGCTCATAAATCCAATTGAGAAGTTTATTCCTCAAGTCTTTTCATATCTTACTGTAAATATATAACTAAAATAAAATTAAACAAAGCTAAGTGTGGAACCCGTGGTTTGTGGGTTCCTGATCATGGCCTTAACCAAAGAGACTAACTATAGATTTGGTTACGTGAGTACTCGAGATAGTCTTTTAACAGTCCATAAACCCCACCTGGCTCCGTGCTTCTGAGTGTAACCTTACATCTCGAAAAAATATAAGTTTTATCGATCGAATTTGATTTTTGTTCTTCGATCTTGTCTTCAGTGAAGCAGATTCGAAAGAGAGACTTGAGTTTGAGTCTCTGGTTTCCTTGGGGACATGTGATTGTTTTAGGAAGTAAGATTTGGAAGAAAAGAGAAGGAAGAGATATGTATTTAAATTTCTGATGTATTTCTTTTTCTTTAACTTTTTTGAATCCCACTGCTATTTATACACAGTTAGAGCAGCAGTGGGAATCTTTCTTGTTACAACAGAATTGTGGATAAGGATAGTACAATTCATTGATTTAAACATGTGACAATTATTTGTGTGATGCTTGATTTAATGCCAATTTGTTTCACGACTTATTCATGTGTGATAGGCTGACTTAAGGGCTTGAATTGGCCTTGTTGGTTGGGCTGCTTCGATCCAAGCCCAAGACATAAAGTAGTGAGAAACGACTCTGGAGACAGTCGTTTCTCAAGGGAGAAGAGGAGGTCTGACCTCAGATCAGAAACCCTAGACCAGCCTCTTCTCCTCCATCTGTTCTTCTATCTTTCTCTGATTGTCACCAACGTCACCGGTGCTAGTGCTAGGAGCTCTTGTAGCAGTAGTCTTAACACCCCCCCGCAAACGAAGGGGTGAGTTGACGAGACCGAGTTTGTCTCGAAGAAAAGCGAATCGGGAGTAAGTTAATGGCTTCGTGAGGCAGTCGGCAAGTTGATCGTGAGAGGGGACGTAACGGATTTGTAAAGCTCCCTGAAGAACCTGGTCACAAACGAAGTGAACATCAAGTTCGATGTGCTTCCTTCGTGCATGAAACACTGGATTTGAGGCAAGGGGGCTCGCACCCATATTGTCGCACCATATGACAGACGGTGGTGTGACTAGAAGCTTGATTTCTGTCAGAATGGAGCGAAGCCAGATCAATTCGGAAGACAAGTCAGCAAGGGCACGGTATTATGACTCTGTAGAGGATCGTGCAACAACATGTTGCTTCTTTGAAGACCAGGAAATCAGTCACTCTCCAAAGTAGACACAGTACGCCCACACACTACGCCTGTCATCCACCGAGGAGGCCCAGTCTGCATCAGAAAAACCATGAAGGTACAAAAGACTGGAGGGTTTGATGTGAAGACCAGTCCACTGTGAGCCAGATAAGTATCTTAAAACTCGCTTCAAACACTGCCAATGTATAGTAGTAGGTTGTTGCTGATACTGACTGAGTTTGTTTACAGCGAAGGCGATGTCTGGTCGAGTGTGTGTGAGATACTGAAGAGCCCCCAACAGGCTTCGAAACGGTGTTGGATCAGAGAGAGGTGTGCCAGAAGAACTAGAGAGATGCACCCCAACTGCCATAGGCGTCGGACATGGCTTTGACATTGAGAGTCCATGGCTTGCAATTAAGTTGGTTATATATTGCTGTTGTGTCAAGTAGATGCCAGTCTGGTCACGATGAGCTTCTATTCCCAGGAATAGATGGAGTGACCTCATGTCATTTAAGGAGAAACACGCATTGAGTCTGTGAATGAATTGAGTGAGACATGTAGATTGAGACCCTGTCACTATAATGTCATCCACGTAACCAGGATTAGAATAACAGTTAAGTGAGATACAAAGTAAAACAAGGAGCAATCTGCTCTTGAGTTGTTGAACCCCCAACTGAGTAGAGTGTCCTTTAGTCTAGAGTACCAGGCTCTTGGAGCCTGTTTTAGCCCATACAGAGCTTTGTGAAGTTTGCACACGTGTGTAGGATTCACAGAGTCTCTAAAGCCCTCTGGTTGAGCCATATAAACATCCTCACTTAGGAAACCATTTAGAAAAGCATTGTTTATGTCCAACTGACGTATCTCCCATCCTTTAGACACTGCTATAACCAAGACCAACCTTACAATAGATGGTTTGATGACTGGACTAAACGTTTGTGAAAAATCAACTCCAGGAGTTTGATGAAATCCCTTAGCTACTAACCTTGCCTTGTGTATTTGTACAGAACCATCCCTGTTGTACTTGACCTTAAAGACCCATTTGCAGCCCACTACATTGAGTTTAGGTGTTCAAGGGACTAGGGTCCAGGTCTTGTTATTCATGAGAGCCTGGAATTCAGAATTCATAGCAGCAACCCAATGGAGACTGGTAGAAGCTTCTGAGTATTTTGTACGTTCAAGAGTGAGAGGGGTAGCAGTGGTCATAGAGCCAATATATAGGGTGTGTGAGGTTTAAGTGTACCATCTTGGAATCTTGTTAGCATAGTGTGAGTTTTGAGAGAGGGAGGTTGGTGTTGTGCGGAAACAGGAGGGTCAAGGGGTAGTTGCATGGATAGTGTATGATTCATGTGGAGAAAGGTGGTTGTAGTGTTAGGCTATGCTAAGTTAGGACTGAGGGGTAGTGTAGTATCACTGTGAGGTGAATGGGCAGTTCTGGTGTGAGAGGATGGACTAGTAGAGATAGTAGGGTGAGTATCATGAGTTTGAGTAGTGTGGGGAGTGATCTTACCTTGAGTGGAACTAGGAGTTGAGGGGATCATCTGATCAGATGAGTCATGAGATTGAGTTGCAGTAGAAGATAGACCACCAGGAGTCACAAGAGAAGTAGGCAGACTAGGAAGCCAGGTAGAAGTTGACACAGACTCAGACTCAGAATGTTGGCCATAGAAGGAATTTAGGAGAAAAGGGAATTCCCTTTCATTGAATATGACATTTCTAGACACATAAACCTTGTTTTTAGGATCCAAACAGATATAACCCTTATGATAGAGATTGTACCCCAAGAAAACACATTTAGTAGTATGAAACTGAAACTTTTGTGACTGGTAGGGCCTTAGACAAGGGTAACAGGCACAACCAAATGTTTTTAGGATAAAGTAATTGGGTAGTTTGTGATAGAGAAGTTCATAGGGTGATTTGTGGGAAAGGATTGGTGTTGGTAGTCTATTAATGAGAAAGATAGCTGTTTGAAAAGCATGGACCCAAAACTTGTAGGGTAACCCAGACTGAGCTAGAAGAGTGAGACCTGTTTCAGCAAGATGCCTATGCTTTCTCTCAGCCCTGCCATTTTGGGCTGAGGTATGTGGGCAAGATCTCCTAAGTATGAAACCATTTTCTTGAGCAAAAGAGTGAAAGGGTATGTATTCACCACCCCAATCACTCTGGACAACTTTAATTGATCTGTCAAACTGTTTTTCAACAAGTATTTTGAATATTTTGAATGTGTTGAACACTTGACTTTTCTCTTTTAAGGGATAGAACCAAGTATACCTTGTGTGGTCATCAATGAAAATCACATAGAATCTGTGTCCCTCTGTAGAGACAACATGAGAAGGACCCCATACATCTGTGTGTATGAGGTCCAGAACATTAGAAGCATAGGAACTAGACACAGAATAGGGCAAACTATGGGACTTGCCTAATTGGCAAGCCTCACAAAAACTCAATTCATTCTTTCCAGTGGTAGTGAGACTACAAAGCTTGAGAACAGAATTCAAAATGTCTAGGGATGGATGACCAAGCTTCCTATGCCATCCATCTTTTAGGGAATTAGAAATATTAACATGAACATTGGACTGAAAGACTTTAGGTGAACTAGAAGAGGCCTAACTTTCTTGTGACTTAGGGTAACTGTCCAATCTGTAAAGCCCATTCTCAGACATCCCTCTGAGAAGAATAGTCCCTGTGTCCTTGTCCTTCACAAAGAAAAAACCACTATGAAACTCAACAAAAACTCTATTATGATTAGTTAATTGGGAAACAGATAGTAAATTTTTGTTAATTGAGGGTACATGTAGAACATCAGACAAATAGATAGGTGATTTAGTGTTGGAATAAAGTTTAGAGTTACCAATGTTTTTTATAAGGAGTTTTTGACCACTACCAACCATAACACTCTTAGTACGTGTATACTCAGACTTCTGGGTTAAGAGACCTGAGTTGCCTGTGACATGGTGACTAGCACCATTGTCAGCAAACCAGGCATTGTCAACTACAGTATCCTGAGTAGTAATGTAAGCTGTCTCATCACCTTCACTTTTGTTTTGCTCTGTAGGTGTATTTCCCATCACAGAAAGATCATCTCTATAGTAGCACACTGGAGCTGAGTGTCTAAATCTACTACAGATTTGACAGGTAGGTTTGTTCTGAAAAGATCTACCTCCTCTGCCTCTGTAGAATTGCCCTCTGCCTCTGTTATTGTTAGGGTAGTAGGACCTGCCTCTATATCCTCTATTCTGTCCTCTAGAGCCACCATAGAACCCTCTAGTTCTGTTGTTGTGTTGTTGTTGTTTTGCATATGTCTTTTGAGTAAAGTTCACATAGGCTAGGCTGACATTAGACATATTATTTTGAATACTCAGCAATTGTTCAAGTCTGCTCTCAAATGTTAGCAGACTTGTTTGTAGATCCAGCCAACTGAGATCTTCCTTATCAGTTAAACTCACCACAATAGGTGTATACTCAGAGTCCAACCCAGCTAGGACTTGAGTAATTAGGTCATCCATAGACACACCACACCCGGCAAGCAGTAGATTATCAGCTATAGACTTCATTTTGTTAAGATAGTTATGCATTGGAGTGTTACCTTTACGAGTTCTTTGAAACTCAGACTTGAAATAGGTGATCTTGGCTCTAGTTTGTGAGCCAGACAGCCTGCTAGCAGCTTCCCATAGATCCTTTGAGGTCTCCTCTTCCATCAGTTGGGCTGCTACATCAGAACTCATTGTTGAGTATAGCCAGCCAAGAAGTAGTTGATCTTTAGCAATCCACTCTTCATATTCAGGGTTTTCACTCACATTCCCTTCAGGACTTGTGATAAACTTCCCTGGACAGGGTTTGTCCCCTGTAATGTATCCACCTAGTTTATTCCCTTTGATCATAGGTAGAACCATAGTTTTCCACAACAAATAGTTGTTTCTGTCCAATCTAACGCTGTGATTGTTGTTGTTGTTCATGTTTTGCAGGTTGGAGTTTTTGGTTCTGCTAGTGAAGTTGTTTGGAAGGACAGAGCCTAGAGAGTCACAACTGAGTGATGGAGAATCAGGATTTGCCATTGATGGCTTAGTGTGCTCTGATACCAAGTAATATTTGGAAGAAAAGAGAATGAAGAGATATGTATTTAAATTTCTGATGTTTTTCCTTAACTTTTGTGAATCCCACTGCTGCTATTTATACACAATTAGAGCAGCAGTGGGAATCTTTCTTGTTACAACAGAATTGTGGATAAGGATAGTACAATTCATTGATTTAAACATGTGACAATTATTTGTGTGATGCTTGATTTAATGCCAATTTGTTTCACGACTTATTCATGTGTGATAGGCTGACTTAAGGGCTTGAATTGGCCTTGTTGGTTGGGCTGCTTCGATCCAAACCCAAGACATAAAGTAGTGAGAAACGACTCTGGAGACAGTCGTTTCTCAAGGGAGAAGAGGAGGTCTGACCTCAGATCAGAAACCCTAGACCAGCCTCTTCTCCTCCATCTGTTCTTCTACCTTTTTCCGATTGTCACCAACGTCGCCGGTGCTAGTGCTAGGAGCTCTTGTAGCAGTAGTCTTAACATAGGAGCTTGAAATTTAACATGAGCTTCAAGTGTTGCGGATGAAAACCAAAAGTCTTTTAGCCAAAAATTGTACGCGGATAAATTTGATGTCTTCGTTCCAGATATCTACTGGAATTATACCGCTTGTAATTAAGCGAGCAAGAGGCTAATGAGAAACAAGGTTTGAAAGCCGTGGATCTTGTCAATACATTGAATCCAATGTAGTCTTAGGCAACTACTAAAGTTTGGATTTTTTCATGCCGACGCTCATCCAGGTAATCTTTTAGCAACGCCAAATGGGAAGCTTTCTTTTCTTGATTTTGGTATAATGAGTGAGACCCAGAGGAGGCAAGATTTGCTATTATTGGGCATGTTGTTCACATGGTTCACTGCGACTATGAAGCTATGGCTCTTGCTTTGAAGTTCTTGTCACCTGATGTAGATGTATCTCCTATCGTGCCAACACTTCAAAATTTCTTCGACCATGCATTTAATTATAATGTAAGTAAAAGTCTTGTCAAATTTCTAATACAATCAACCATTTGTACAAATTTATATTTACATTTGAAATTTGGGTTTGACAAGTAAACTTGGAGCATCTGCCTGCTTGGGAAGAGAAGAAAATTTTCTAAGAGTATGTACTTTAAGATTGTTACTGTTATATATTAAGCAGCTTGTAAGTCGCTCTAGAGTATCGACTTAATTTTATGAATTCATCATTTGTACAGATTCATGGAAGACCATAACAGCTGTTCTATATGTACATGGTCTGTCTGGAGAATGCGGGATGTCGCCTTCTGATCAGTTCAAGATATACAAGAAATCAAGGAGAGATTTAGTGATCATTTGTGGCTTGATGTTGTCTCCAAATGCTATTTGCTGGACACAATTCTTGTACTCTTTATCATAGAAGATAAAGACGGTGAACATGTTGAAATGGCAAGCTATCGCAAACAAAGGCCAAATGGAGCAATTTATGTACCAGTAACATCCGACGAAGGGCTGAGTGAGCTAAAGTGTAGAGTACTGAAGGATCAGATAGATCTGATCGCGAGTCAAGAGAGCAACATCGGCGGTATAGTAGCAGTTGCATAGTAAAGGGTATCACAATTAGAATAACTACATGCGTCTAGCAAAAAAATAGCAGAACCTCCATTGAAGTAAGTTTAGGAATGTGTTAACAAAGATGTGTACTTAACAAATACAGTGTACATGCCCTCACTATTCTAGTTTATTCTTTCGCCTTAAAAATCAGAGGTTCTGCTATTTTTTTATTTCAAATATCGGATTTTTGGTACTGATATATTTTTATAGAGCTAAACAGCTCCGATGTTATAAAGCCATCATGTTTCATTTTTTTGAACATTATAAAATTCTAAAACTACATTTTTAGGTTTTCAATGCCATTGTTTTAACTTTTATTTGGTTATGGTCGTATTTTGTGGGTCTAATTCGATAAAAGTCATATGCATACCGTATCTTATTTATTTTATATAATAAAATATTATGAGTGTATTTTAAAAAGGACACATTTTTAAATATATTTTGTATTTTGTGTTAAACCTATAATTTATATTTTATTAGAGTTATAAAAACTTGTTTATTTGGTATTTTGTAATTTGAATATAATTTAAATTAGGAAGCGGCTAAAAATATAAAACCTTTTTCATAATTTGAATATAATGTACAAGGAGTTGCATTTTTCATTTAACATTTACAGTAATATATTAAACTTTTTTTAATTTCTTTTTTAATTTTATTTATTAACTTTTTATATCATTGTTTACTCAATAAAATTGCATAACATAAAATCTAATATTTTATTTTATAAAATCTAATATTTTATTTTATAAAATCTATTAAAAAAATTCAAAACATATACTCATCCATTTATTTTTTCAATCTTATAAAATTTTAAAATCATTCAAAATGAAAAAAAAAACATGTTTTTTACCGGACATGAACATGAAAAAAATATACATCAGTTCCCTCAGAAATACTATTTAAAATAACATTGAAAAATGTTTAGTTCTGTCGAAACTATGGTGCCAGATGGTGTTAATCGAAATCAACATGTATACCATAACATTGGTGGACTTGTTTTTTTACCGGATGTCCATTCAATAAATTTTAATAACTAATAGGTTTTTCTTTTTATTTGAAACAAAACACAACCAAACTTACCTAGTTCCAAATATATTTTTATATTTTATATATAATCTGAATATTTATATAATTTTAGTGCCCTATTTACTATTTAATAAATATTAATAACACATATTTTATAGATATTATTTATAATTATAATGTGAACCTATAAATATCATCGGAGTATTTTTTTCGCTTTAAATATCGGAAGCTCTATTTATTTTGATTTTCAAATATCAGATTTTTCTATCAAGATATTTTCATAAATTTTTTATAAAACCGTTATTTTTTCTTGACGTTATAAAGTTCCAAAAGTACATTTTTAAGTTTAGAGTGCCGTTCTTTTAATTTTTTTTGGTTACGTACGATGTTTTGTGGTTCTAATTTGATAAAAATCATAATACATGCCACATTTTATTCATTTTATTTTAATGTAATGAAATATTACGAGTGTATTTGTTATTAAATTACTATGCAATTATCAAAATGGCTCGAGCACAGAACATATACGAAGGAAAGATTTAAATGAAACACATGATTTAACGTGGTTCGGTAATTGTCTACGTCCACGGGCGCCGCCAGAGAAAAGAGTTCCACTATGATAGAAAATGTTACAGATTTCAGATTGTGTTTTGTGTCGTCCTAATAATCTATTTATAGGGAATTAATAGACTTACTAGACTATGGGTCTAATGAGCTCATACCACAAGACTAACTCAAGTGATTGCACAATATCACTATCACAAACACAAAACTGTACTGTCAGACACAGTACACTGTCAATGCACTATTCGACTCATTCACAACAAATCTTCCCCTTGAGGCGAATATCATTTCTTCACTATCAACAAAGAACCTTCTCTTCTTCTAACTCACCAAATGACCTTAAGGAATTCACTCTATAATGCGAACACTGATCCAGTTTAGGCACTCCCTAAACTTTCGAACTGATACTGCCTTGGTCATTATATCTGCTGGATTATCGTCTGTAGACACTTTCTTCACATCAACAATTCCCCTTGATATTATATCACGAATAAAATGATACCTGACATCTATGTGCTTTGTACGCTCATGGTACATCTGGTTTCCTGTAAGGTGTATGACGCTTTGACTGTCACAAAACACTTTTGTAGTAGTCATATCCAAGCCTAAATCTACCACCAAACCTTGCAACCATATTGCCTTTTTAACTGCTTCTGTTACCGCCATGTACTATGCCTCTGTTGTAGACAAAGCTACAGTAGCTTGCAATTGTGCTTTCCAACTGATCGTACTCCCAGCTAGAGTAAATACATATCCTGTCAGAGATCTTCTTTTATCCATATCACCTGCAAAATCAGAATCAACTAAACCAACCAATGATCCTGCAACATCATTCAGCGATTCACCAATATCGGTCTTGTTAAAAGTTAAACCAACGTTCACAGTATTCTTTTGAAGAGATTCAATCTCTTCCCCTATAGCATCAATCCATCGATATGCCTCTGAACTCGCTATAGCTTCTCTGTAGCTACTAGATTCCTGCATCTCAACTTCTTCTGCAACTGACAGAGCATATGCAACTAGATTCGCATACCTTTTTGGAAGTCTAATATCTCTTCTTTCTCTGCCCAATGCTATGCTATAAGGTTGTTATTCTGGTTCAGGCGCATCATCGTCACTATCATCTGATGTTGACGCTTCACCTCCTGATTCTGGATCCACCTCAGAACCACTTGAATTATTGGACCTACTAGGAACTGATTCTACTTCAAGCTCCACTTGTTTACTCACAACCGATCATGATTCGACCATTTCTCCTACTTCCTTCTGATTGTCTATAGAAGCAAACTCATTAAAAGTAACGTCCCTACTGATGAGAAAACCTGGAGACTTTGGAGAGGTACACCATAACCTATATCCCTTCACTCCAGTAGCATATCCTAGAAATATGCATCTCTTTGCCCTCGGCTCAAGCTTACCATCTCTCACATGAGCATACGCAGGACAACCGAACACCCTCAAATGTTCATAATCAGCCGACGATCCAGACCAAATCTCAAAAGGAGTTTTACAATCAATAGCCGTTGATAGAGACCGATTCACCAAGTAACACGCTGTATTGATAGCTTGAGCCCAAAAATCCTTTCCCACACCGGAATGCGAGAGCATACTTCGTGCATTGTCACAAAGCGTTCTGTTCATTCTTTCTGCGACTCTATTCTGTTGTGGTGTTCTAGAACAAGTGCGATGACGCACTATTCCCTCAACTTCACAGAACTCGTTGAACTCACGACTCTAATATTCTAACCCATTATATGTCCTAAGACGTTTGATTTTTCTTCATGTTTGCTTCTCAATCATCGTCTTCCACTTGACAAAGGTTGAATATGCCTCATCTTTCGTTTTCAGAAAGTAAACCCACACCATCCTTGATAATCATCGATCAAACTCGTGTAGTATCTGGCTCCGCTCTTGGATGGAATTTTGTTTGGACCCCAAAGATCTGAGTGAATGTAGTCCACTGTGCCTTTAGTTCTTCTTACAGCCGATTTGCTAAATTTGACTCTAGTTTGTTTACCAAACACACAGTGCTCACAAAATCCCAATAATTCTGCTTTATACCATTTCAACAAATCTCTCTTTCTCAAAACAGCTAATCCTCTGTCACTCATGTGACCAAGACGCCAATGCCACAACTTATTTTGATCCTGCCTACTTTGGCTATTACTCCTTGATGATGCTACTGCAGCATCGCCCATAACAACACTCCCCAGGAGAATGTAAAGACCCTTCTGCAAACTGCCTTTCATGCATACCATTGAGCCTTTTGTCACTTTGATTACACCATTTTCTGCACGGTACTTGTAACCCCGAGAGTCTAGAGTCCTAAGAGAAATCAGTTTTTTTAACCCAAGAACATGCCAGCACGTCAAGATTCTAACAACCCCGTCAAACATTCTGATTCTGACGTTACCAATACCACCAATAGTTAACGAATGATTGTTTCCTAAATAGACAGTTCCCTGCATTGGCTTGTACGTATCAAACCACTGCTTGAACTGACACATGTGATATGTAGCGCCAATATCGAATACCCAAGAGTTTTTCCCAAAGTCTGAACTCACGGACAATACATCTCCTTTACCATTGTTTTCACTATCGTCGGAATCGTTCACACCTTCAACAATGTTTGCTGCATTTTCCTTTTGATTTCCCTTCTTACCATTCAGTTCCGGGCAATCTCTCCTATAATGACCCTGTTCACCGCATTCATAACGGTTTGAGTGCTTCGCCCTTGACTTGGACCTCCAATTATTCCTTCTTAAAGAACTCGCTTTGCTTCTAGATCTTCCCCTAGTCATAAGACCTTTCCCTTCAGCTTGATTGTCTGGCTGCAACTGTCTCATCTCCTTTGATTTCAGTGCCCCTTTGACATCTGCTAGCGATAACTTATCCTTACCATACATAATGGTATCTACGAAGTTTTTATAGGGAGCTGGCAACGATCTCAATACAAACAAAGCTTGATCCTCATCCTCAATATTGATATATATGTTCTCCAAGTCCATTATAATTGATTTGAAATTATATAAGTGCTCTGTTATGGACATACCTTCTTTCAATATGAAATCATACAATCTGTTATTAAATTACTATGCAATTATCAAAATGGCTCAAGCACAAAACATATACGAAAGAAAGATTTAAATGAAACACAAGATCTAACGTGGTTCGACAATTGTCTACGTCCACGGGCGCCGTCAGAGAAAAGAGTTTCACTATGATAGAAAAGATTACAGATTACAGATTTTGTTTTGTGTCGCCCTAGTAATCTATTTATAGGGAATTAATAGACTTACTAGACTATGGGCCTAATGGGCTCATACCACAAGACTAACTCAAGTGATTGCACAATATCACTATCACAGACACAAAACTGTACTGCCGGACACAGTATATTGTCAAGGCACTATTCGACTCATTCACAACAGTATGTGTTAGTAAGATATATTTTTAAATATATTTTAAATTTTGAATTAAATTTTAAAGATAATTATCTATTTTTATTAAAACTATAAAAGCTCGTTTATTTCGTATTTTGTAATATGGATAGGACTTAAATTACTGTGCTTTTAAACTTACAAATCAAAATTAAGATCAGATTAAGAACGAAAAAAAGTCTCTCCTTAAATGGAATAACTAAAGCTAAATATAAAAAAAAAATCAATACCATAGAACCAAAAATATTTTTAACAAATCAGATTAATAATTCAGTTTGAATCACTTATTTAAAAAAAAATTAAAATAGCCTCCCTATATTTGGAGTGGGATGACAAAACAAGTTGGGTTTGAATTAGAAAAATCTAGTGTTTGAGTTAGCCACATCAGGAATTTGAATATTGTTTGGGGGGGGGGGGGGGGGGGGGGTGGAGGCTCCAAGAACTCTCTGTAGTCTTTAATACTCGGATTTAGCTTTCTTGCTCTGCCTATGAGATTTCTTGCGTCTGTGATATCTTATCGTGGATTTTTATAGCGAATTCGACTGTGTTATGGAAGAGTATCCCGCTCTTCCCACAAAAAAACTCAATTGAAAACCGTCCTCTGCAATCTCATCTCAAAACCTTTGCTGATACTGTAAAACCGAGAAACAGAGCCCCTGTTATTGAGATAGAACCAGAATTCACAAAGGAAGAAAATGATCACTTTTCTATTCAATATACTAAAGAAATTAAAGACTTGTTGCTTCACCAATCCAAAATTACTCTTGTGGGTAAATTTAGCAATGGAATTCCTAAAAGATCAGCAATGAATGAATTCTTGAACTCGTTAAAGTTTAAAGGGTCTTGTAGTTTTGAGATTTTGGATCCTCACCATATATTTCTGGAATAAAGTCTGAAGGAGGATGTTAGTCGCCCCTGGTCCAGGAATGTTTGGAATGTTAATGGATCGAAGATGAGATTGCTCAGATGGAGCCCTGGTTTTAACAAGAAATATGAAAGTCCAAGAACGCTGATCTGGGTCAGATTTGAAAGAATCCTTGAGTTCTTTATAATTACTCTGTCATAAGTGATCTTACGTCTACCATAGGAACCCTTTTCAAAATCATATTTCTTCAAATCAATAGATCATACAGTAATGGCTGCTAAGCTCAAAGTGAAATAGACATTTCAAGAAACTTAAAACGTAAAATGTGGATTGGATTTGGATCCATTGATGTATGCTGGATTACAATAAGCTACAAAAATGTTCCTGATTACTGCAATTCATGTTTCCACATTGGTCACTCAGAAACTGATTGCAAGAAATCGAAAAAGAATGATACCAAAGAAGAGAAGATAAAAGACAAGAAGAAAGATTTGACAAAAGTACCTATCAACAGAACTGACAATCAAAATAGTGAAAACTAGAATATGAATCTAATTTAGTAGGAAAGGAAAAAATCATCTAGTCAACATACTCAAAATTTCAGCAAAGTATACAGAAGGAAAATCAAATCTATTGTCAATAAAAAAGATAAAGATGTGAGTCATATCAAATCCCATCAGGATAAAAAATCTCAAAGCCTAAGTCAAAATGGACAGAATTACTATGAAAACCAAGGGATATATTCTAGTACAGAAAAGGAATGGAAATAATTGAAGCTTTGCAGAAGTTGGACAATGTTTACACTCAAATCAGCCCAAAGGATGATGATAACTCTAGAACTCCTGATTGTGACAATATAGGCATTAGTAATGTCTCTACATCTAAAAGAAATATCCCGTATGAACAAGACTTCAACACCATTGATGAGTTCAAAATCTTCTGACACAGCCCACTGCATAATCCGGACAAGGGTAATTCGCACAATGAAGCACCACTAAAAAATTTGGACATGACAAAAGTAAAAACTCATTTGACTAAGCTATTTGCTAATCTACTTAAACAACTAATGGGTCCTTAAACTCGACCCGGTTTCATAACTTGACCCATAAGATCATGGATCATGAATTAAGAGTATAAATACCCCAACCACTCTCATTAATGAGGATAATGAACATTTAATACAACCAGGCTGCTGAATTATCTCACTATTTTCTACACCAAACACTTAATACTACAAAACTTCACAAAACACTTTACAAAACGACCTCCAGCCGAATATAAACCAATCTAAATTGGCAACCACAACGGGAGGCAAAGATGCCTGAATTTTACATTCAAAACCATTAGAAAGAACCAGTTCGGATGGATCCGAACGAGCAGGGAACTTCACCACCTGTGGTGGAGACGGTTGGGGAAAATAAGGAATACACTATTGAAGAGCTAGACAAGCCGAGAGCAGGAATGGAGGCGTTAAGGGCCATAAAACAAGCAAAAAAGGATATAAGGGAGAAATCAGGGACGTGAGCTATTCATCACACTGACAACCTTAGGGAGAATGATCCATCAGGAAGACTCATCTGAGTTAAAAGAAGACATATGTTAGTTCTAAGAAGACTCACCGGTTTAAGCCGATTGAAAGTTCAGATTTTGAGTCCTCTAGCAGCTCTTCGAACGAGGCTGAGCTTGAGGAGTCTTTGTCATCAAGCAGTGATGAAGCGAGGTCGAGAAAGAAAACGAAACTAATTAAAAAATATTCAAGAAAGAGAGATAGGCATGGGTGGCTTGCATGGGAGGCTTAAAAGGCATATGGGCAAAGGGTCATCTCACAGCCACAGCCACAGGCATGTTGATCAGTTGCTGATTGATACTTTTGCTTTTCAAACCGAACCAGGTATTTTCGCAACGCCTAATGAATACACAGTATTCGGTCGTAATAAGAATTGGAGACAGTAACCTTTATCTGCCAAAATACTATCCGGAAACCTACCTAAAAGGTTTGACATCTCCAAAATGGAGAAGTATGATGGATGTAAGGATCCATAAAACCATTTGGAACAGTTGAAGAACTTCATGATGAATTTTGATGATGATGACAAAGTTTTGTGCAGATCCATCTCCCAATCTTTTACGAGAAGTGCTCTTAAGTGGTATAATAGCTTACCCCAGGGGTGTTAGGAGTAATGATGTGAAGGGAAATGGAGATACCATTATCCATTGTGCCCAAGAACCAAATGAGTCCTTAAAAGACTACATAATTCGGTTCGTGAATACCAAGAACGGGTTAGCAGATTGTTTTGAACAGGTGGCAATTGTTTCCTTGAGACAAGGGTTGAACCATGGGAATCTGGCTAATTCGGTGACCAGGAAGAAAGCCATGACTTGGAGTGGCTTATTGAATCAGGTGGGAAAACAAATTAATATGGATGAAACCAAGAAAACCAGGGTGCACCGTCAAGTGAGATCCACCACAACAACTCAGAACCAGTCCGTATATAAGGCTAAGGAGACCAGACAAGGGTCCAACATGGCTAAACAAACTCAGCCCAACCAGAATCAGTTTCAGAGCCAGCAGTCAAGGAATAAAGGAGGTCTTTGGGTTCAAGCGGAATGGTTTGTAGAATTGAAAGAGAATGTAGCCACAATATATGACAAGACCAAAGAGGAAATTCATTTCCAGAAACCAGCAGCATTGCAGTCCTCTAAAGAGACTCAAAATACTTGCTTTTTCCAATATCATAATGATATAGGATATAATACTTAAGACTGCATAGCCTTGCAACAAGAAGTGCAAAATCTTATTGAAAGAGGCAAACTGGGAGCTTATCCAATAAGGAGTGGAAATAGGCCTCACAATGCTCCTCGGACGGGACCTACAAACAATGTGGGAACATCTACTCAAGAAGGGGAAATGGTGATCCTTGAAAGATTTAACGTTGATTCTGAGTATTTGGGTCCTGATCCAACTCGGAACAAAGTGGGGGTCATAACAGAGCAGACCAAGACGATGTCCGTACTGATTTTTTCTTTAAGTCATTCACCATCTTTGGAGGAGATGTAATGACAGCGCCAACTTCTTCATCAAGAAAGAGGCATGCACATAGTCTGGCTACTCAGTAGGAACGAGGCATGTCTTCTCATCAATGCCAAACCCCTTTTCCATTTATAGTTTTTTATGAGGACGATTTGAGAAATATTGCTGGGCCTCATGAGGATGTTGTGGTGATATAAGCATCTATTGGGGGAAATGATATCCGAAAAATTCTGATGGATATAGGAAGTTTGACAAACATCCTCTTCTTGAGCTCCTACAAGCAAATGAAGAATCCGGCCGTTATTCAACGGTCAAACAGAACCATTGTGGGCTTTACAGGGAGCTCTGCGGATGTAATCGGGGAGTTTGAGGAAGAGGTGTTGTTGGGCAATGAGCCTTTTAAAAAGTTGTTCAGGGTGTTATTTGTTGTGGTAGATTGCCCCACATGTTATAATGCAATCTTTGGGAGGTCTTGGCTCTCTAGAATGCATGTTGTGGCCTCAACAGTCCACTAGTGTTTGAAGTATGCAGTTCAAAGGCAAGTGGGTATTGTCTGAAGTAGTTAGAAGATAGCAAGAGAGTGCTATGCAACTGCACTTGCTCCTAAAACCTTGGGAGCAGTTCGGATTAATGAAGATTAGCATTTATTGGGGCCTTCTGAGGGAGAGGGTGAGATTGATGACCCTAGAGAGGCTCCTAGTGTTATAATACCGGTTGAAGAGATTGAAACCCACTCCTTAGCAGAGGGTAGAAGTATCAAGATTGGCTCCAAAATGGCACCAGAGTTGAAAAAGAAATTGTTGTCCTTCTTATTGAACAATCAGCATGTCTTTGCTTGGTGCAATGGTGATGTAACCGGAGTACCTGCAAGCATTATCTCACATAAGTTGTCAATCCGGAGTAATGTTGCACCTATTGTGCAAAAAAAGAGCTTTTTCTAAGGAGAAAGCTGATGTAATAGTCCAAGAAGTTGATCGTCTTACCAAGATAGGGCACATAAAGGAGTCCCAATATCCTTTATGGACTTCCGATCTGGTGTTGGTCAAGAAAAAGAACGGGAAATGGCGTATGTGTATTGATTTTACTAACCTCAACAGGGCTTGCCCAAAAGATCTTTATCCAGTCCCCGGATAGATCAGTTGGTAGACTCAATATCTTGAAACAAGTTGATGTCCTTCCTAGATGCTTTCTCTGGGTACAACCAGATACAGATGGATCCAAAGGACCAAGATCATACTACTTTTATAACGGATAGAGGTCTACATTGTTACAAAGTGATGCCTTTTAGGTTGAAAAATGTTGGGGCTATTTATCAGAGTTTGGTGAACAAAATATTCGCTAGTCAGATTGACAGAAATATGGAGGTGTACATAGACGACATGATGGTTAAAAGCTTGGAGGAGGATTTTCACATAATTGAACTTCAAGAGACATTTGCCAATTTGGAAAGTGTGAATTTGAAACTGAATCCAAAAAAAATGTGTCTTTGGGTTGATCCGGAAAATTTTGGGGCTATGTGATTAGTGAGAAAGGAATACAGCCCAATCCAGATCAGCTTAATGCTCTACTAGAAATAGATCCTCCTCGGAATATTAAAGAAGTCCAGAGACTCACTAGAAGGTTGGCTGCCTTGAATCATTTTATTTTAAAGTCTTCGGACAAGTGTGCTCCGTTTTTCCAAACTTTGAAGCATGCTAAAGATTTTAATTGGTCTTCGTAGTGCAGCCAAGCATTTTGTTGAAATAAAGAAACACTTATCCTCACCAAATACTCTTTTTAAACCAATTGAAGGAGAAACACTCTATGTATACTTGGCTGTTTCAGAATGTGCTATAAGTGCAGTATTGGTGAGGGAAGTGGACAATTAACCTCGTCTGGTGTACTACATCAGCAAAAGTTTGATAGATGCTGAGAAGAGGTACTTGAAGCTTGAAAAGTTGGCACTAGCCTTAGTAATTGCAGCAAAAAAGATAAGGCAGTATTTCCAGTCTCATTCCATCATTGTTCGGTCATCTTTCCCATTGAAAAAGGTTCTTCAAAAGGCAGATATATCAAGCAGAATGACCAAGTGGTCAGTGGATTTGGGTGATTATGACATTGATTTCGCCCCACGAACGACTATCAAGGCTCAATCAGTAGCTGATTTCTTGTTAGAATTCCATTCGGACAGGAACTCAAAACAAATTTCAAAAGAAAAAACTAAGAAAGAATGGGTAGTCCGAACTGATGGTGGGTCAAGCACCATGGGGTGTGGAGCTGTAATTCGCTTAACCTCTACATATGGTGATAAGATGTACCAGGCTATATGTTTTGGGTTCAGGGTTTCCAACAACGAGTCTGAATATGAAGCAACTATAGCTGGTCTAAAATTAGCTTTTCTTTGTGGGGTAAAAGAGTTCGTTTGATGAGTGACTCTCAGCTTCTTATCCATCAAGTTCAAGGTCAGTCTGAGGCAAAAAAGAAGCAATTGATCAACTACTTACTTGTCCTGAAAGAGGTGGCATCCAATTTCAAAAATGTTTGCTATGAGGATAATCCTAGGTTAGAGAATACAGTGGGAGATTCTTTGGCAACCATAGAATATTCTAAGTCCTACCCTTGGATTCACGTACATGAATGCACATCCATAAAATATAGCCAAAACAAGAAAGAGGAGGAAAGTTTGAGTATACAGGTGCTTCAGCCTAAAGATTGAAGGTTTTCCCTTCTTCAACATATTTCTGATGAGGTTTTGCCTCCGGATAAAGCTATGACAAGAAAAATCAAACACATGGCTCATGGTTTTCTAATCATAAGGGAAGTTCTCTATAAATATCCTTCAGTAGACCTCTCCTGCGTTGTTTGGGGGTTGAAGAATCTCAAGTCGTTTTATCCGAACTACATGATGGAGAAGAATCAGCATATTGTGGGTACAGAGCACTGGCCCGAAGAGTATTGTTGGTTGGGTACTATTGGTCATCCATAATGGTAGATGCTAAAGAAATGGTAAAGAAGTGTGATGGGTAAAAAACACCAGTCATCCTCCACGTTTGCCGATTGTAACAAGTTAGTCCCTGTCCTTTGAGGCCGTAATAAAGGGGTCCTTGTCGTTGTATTGGGTAGAACAAAACCATCTTTTTCGAGTCCAACCCAACATTTCTCCCCATTATACCCTTTGACCAGCCACATCAGCTATCCACGTAGGACGCTGATGTGGCAACAGTAAAAAAAGTAAAATCAGTTTTTACCCCAACCCTTAAACCCTACTTCCAACCCTTAAACCCGACCCGTTAGCCCTAAATCCATTTATAACCCAGCCCAGCCCAACCTCTAACCCTAGATCTACATCAATGTCTGTCTCATTCTCATTCCCACCTAAACCCCTTCCATTAACCCTAAATTTCTCTCATTTCTGCTATCGTTCCAACCTAAACCAGAAGACTAACAGTATATCGAAATCTCCTTCTCTATCGTTCCAGCCCAGCCTCTAACCCCTAGATCGACATCTCCTTCTCTATCGTTCCCTCTTCCTTCTCCTCTCTCATCTCTCATCGAAATCCACACTCGTAATAATGTCTCACAGTACATCCAAAGTTTCTATCAATTCGATGGGGGAAGGTATCTGTTATTGTGGTATACACGGTGTGACTCGTATATCATGGACTCGCACAAATCCGGGTAGGAGGTTTACAGGCTGTGTAAATTTTGGGGTAAGTGTGTATTTAGATTTATATGTTTTTTACCCTAATTTTTTGCTAATTGTTTTACAACACCCATTTATGCAGAGAAATAGGCACTGTGGGTATTTTAGGTGGGTTGATCCACCTCTTGATGATAAGTCGAAGCTGGTTATCAATTGCCTGTTGAAGAAACTTGAGAGGTTGGAAGCTAAGTGTCGCTGGCAGAAGATTATAATTAGGGTTCTTTTTCTATGCTTGATTGTATTAGGGGTAGTGTTTATGTATTTGTATTTTTAAATTTCAGTAGAGAGAATCACATGTAGAAGCTACTGTAATCTGTAATAGGTAGCTGTTTTGTATTTTGTAATGAAGAAATTTAATTTGAATCGAGTTGTATTTATGTTGTTAAATAGACCTTTAATATTTTTGCAATATTTTGTGGCTCAAAATCGACTTGTAATGTTACAAGACCTGTAATATTTCGTGGCTTTATAGACCCGTATAGACCTGTAATGTTAGAAGACCTGTAATTTTGGTTGTATAGACCTGTAATTTACACTTACCCCCGTAACTGGTTATTGGTTGACCGTTGAGGTGATATCCAACAGTGTACGTGTTCATGCATTGAAAAATTTAACATAAAATTATTGGTTGACTAGCTATTATCTACCAACCCTAGGGAGGGTTGGGTTGGGTTTGTTGCAGGAATCTGATAACAGAATGGACTTAAATCGACAATCTATGTCAAATCACGCATGCATATAGACATATAGACCATTATAATTTATTATAAAGAAGACACTTCTAATTAATGGCAGCTACCAATTCATTCTCTTTTCTTCTGACTTGTATCTTGTATTTATAGATAGGCGCATGCAGCATAACACAATCTCATAAACACTAGTATCATATATCTCTCAAAAAAGAAACACAAACCAACCACAGTTCAAATCAAAATGAAAATGATGAGACCACTAAATATTCTCCTTTTTGCCTTCATTCAGTTCACCATTGCTTCCGCTGCCGGTGGGTGGTGGCAGTTCCTCCAGAGAAGCGCTGGCATATCGGCCATGCATATGCAGCTTCTCAAGAACGACCGCATAGTCACGTTTGATCGAACTGACTTCGGTCTCTCAAACATATCTTTAGCAGCCGGAAAATGCAAAAACGACAGATTTACTCAAGACATGCAAGTTGACTGCTCCGCCCATTCTGTTGAGTATGACGTCTTTTCTAACACTCTCAGACCTCTCACTGTTCAGTCAGATGTATGGTGCTCCTCCGGCACTGTACTGCCTGATGGCCATTTGGTCCAGACCGGTCGATTTAACCTTGGACAACGTAGCATCAGGACTTTCAAACCTTGCGACACCTGTGACTGGGACGAAATTCCAAATGGATTGGCCAAAAGCCGGTGGTACGCCTCCAATCTAATTTTTCCAGACGGGAACGTTATAATTGTTGGCGGCCGCGCACAATTTAACTTTGAGTTCTATCCAAAAACAACCGCTACCGCTTTTGACTTGCCCTTCCTCAAGGAAACGTCCGACCGCGGAATCGAGAACAATTTGTACCCTTTCGTGTTCCTCAACACCGATGGGAACTTGTTCATTTTTGGAAATAATCGAGCTATACTTCTTGATTATGCTAAAAACCAGGTTGTTAAAACATACCCGACCATCCCAGGTGGTGATCCACGAAACTATCCCAGCACCGGCTCTGCAGTTTTGCGAAAATACACAACAACTAACAACACACTCAACAGTTAGGGCAAGACGAAAATAAACAGCAACTATAAGCAACTAACAGCAACTAACAGTCAGGTAATAAAAATCCTAAATCGAGCATCTTGGGTTATAAACTGGGTTATCGAAAATAAACAGCAACTATAAGCAACGAACAGCAACTAATAGTCAGGTAATAGAAACCCTAAATCGAGTATCTTGGGTTATAAAGTGGGTTATCAAAAATAAACAGCAACTATAAGCAACTAACAGCAACTAATCGATGATTCTATTAAACCATAAACTACAATAATCATCAACAACAAATTCGAGCATCTTGAAAACATAAACAACCTGTTTCAGAAATAGAAAGTAGGACTTACCATCGCAATCTTCCTTCGCCATTGTTATGCTTGGCTGTTTAGATACGAAACAAGGATTTCGAGCTTTGGGGTTGTATGTTTGATTTCTGGAGTTCGAGCTTCTGGGTTAAATGTTTTATTTTTCGAGTTCGAGCTACTGGCTAGGATGTTTGATTTCGAGCTTTTGGAGTTCGACCTTCTGGGTTATCACTGTGGCAGTAGAACAAGTGAGATTGAACTTTTAACTTTTACTGAGTGAAAAGAGGGTTTCGATTTGGGGAAGAAATTAGGTTTTCGTTAGGAGAATTGGGAAAAAGAGAAAGGGATTAGGGATTAGGAGTAAAATGAGGGTTTCGATTTGAGTTCGGGTTATTAGTTAGGGTTGGGCTGGGTTATTGGGTCAGGGTTGGTTCTTGGGCTGGGTTATTGGGCTGGGTTTTTAGGTTAAGGTTGGTTGTTGGGCCGGGTTTAAGTTTTAGGGTTGCCACATCAGTGTCCTACGTGGATAGCTGATGTGGCTGGTCAAAGGGTATAATGGGGAGAAATGTTGGGCTGGACTCGAAAAGGATGGTTTTGTTCTACCCAATACAACGACAAAGACCCCTTTATTACGGCCTCAAAGGACAGGGACTAACTTGTTACAATCGGCAAACGTGGAGGATGACTGGTGTTTTTTACCCGAAGTGTGATCCATGTTAAAGGTATGGCAATGAAATTCATGTGCCAGCAGTATCCATGGAGTCTATTTCTGAGTCAATACCTTTTGCTCGTTGGGGATTAGATTTAGTTGGGCCTCTACCAATGACGTCCGGAGGGTGTAGAAATATTATAGTTGATATTGATTACTTCTCAAAATGGATAGAGGCATCTCATTTTGCCGGAACCACTTCGAAGGCTGTCATTATATTTATCCTATCTAATATATGTTGCAGATTTGGGATTTCTCAAAAGATTACCACAGATAATGGGTCATAGTTTGATAACAAGGATATGGAGAGTTTTTGTGCTTCTATAGGCATTCAACACTGTTTTTCTTCTCATTTCCATCCACAAGAAAATGACCAGATTGAAGTTGCCAACATGACTATATTTTCCGGATTAAAAAAGAATCTAGAATGAGCTGCAGAGAAATGTCCAAGCTATCTGCAAGAAGTGTTGTGGGCATACCGAATTACTCCTCGGGCTGCTACACAAGAGTCTCCTTTTGCTTTGGTGTATGGGATGGATGTCATTACCCCCCATAGAAGCTACCCTACCATCATACAGGGTCCATAACTATTTCAAAAAAGCTAATGAGATAGCAATTAGGAATCAGTTGGACTTAATACAGAAAGAAGGGTTAAAGCTCACTTAATAACAGCTCACTACCAAGGCTTGATGAGGAGCAGATTTTCTTCCAAGGTCAAGAGAAGAGATTTTCAACTGGGAGATAAAGTGTTAAGAAAAGTTTTCTTACACACCAAGGGAGAGCAGCTCGGTAAGCTGGCTCCGAACTGGGAAGACCCCTATGAGGTCTCTGAAAAACTTAAGCCTCGAACATATAGGCTTCAGGACAAAGAAGGAAGACATTTGAAGCACCCATGGAATATTGAACATCTCAGGTTATATTTAGAATAAAAGTTGTGTGTAAATATTTACTTATTAGATATCAATGTAAATATTATGGGGCATTCTCTTTCCTACCCCGGTGGCGCGGGGAGGTTTTAATGAGGTATCCGGTTTTTTATTCAATAATATGTGATGCCTTCTTAAAACATCCGGAGTGGTTTTAATACAATTCAATTCAAGTACAAATCACTGGTTCAACACTTTTGATTTTTAGTAGATCGGATAAAACTCGTTAAATGATGACCATTAAATACATGTCGTCGGAGATATTAAACACTCTCACTATGATAATTCTGAAATACTAAAGACTATTTAAACATTAGCCATACAAATTTAAAGGAAAGAAAGTGTTAAATAAAAGAAGATTTGATAAATTAAACCTATTCGGGCTTTAACCGAACATGAAAAACAAAACATGCCTTGGCCATCCAAGGACTTTAGGTGTTTGAAAGACTTATTTGGACTCTAACCAAATAACATTACAAAATATTCCTTGGCCATTAAAGGACTTTAACTGTTCAAAAAAGATAAAAACATATGATTAAACCTTAGAGCTTGTTCCCTTCGGATGTTCCTTCACCACCACCACCTTTCTTGGGACTTCTGAGTTTGGCATTCGAACTCTCACCAGTTCCTTCTTCATCATCAGTAGTGGAATCTATTCCACTGGTATAGTTGTGCTTGTCGTCATCGGCCATAGTGTGAAATGGGATGTCTTCATATTCTACATATTTCCATAAAGGACCAAGTGTCCTCTTTGGAAAAGTCTCATGGAAGAGCAGCAAAATGTCAGACTTGACTTTATCATCTCTTTTCTCCAATGAGTCTATCACTTTGTTGGTGTACTTGTCAATGCCCGTCTGGATAGTTTGCTCTTGATGCGGCTTCAAATCCTCTTTCTTTTTGGCCATCTCTGACACAATACTCTCTAACTTAGTTTTCTCATCGGATAGGGTTTGAATGACACCATCTTTGGTCTTCAGTTCTTCTTTTAACGTTATGAGGTCATTTTCCAAGCCAGAATACTTAGTCTGGAGCTCAGTTCTGGCAGCTTCCGAAGTGGCCAACTTCTTTATTCCCTCCCCCAGCAACCTCTCCGGACTGCAGACCTGTTAGGATTTTCTCTTGTAAGGTGGGATCAACAGGGGCTGTGGAGGTTGAGTCTCCGAAGGACAAAGAATTAATTCTTCTCCCAAGGTGGCGTTCTTCTTCTTAGCAGCCTTCTCATCACTACTGGCCCTTCTTTTCATGTCCTTCTTGGGAGGCTTTGGTGGGCTCTATGACTCTCCCACTTCCCTTACTGTTTCAGCCTCTACTATTTTGAGCAGGGCAGTGTCAATTCCCCCTTGGTTCCCTGAACCAGTCCCCTTTGTGGCTGTTTGAACCAGCTCTGTTGCAGCTTTCTTCTTCTTGTTCTTCATCTTGCTGGGAGCCTTTTCTCAGGAAAGTAATAACAATTTTCCATCCTTGGCCTCTGTTCATTTGAGAATTACACCAGGAGGAGGCAGTGTAGTTAGCTCTTCCCATGAGAGGTCCCTCCGCCATGTGGTGTTCCATAGATGGGACCTCACAAGATTTCCTGAGGTAAAGCTGGAAGGAATTCCCCCAATGCTCTGCAGCCCATGCGTTAAGCTTTGTACAGGTTTTGTGCCCCTCCTCTAGGTGTCCGGTGAACTCCTTTGGCAGCACTGAAAAAGGTGTAACAAATTAATCAGAATGCGAACACTTGTAATTTAAAAAGGAAAAGCATGAGAAAAAAGATTGGAGAGAAACTCACCAGTACTTTTGCACCTGCTAGTCAACATGCTAGGATTGGTGTTGGCCTTGATCTTCCTACCGTTCTCCCATGTTCCACTGACAAACAGAAATTGTATCCTCCAGTTCTTTTCGGAGTCCAATAAGTCATCTACCACTTTGAAGTTGTTCCCCATATTGTGATGGTAGAATGAAATCTGATGATTCTTGCATAAGCTTGCCATAGTAGCAAACTGCTCCAACAGGAGTGGGATTTTTGACAACCTTGATGTCATTATGCAAGCAAATAGCGAATACTATGCATTGGAGCTTAGCTGGCTAGGGCAGAGTCTAAATAGGTGGAAGTACCTGACGATTTCTAGGTCCACTGGAAACCAAAGTCCCCAGTTTAGCACTTCGGTGAAAATCACCACCTCGTTAAGCTTGCAGTCCATGGGAGTCTCCGGAGTGATATGTATCCTTACCTTCACTGACTCCAGAATCCCCCATTTTGTCCGGATCCGGCCCAACTCAGCAGTGTGGGTGTAGATGTAGTTTATATTTTGTAGAGCCAACATGTACTTGACACTAAAGTGTTTGAAGCAAGGGCCTACCTTGCCCTCGAGGCACTCCGGAAGCTCTGGATGATTCATACAGACCTTAACCTTGCTTTTTCCCTTCTTGTCACAAGTAGCATCCCTGGTTTGACCTGATGCCTCGATTTCAAAGGGAGTATCCTCAATACTATCTTCCATTATTTCTTTCATCACCGTGGAAGGTTTATTAGTTGCCTTGGATGGATGGGGGTCAGTTTCTGGTACCGAAAGTTGTTCGGATGGTTGAGTACTTGTTGCCTCTAAAGGCATGGTGTCCGATTGAGGTTGAGATCCGGAGGGCTTGGCCCTTGGGGCTGCTTTAGATGCCTCCGATCCGGAGGGCTTTTCCCTTAGGGATGCTTTAGATGTCTTAGATCCAGAGGGCTTTGGAAGTAAAGGTGTGGATTAAGTTTTAGTTTGACGGGTCGTCCGACGAGGGGTTATCTTCTCCAGAGACTTCTCGACTTCAGAACCCATGGCAATAAATGGGAAGGTTTTCTGATACTTGAAACAGCTTTTTCTTTAACAACAGAAAATTGAGACTTTGAACAAAAGAGCCTGAGGGAAGGGGTAAAAGGCTTGGTTTGAATAGTTGTCTGGGCCTAGGGTTTTTAGATGAAGATGACCCTTGATCGGCTTCCTGAGTCGGTTCACTAGATTTCTCACTTGGAGAAACTGAGAGGCTGGTAGCAATGCGATTCTCTCTTTCTAACTCTGATAGATTTAACCAGCCGCCTTTAACTAGTACGTTTTTGGCTGTGAACATAAAAAAACCTCTCAAGAACAAGTTAAAGGTAAAAATGGAAGTCTCTCTGGAAAAGCTTTGAGTGTGGAAGACAATGAAATAGTGAAAGAGAATTTATATAACAGTAAAAAAGTAACTGTTACCTAAGAGAAGATGAAGAGGGTTTTAAAATGATTAAAGGTTGCGCAAACGTGTGAAGAATCAAAGGCCTAGGTAACTTTCTAGACTTAGTGGGCGCGTCGGTCTAGGAAAAATAATGGCTGGTAGGTCAAACCAAACATCAACACGTGTCCCACGATCCAAGAAGAAAACTCTTAGAATTCTGGAAAAGAGAAACCAGTTCTGACAAACTTCGAACTGAGTTGATATTATAAGCAAACTTCATGATGCGAACCGCATGGGCAGGTCAGATAAAGATGAGACTCACTTAGTGAGTTTTAAGCGCTACCAAAGACATTTGGAAATGCCTAAAAAAGGGGCTACTAATGAGTTTGGAATCTTCTGACACAACCCACTGCATAATCCGGACATGGGTAATTCGGACAATGACGCACCACTAAAAAGTCCGGACAGGACAAAAGTAAACACACTTTTTTACTAAGTTATTTGCTAATCTACTTAAACAACTAATGAGTCCTTAAACTCGACCCGGTTTTATAACTTGACCCATAAGCCCATGGATCATGGATTACGAGTATAAATACCCCAACCACTCTCATTAATGAGGATAATGAACATTTAATAAAATCAGACTGCTGAATTATGTCACTAATTTCTACACCAAACACTTAATACTACAAAACTTCACAAAACACTTTACAAAACTACCCCGAGCCCAAAATATACTAAACCAACCATCATCGGCAGGAAATTGAAATCTGCAATTAAAGACAGGAAAAGTAACAAACTGGTTATTAATTCCATAGAGAAAAATGGGAACAAACAGCAACTAAGATCCTTATCTGATAATTATAAGGATAATTAGTTGGAATGCTAGATGAATTAGTAACAAGCCCACTTTGAGAAGGCTTTATTCTATGATCCATTATGAAAAGATTAGGATTTTGGCTATCGAGGAGCTTGTATCTAATGTTGAGAAGATTATGAGTATTACTAATATTTGGGGGTTTCATAACTTCACTTTTAATAGATCTAATAAAATCTGGATGTTCTGGTTTGATGATATTACTATTGATATTATTGAGGATCATGATCAATTCATTCACATGGATGTGCATTTTCCTGGTTTGGAGACTAGCTTTCTGTTCACTCCTGTTTATGCTAAAAGTCAGAGGCTGTAAATGATTGTTCTTTGGGAAAGGTTGAAAACTCTGGCTACGAATGATAAAGCTTGGCTCACAGCTGATGATTATAATGCTATCACCACCTCTGAAGACCAAATTGGTTGTACTACTAATGATCAAAGCTGTATTGATAATTTCAATGATGTCATTAGAGTTTGCAATCTTGAAGATGCTGAATTTGTGGGTTCAAGATACACTTGGAATAGAGGCCATCGCTGGAAAAGGCTTGACAGATTTATGGTGAATGATAAATAATTCTCTACTCTTAATGGGATTCAGGTTCAGCACATTGTCAAAACTTGTTCTGACCATGCTCCACTCCTTATTACTTTTTCTATATACTCTCAAAATCAGTTTAAGAAAAGTTTCAAATTCATAAATGCATGGACTAATGATAAAAGTTTCTTAAGTGTTGTTGAGCAGAATTGGAGATTACAGATTAATGGAGACATCAATCAGATTTGTTGGTACAAGCTTAGAAGACTTAAAGCCTGTTTAAAGAAGTGAAACATCAAGCACTTTGGAAATATTTTCAACAATGTTAAAGTCACTGCCGATGAAGTTAAAATCTGGAAATCCTTCAGTACATGACCAATAATCATTCTCTTAAAGTTTCTCTATCTAAAGCTAACAGTCTTCACATTAAAGCCCTTCGAAATGAGGAAAACTACTGGAGATAAAAATTCTATAACAGTTGGCTTAACGATGGTGATGGTAACACAAAACTCTATCATGCTTATGTCAATAAGAAAATAAGAAGGAATGTGATAAAGGGTATAAAAGAGGGTAGTATCTGGATTTATAATCATGATGATATTGGCAAATCTTGCATCTAATTCTTACATTGACCAAGATGACGAGAACAAAATGTTGCAGGATCCTATTCTAGATAACATTCCCAGGCTTATTACTAATAAGGATAATGATGCTTTGCTATAGCCTAGTCACAAGGATGAAGTATGAGGCATCATTAACACCATGAGTAATGACAGCGTAACTGGCATTGATGGATTTAATATCCACGTTTTCAAAACCTGTTGGAATGTTATCAACATAGATCTCTGCAATGCCTTTTATTCATATCTTCTTGGTAACAACATCCCCTCTGGTGTTTTTGCTACTGGAATTTGCTTAGTTCCTAAAACTGTATGCCATACTAGCTGGCAGAACTACAGACCTATAAGTTTGTGTTCGATGTTTAATGGAATCTTTTCAAATTTGATTAACTCTAGACTATCTAATATCTTGCCTAACATTATCTCCAGTTATCAGGGAGATTTTGTTAAAGGTAAGCTTATTCACGAAAATATTTTGATTGCCAAAGAATTGATACATTACATTAATAGAGAACCCAAAAGAGCAATATTATAATTCAATTTGATATGTCGAATGTATTTGACAGAATGGCTCACTCCTTTGTTCAAAAAGTTTTATTAAAATTTGGGTTTTCTCAAAACTTCATTAGTCTAATTGAGAAGATGATTACTAAAGTTAATACATTTATCTTAATTAATGGTGGTGAGGGTAAAAGTAGCCTGAGGGTAGGCTGGTAATTTTAAGTGGAGTTTTAAGGCGGTGTAAGGGTGTTTCACGGTAGTATGGTGGTGTTTAAAGGTGTTCCAAAGTATTTCAGGGTGTTTCAAGGGTGGAGAGGGAATTAAGCAGCCTGGCAGCAGTTAATTTTTCTTACCCATAGTTAATGCTGGTGGTTGGGCATTTATAGTGTGAAATTTGGGCCCTTATGGGCTTTCGGGTCAAGTTTAATGGACCCGGGTCATGTTTAAAGACCCATAAGTTTTAAGCAGATGTGCAGGTAGCTTAGTCAGATAGTGTTTAGGTTTTTTAGTACTTTAGTCATAGTTCAAACTGCCTTAAGTTTTCAGTGTTCGAAATCATCTGTCCGGTCAACAAGTCCTGTCCGAATTTCCGGGGAGATTTACTTTGGACTACCCTTCCGGGGAGCACTTCGAATTCGGACTCATCAGGAGCCCTTTTTTTAGGTTTTTGAACAAGTGTCTTTGTCAAAGAACTGAAAAACAGTCCGATAAAGGAAGTGGTCTTCCAATTCGGAGAGAGTTGAGGACAGATCCGGACAAGGCAATCGTTTCGAATTCCAAACGGTTCTGTGTCAGAGTTAGTGGGACACGTGTCACACTTTGGTTGGTTTCTTTTAGCCGTTTTCTCACCTCGAAAGTTGTACCACTATCTCGAACAAGTTACCTCTTTAAATGCTTTTGATGACGTCAGCGCCATTTTTTAATCATTGCCCAACTTTTCGGATTCTCCTAGGAATCAAACCCTTTTTTACATTTACTATAAATTCTATTCATCTTTCACAGTCTCACTATTACTTTCACTCTGCCATTTTACTCAAAGCTTCATCTCTCTAAAATTTCAAGATTTCCTTAGTTGTTTTATGTTCACAGCAAGAACAGCTCTAATCAAGGGTGGGTGGCTTAATCTCTCAGAATTGGAGAAAGCTCAAAGGGTTGAAAAAGAGAAAAGACTTGCAGCAGGGCTTCCAGCGTCGCCTGTCGAGAAACCAGCCCTTTCAATCGAAGAATCTGATAGAGGTTCATCTTCTTCGAAAGGTACGAGATCTAGAAAACTCTTTCAATCAACACTCTCCCCCATAGTATCTGGCTCATCAGTCCAAGAGTCAATCCCCACTGTCGAACCGGGGGTCGCTGTTACAAGTGTCAGGAAGAAAACCACTTTCATTGCTATGGGGTCCGACTCCGATCATTCTCCAGACAAACTAATCATGAAAAGACCAAGCAGATTGGTTAAGGGACTCTCTTCAAAAAATACCAGTGAGTCAGGGTCCGGGGCAACTGTTAGGACTCTCCGGGAAAGGCTGGTTGGTCCGGAGGCTAGCAGTCCACTACCTCCTAAGGAAACTTCGACCTCAGAAACTCAAACTGAGGTGAGAACTCAAAAACATACAAAGAGCCAACAGTCCGGAGGATTAGCTATGCCAAGCTTCATCCCTCCCCGGGCTGTTTCTGCAGAAGCTCCCCCAACAATAATGGAGGAGAGGATGGAAGACTCCACTGAGGAGGTTAGGTTTGAGTCCGAGTCTTCCGGACAAGCTGAAACTGCTGTAGTTGTTGCCAAGAAGGGCAAAGAGGACTTGTATCTGAGGCGTCCAAAATCTGCCGGAGAGCCTCGAAGGGAGAGTAGGGCCCTGCTTTCACAAGGTAGAGTTCAAGTACCTTTTATCTCTATTAAAGACCAAGTATGCGTTTATCCATACTAGAGATTTGGGACGGTTTCGCACTAAGTGGGGGATCCCTGAAAACGTAAAAATCCGAATTCCCATCGATCCGGAGACCCCGATGGATTGTAAAAGGAACGAAATAGTCTTCTTTACGGAGCTATTCAACTGGGGACTTAGGTTCCCACTGGATCCAGAGATAGTGCGCTATTTCCACCTAGTCAAGCTATGTCCATCACAGCTAAGCCCTAACGGATGGTATACCTTGATGTCATGCATTATGGCATCTAGGTTGTCCGGAATTCCTCTTCCAATGGAAGAGTTCGCTGTTGTAGCTAGTTTGTGCAAACACCATCAGTTCCCTTTCTATCACTTTAACATGGGGAACGATCTTAAAGCTGTGGATGATCTCCTGGAGTCGGAGAGCAAGTGGAGGAGCCAGTTCTTGTTTGTAAGTGGCTCATGGGAGAATGGTAAGAAAATCAAGACCGGGGAGAATCCTAGCCTTCTTCGAAGTAGATGGAGGAGCGATCGTAAGTTTTACTTTAAGTTTCTGTTCGAATTTCTCTTTTCATTTAGTTCATGCTAACCAGTCGCTTTCTTGTTTTATTAGAGCTGCCAAAGGAGTTCGGAGACTATCTAAAAGCCGGACAGGTCACCTGTGGCAAGATAAACGCATGGGCCGCAGAGAACTGAGAGAACCGGTTCCACAAAGCTTTTACCCCTGGGAATTTAGCGAGATCCCATCTGTGGAACACCACAGGTCGAAGGGATCTTACCTGGGAGGAGTTCTCCACCCCACCTGATGAATATGTAGTGCTGAGAAGGTCTCATGAATTGGATGGGACCCTCTTCCTTCCTGCCCGGGCCAAAGCCCCAAGTAAAATGAAGGGCAAGAAGAAGAAGAGCAGGAAAGCAGTAGAGGATGCTGAGAAAGAGGTCCCAACAGGCTCAGAGGTGCCAGCCCAGGCTCAAGTTGACGCAAACCTTCTACAAGTGGTAGAACAGGAGAGCGAGAAACAAAGAGTGAAGTCCCCAAAACCCACAAGGGCTTCTAAACGGACTCGCAAGCAAGCGAGTGATAGTGCTGACAGGGAGGTCAAAAAGAAAAATATTTCCCAAGGAGAGGAGCTTGCTCTCTGGGATCTGGAGCCCACTTTCCCAACTGACCCAACATTAGCCGAAGAGATCCCAGGGAATCTTAATGAAGGGATTCCAATGGAATTCCACACTGATGAAGTTGATAGGGGAGAGATTAACATGGATGAAGTGGATGTCACCGGTCTGGGTCCTTTAGGTGACTACTTCCTTGGCCTGTCTAGAGATGAGTTCGCAGGGCCATATGTTCCCCCCAGTAGCTCTAACACAGTAAACTTCAATGGTAAGACTTTCTTGGTTTCTAGTGAGAGGGATGTTATAGCCCATTCCCTCCTTAGCAACGTGCAACCAGTACTCACCCTGGAAAGGCAAGTCCGGAGTCAGGCAGAAACCATTAGAGATCTCAAGTCTGAGAAGGATAAGCTGTCCGATGACCTCAGGACTGCTACTACTAAGGTTGACCTGCTTAAGGAGTCGAACGAACAGCTAAAGAAGAGTCAAAATGAAAGCAACACAAAAGTTGCTTCTTTAGAAGAGACCGTAAAAGATCTCCGGGCTAAGCTGTCCGGATTGGAGAAGGACTTGACAGCCTCAAGGGGAGAAACTGCAGCAAAGGAGAAGATTGTCACCAACCTGACCACTGACAAACTTGCTTTAGAGAATGCAGTGACTCAGGCTGTTGAGGAGAAAGCTGCTTTGGTGAAGGATCAAGAGGCCATGATCAAGGCCAAAATCAACGCTTATGCCAGGGAGATGATACGGAGTGAAGAATTAATGGTTGAGAAAGTGAAGTCCGACATGGTCCTCTTGTTTCACGAGAAGTTCCCGAAGAGGAGACTAGGGGACTTATGGCGTTATGTGGATGACGATGATCTCCCCTACTGGACCATGGTTGATGAAGGGTACACTGATATATCCTCGTCTGGTGATGAAGAGGAAACCGGAGAGAGTCCGGGTGAGGAAGAGGTTGACCCCAAAGGCAAGAAGGTCATTGAGGAAAAAAGCGACATCAAGGGCAAGAAAACAGATGAGGGTGAGCCATCTTCAAAGGCTCCTCCTCAATTTATAATCTGTTTTGTTTATCTTTTACTTGAACCAAAGTCCTTGGAAGGCCAAGGCACCTTTTTTGTGATGTTGTCCGAATTATTCGGACAGATTTTTGTTCTGCACCCAAACTTGTTTAAAAAGTCCTTGGAAGGCCAAGGCAATTTTAAGTTGTTGAATGAATGTTTTGTTTTGCTCAACCATTCTCTTCTTTCATAATCTGTTTAAATAGTTGGAGTTTAAGTAGTCTTGAGTTATTGTGTTGTGAGAGTGTTTAGTTTCTTTGGCTAGAATTTAAGTAGCCCTTAGACCTTTCAGTCCGGATAGTATGACAATCAACAGAATTTTGCAAAAACTTAGAAAATTATTCAAGAAAGCTCCAAGTTTCATTTAAAGCTCTCCGTGGCGCCGGAGAGAGGTAGTAGTATGCCCCCAAATATTTACATGGATGTTTTAAACAAGTAAATATTTATATAAGTTTTATTCTAAGTACATTCGAAGGTGTTCAATATTCCAAGGGTGAGTTAAAACCCTACCATCTTTGTCTTCTAACCAGTATGTACCAGGCTTGATTCTTTCAATCACAGTATAGGGACCCTCCCAAGTTGGGGCCAGCTTTCCGAAGAGCTTTTCCTTGGTATGTAAGAAAACTTTCCTCAACACCTTATCTCCTGGTTGAAAGTCCCTTCTTTTAACTTTAGAAGCAAACCTGCTTCTCATCAAGCCCTGATAGTGTGCCACTCTAAGATGAGCTTTTACTCGCCTTTCTTCAATTAAATCAAGTTGATTTCTAACTGCCATTTCATTAGCCTGTCCGGAGAAGTTGTGGACTCGAAAGGAGGGGAGTGTCTTCTCTATGGGGGCTACTGCATCCATCCCATAGACCAAGGCAAAAGGTGATTCTTGTGTTGCAGCCCCAGGCGTTGTCCGGTAGGCCCACAAGACTTCTTGTAAATAACTAGGCCACTTCCCAGCAGCCCCTTCCAAATTTTTCTTTAAACCGGACAGTATTGTCCTATTAGCCACCTCAACTTGCCCATTGGCCTGTGGGTGGAAAGGTGAAGAAAAGCAATGCTGAATACCCCTTGAGGCACAGAAGCTCTCCATTTCTCTGTTGTCAAACTGTGGCCCATTGTCTGTTGTTATTCTCTGGGGGACACCAAATCTGCAACATATGTTGGATAGAATGAATTTTATAACAGCCTTTGATGTTGTTCCTGCCAAGGGGGCTGCTTCTATCCACTTCGAAAAGTAGTCAATGGCTACAATTATGGTTTTACGCCCTCCGGACGCCACAGGGAGAGGCCCAACTAAGTCCAATCCCCATCGAGCAAAAGGGATGGGTTCAGAAATTGATTCCAAAGGAATGGCTGGTACATGAATTTCATTGCTGTACCTCTGGCATGGGTCACATCTTCTTACCAGCTCCTTAGCATCTTTCATTATTGATGGCCAATAGTATCCGGAGAGAAGCACTCTTCTCGTTAATGCTCTAAACCCACAATGGGCTGACCCCTCACCATCGTGCAATTCGGAGAGAACCATTTGTGACTCATGATCCCCTAAACATCGTATGAGAGGTTTACTATAAGATTTCTTGTACAAGACTTCTCTAATCATGATGAAACCACGAGCCCTGTGTTTTAACGTTCTGGCTTGTGGTTTATCTAAAGGTACGATGCCATCAGACAGATATTGCATAAGAGGAGACCTCCAATCTTGAGGCCGGTTTACTTGTATTTCAAAGACTTCCTCTTTTTCACCTTCATCAAGTTGAATAGAAGGGCTTTCAAGCACATGGATCCATGGATAGGACTCCGTATATGCTATTGTTGCCAATGAGTCTGCTAGCTCATTCTCTGCCCGGGGAATATGCTCATAGACAACGGCTTTAAACTTCATGGCCTCACTTTTCAAGAGTAGTAAATACTTGATCAATTGTTCTTTTCTAGCTTCTGATAGGCCCAAGGCATGGTGGACAAGCAATTGGGAGTCACTCAGCAGCTTGACCCTTTTTTCTCCACAGATGTAAGCCAATTTCAACCCAGCTATAGCTGCTTCATATTCGGACTCATTATTGGATGCCCTGAAAGCAAAACAAATAGCCTGGAACATGCTGTCCCCATAGGGGGAAGTAAGACATATTCCTGCCCCAGATCCTATGGCACTGGATCCTCCGTCTGTTCGGACAATCCACACTTTTTTGTCTTTTGAATCAGCAGGTTGTTCTGAATTCCTATCAGAATGGAATTCGACCAGAAAGTCAGCCACAGCCTGAGCTTTTACTGCTGTTCGAGGAGCAAAGTCTATGTCGAAGTCCCCCAACTCTACTGACCACTTTGTCATTCTGCTTGAAATATCTGCTTTTTGAAGGACATTCTTTAAAGGGAAAGACGTCCGGACAATAATAGGATGAGCCTGAAAATAAGGCCTCATCTTTCTTGCAGCTATCACCAAGGTCAATGCTAGTTTTTCAAGTTTCAAGTAACGCTTCTCAGCATCAATCAAGCTTTTGCTGATATAGTACACTGGGTGAGGATACCCATCAACCTCCCTTACTAACACAGCACTAATGGCACAACTTGAAACATCCAGATATACAAAGAGAGTCTCCCCATCAATTGGTTTGAACAAAGTCTTGGGAGAGGACAGATGCTTCTTAATTTCATTGAATGCCTCATCACACTGTGGTGTCCACTCAAACCCTTTTGCACCCTTCAAGGTTTGAAAAAATGGAGCACATCTGTCCGAAGACCTGGAGATGAATCTGTTCAAGGCTGCTAACCTCCCCGTTAATCGCTGTACTTCTTTAATATTTCGTGGAGGCTCCATTTGGAACAAGGCATTGAGTTGGTCCGGGTCGGGCTGTATTCCATGCTCACTTATAATATACCCCAAGAACTTCCCGGACTGTACTCCGAACACACATTTTTCAGGATTTAACTTTAAATTCACCTTAGCCAGGTTGGCAAAAGTCTCCTGGAGGTCGGACAAGTGCAGCTGCTCATCCATACTTTTCACCATCATATCGTCAATGTAGACCTCCATATTTCTTCCACTCTGATCAGCAAATGCCTTATTGACTAACCTTTGATAAGTAGCCCCAGCATTTTTCAAGCCAAAGGGCATCACCTTATAGCAGTGCAGACCCCTATCAGTAACAAAAGTGGTATGCTCTTGATCTTTTGGATCCACCTGGATCTGATTATACCCGGAGAAAACATCCATGAAGGAGAGCAGCTTGTTCCCAGAAGTAGAGTCTACTAACTGATCTATCCGGGGAACCGGATACAAGTCTTTTGGGCAAGCTCGATTGAGATCTGTGAAGTCAATGCACATTCGCCATTTACCGTTTTTCTTTTTTACCAAGACTGGATTGGCAGTCCACAAAGGGTACTGAGATTCTTTAATGTGCCCCATCTTTGTGAGTCTGTCAACCTCTTGTACAATGACATCAGCCTTTTCTTTTGAGAAAGCTCTCCTCTTTTGCACCACTGGTGCCACGTCTCTCCGGACAGATTGGTGATGGGAAATCACCTCTAATGGAACTCCAGTAACATCAGCGTTGCACCAAGCAAAAACATGCTGATGGAGAATTTCAACATACCTTCTTTCAACATTGGTGGCATTTTGGACCCTATCTTGACAATTTTTCCTTCTTCCAAGCAATGTGTTTCAACCTCCTCAACCGGGATCAACACTCCGGGGGTCTCTCTGGGGTCATCAATTTCACCCTCACCCCCAGAAAGGCCCTCAAACTGCTATTGGTCATTTATTCGGACTGCCCCCAGCGTTCGTGGAGCCAAGGCAGTGGCATAGCATTCTCTTGCAACTTTTTGACTGCTCCGGACAACCCCAACTTGCCCCTGAACAGCATATTTTAGACACTGATGGACTGTCGAAGCCACTGCATGCATCCTAGAGAGCCAAGATCTCCCTAGAATAGCATTGTAGCAAGTGGGACAATCCACCACAATGAAAAGTATTCTGACTGTTTTCTTGAAAGGGCCTCTGCCCAACAATACTTCTTCTTCGAACTCACCGATTACATCAGCTGAGCTGCCCGTGAAGCCTACGATCGATCTGTCTGACTTTTGAATCACAGCTGGATTTTTCATTTTCTTGTAAGTATAAGAAAAGGATATTGGCAGAGCTCCCAGTATCTACCAAGATTCGCCTTATCTCATTCCCCCCTATCGATGCTCCTATAACAACAGCATCTTCATGAGGGCCAGCAATGTCTCTCAAATCATCCCCATCAAAGACAATGAATGGGAACAAACTTGACGATTGATATGAGGTCATGCCCCCTTCTAGCTGGGTAGCCAAATTATGAACATGCCTTTTTCTTGATGAAGTGGTAGGAGCCGTTACAGTGTCCCCTCCGAAAATTGTCAAGGATTCAAAGAACTCAATGAGCCCGGAGACCGACCTGGAACGCTCCTCTATCGCACCCACTCTGTTTCTCGTTGGGTCAGGATCCAAGTATTCGGATTCCACATCAAACCTTTCAATGATTACCATAGCCCCCTCTGGGGCAGCATTAACCGGACCATCCCGGTGAGTGTTATCAGGCCTATTGCCTCCTCTTCTTTTAACGTATGCACCCAATTTCCCTCTTTCGATCAGGTTTTGAACCTCTTGTTTCAGTGCTATGCAATCATCAGTAGTATGGCCAATATCATTGTGATATTGACAAAAAGAACTGTTTCGATGTTCTCTGGGAGACTGCAAGGTCGCTGGTCTCCGGTAGTGTACTTCATCTTTTGTTTTATCGAAAATGGTTGCCACACTTTCTTTGAGTTCTGCAAACCATTCCGGTTGGACCCATGGTCCCCTTTTGTTTCTAGACTGTTGGCTTTGTGCAGGAGCAGCTGGTTGAGACTGAGCTTTTCCCCTTCCATGCCCCTGTCCGGTTTCTCTAGCTTTGTTCCCGGACTGGTTTTGATTTGGAGTTGGCGCCACCGGGGTGGATCTCACCTGTCTGTGCACCCTGGTCTTCTTTGTTTCATCAACATTTATTTGTTTGCCAACTTGATTTAGCAATCCCCCCCAGGTCATGGCCTTCTTCCTGGTTACTGAATCGGCCAGGTTGCCCGGGTTCAAACCTTGTCTCAGGGAGGCTATTGCCACTTGTTCAAAGTAATCAGCCAACCCGTTTTTTGTGTTCACAAAACGACTTATGTACTCCTTTAATGATTCGTTTGGTTCCTGGGCACAATGGATTATGGTATCTCCATTACCCTTTAGCTCCTTACTCCCCACAAATTGCCTTCGAAAGGCTACCCAAAAAGTATCAAAGTCTCTGATACAACCCTGAGGAAGGCTGTTGTACCACTTCAGAGCACTCCCCGTGAAGGATTGGGAGAATGCCCTGCAGAGTAGTTTATCATCATCATCAAAGTTCATCATGAAGTTCTTGAACTGCTCCAGATGATTGTCTGGATCAGTACTGCCATCGTACTTCTCCATCTTGGTGCTATCAAACCTCTTGGGGAGGTTTCCGGACAGTATTTTGGAAGACAATGGCGATTGCCTCCAATTTCTCCCACGACTGAACGCAGTATCCTCATTAGGTGTTGCAAAGATACCTGGCTCATCATGGAAGGCAAAAGGATCCACCAGCATCCGGTCTACATGCCTCCGGTTGTGAGATGATCCTTTCCCAATGTGCCTTTTCATTCTTCCATGGTGATCTCTTTTTCTGGAATACTTTTTAACTTGCTTCTGTTTTTTCCTGGTTCGCCCCTCATCACTACTGGAGGACAAGGATTTTTCATTTCCCTCATTGTCCGAAGATCTGTCCGAATATTCTGAGCTTGAGTCAGAACTCTCCACAGGCTTGGACCGGTGAGACTTTTTAGAACTGGCATGTGTCTTTTTAGTGCTCACATGAGTTTTTGAAGCCTCATGCTCTCGAGGGTTATCAGAGCGATGAGCAACTGACGCTTTGGATTTCTCCTTCATGCCCATCTTGGCCTTTTCAGCCCTCAGAGCTTCTATTTCAACCCTCAACCTGTCACGCTCTTGGACAGTATATTCATCGTTCTCTTCCACCACTTCGAGCAAAGCTGGTGGAAGCTCTGGATTATCCGGATTCATTCGGACAGAATTTCCTTACTTGGTTTTGAATGCTTGATTCAGGCACCGTCGCCTCCCACTGTGGTCGCCAATTTGGTGAGGGTAAAAGTAGCCTGAGGGTAGGCTGGTAATTTTAAGTGGAGTTTTAAGGCGGTGTAAGGGTGTTTCACGGTAGTATGGTGGTGTTTAAAGGTGTTCCAAAGTATTTCAGGGTGTTTCAAGGGTGGAGAGGGAATTAAGCAGCCTGGCAGCAGTTAATTTTTCTTACCCATAGTTAATGCTGGTGGTTGGGCATTTATAGTGTGAAATTTGGGCCCTTATGGGCTTTCGGGTCAAGTTTAATGGACCCGGGTCATGTTTAAAGACCCATAAGTTTTAAGCAGATGTGCAGGTAGCTTAGTCAGATAGTGTTTAGGTTTTTTAGTACTTTAGTCATAGTTCGAACTGCCTTAAGTTTTCAGTGTTCGAAATCATCTGTCCGGTCAACAAGTCCTGTCCGAATTTCCGGGGAGATTTACTTTGGACTACCCTTCCGGGGAGCACTTCGAATTCGGACTCATCAAATGGGTCTGTGGTTGGTTACTTCCAGCAGAAGAAAGGATTGAGGCAAGGATATCCATTATCTCATAGCCTCTTTATCCTTGCTGAGGAAGTGTTAATCAAAAGGCTCCACACTCTTTTTAAAGTTAATAACTGTATACATTATGCATCGAGAACAAACCTACTAGTTTCATGTCTTGTATGTGCTGATGATATATTAGTGTTTACTAATAGATTGAGTTCCTCCATAGATAAATTAAGCAGGTTGTTGGACAAGTATCAATAAGTTTCATGGCAAGCAATTAATAAAGATAAAACTAAGCTGATTGCCTCTTATAGAATGAACCATTCTAGGATTAACGGTCTGAAGTTTTTGACTGGCTACTCAGTGGACAACCTACCTTCAAGCTAACCGGGGATCACCCTCTGTGGAAACAACAAAGGGAAGAATTTCAATCCTATATTAGATAAAGTAAATGACAAGATTAGTGAGTGGGACTCTAATCATCTGTCCTATGGTGGCATAATGACTTTGATCTCCTCTGTTTTGCTTCCAATAACATATTATTGGATGCAAAACAGTCTGATTCCTAAAACTATTATAAAAAGATTGAAATCTACCTTCAATAAATTTTTATGGAGATCAAACTTCAATGATAAGACTACCCACTGGTCTAACTGGAGCTTTATTTGTAAGCCTTTTGAAGAAGGTGGGCTGAACATAAAATCTTTGAGTGATATTCAGCTCACCTTCTCTCAAAAGATCTGGTTCCTTTTCAGGAAGAAGAGCTGACTTTGGTCTCAAATTCTTTATAGTATTTACTCTCGTACTACTCATCCTCTTAAAGCTAACTATAATAAGTCAGGTTCTTTGGTTTGGAAGAGACTTACGGGAGTTCAAGATCAAGTTGAACAAAACATTAAATGGATTCTTGGAAAGGGAAATATGGATTTTTGGATTAAATATTGGCATAACTTCACTCATTTATCTCATCCTTATAATTCTGATTCAAATAACTGGTTCCTTGAAGCGAAGGTTAATTCCTTCTGGAAGGACAATGACTGGGACATTAGCTGTTTTCAAAACTTCCTTTCCTCTGACAGAATTACTCAGATCAAGAAATTCAAGATTAATCCTAATGAAGATTACAAAATGATATGGAATCTTTCTACCACTAATAACTATAACACCAACCTTATTTGGGATAACATCAGAATGAGGCATAACAAGTCCAACATTTACATGAAAATCTAGAACCACAAAATAACCATGAAGTTCTCTTTCCTTTGTCGGAGGTTTATTAATAACGTTATTTCTTGTGATGATGTTTTAAGGATAAAACACTTCATTATTGTTTCCAAATGTCAGTTTTGCAACAGCTTTGAAGAGAAAAATCATCTCTTTGTAAGCTGTGGCTTCGCTTGACAGATTTGGAACTACTTTAATTCCTTATTTAATATCAAAATTGGTCGTCATATGATTATTACTCATGTAATTCGAATGTGGTTTTGGTTTTCAGAGAGAAAATCTCATATAACTCACATAATTTCTCAAGTTATCTGTTGGATCATATGGAAAAACATACACAATTCGAAATTTAATGACAAGCATGACTCTATTACCTATGTTATTGAAAGTGTAATTGAAGTTATCAAAGGAATCGATATGTCTAATAATTTGACCAGTAAACACTAGTCTAAATATTTTAATGCAGGACTCGCCCTAAGATGTAACTCAGTTGAAAGCAGAAGCAAAATTTCTACTTACCTTAAATGGCTGCCTCCGGAGAAAGATAGGATTAAGCTGAACGTTGATGGCGCTTGCTCGCAATCAGGAGAATCGTGTGGAGGAATCTTATTCAGAAACTGGGAAGGAGACATCATTAATGGCTCTGAAGTCATATTTGGAAAGTTCAACCCTCTGCTAGCTGAAACCAGAGCTCTCATAGAGGGGCTTCTTATTTGCAGACAGAATAACTGGACTGATGTTGATATTGAGACTGACAGACTTCTCCTTATCAACATCCTGGTGAAAGAAAATGATGACTGATATACTGATTGTCTAATAGACATTTGTAGAAAGCTTCTTCATCCTAAAATGTCTCTAAGACACATTTCTCAAATTCAAAACCAAACCTCTGATTGGATCACCAAATGGATGCTGTCTTTTATTAAAATTTAAAAATTCAACCATTTGTCAGCTCCAAATGCTCTTTTGGCCATTGTTTATCTGGAGAGCTTAGGTTTGGGATATATCAACACTCATTGATTCTCATTTTGTGAATCTTTGGTGGTTAATTCATTGGGTTGCTTTCAATTTCAGTTTTTGGATGAAATTTTGGTGAATTTCGGCTTGGATCTCTTTTTTTTGTCTCTGGGTTTTGGAGGTGAAAGAATGGTGAAGAGAAAAACCCCTTTCTGATTTGCTAGGGGAGAGATTTCAATTTGTTGGCGCCTCCACTTTAATTATGCTTTTGTCCTAATACTTGTCTTTTCAATTTTGGTCTTTAAATTTGTAATCTCTCAGTTTTTCTAATCAATAAAATTTCTTTTGTTTAAAAAAATTGGTTTTGAATTATTTATTTAACAACAATATTAAAATAGCCTTCCTATTATTTTTTGGATTGGAATGACAAAAGAAGCTCTGTCCGGACCGGTTTCGTCCATCCCACATAAAATAAATGGGTACATATTTTAAAGTTTTGATATGTAAACATGTCAGGTTGGATCTTGGATCCGGATTTATCCCGGATCCCAAATATTAAAATGATAAAATATGTATAAAAAAATTAAAAAAAAAATATGACCAGATTATAATAGAATAATATAATATGTAGATTATACAATATAACATTATACAAATATTTAAAAAGTACAAAAATTGATGATCACGAACAGACCTATTGATCACAAACACTGATCGTTTTAAATAAAAAAACAGACCGGATTGATCCACAAACACCGATCCATCGGATCAAAATCAAGAACAGATCAAATCAAAAAAAAAGCAGACCCAAACCATCTAAATCAAGCACGGATTGATCCACAAACAATGATCCATCTAATTCAAGAACAGACCGAATAAAAAAAACAGACCCAAACCGTGATTCACCCAGGAAACAATTAGAGTAAAAGTTGTGCAAGAAAGTAGCTCCCTTCGATTGTTTTGATTTCTTTCAAGTAAATATGATTTGGGTACTCTTTACATACACATGTTTATGATTTTTCGTATTTTAGGGGCATAAAAACTTCAAGAGAGAAAAACAGATAAGATCGGCTCCTAATGTCGGCCACTGAATTGACAGGGAAAATAACTCTATGGGATTAAAGAAAGTTGTGAAGTTTCGAGTTCCTTCCGAAATCACTTATTCAGAATACTTCTCCACAAATAGTACACCACCAAAAGTGAAAATAATTGTGAAAAATAATAAACAAACTGAAAAATATAGAGCAGGCTGATTTTCGTAATCTTTTCACCTCTCTAATTGTTCATCATTTCGCTTCGGATGGAGTTCTTGTAGTCATCTGGTCAACCGCGTGCACAGTGTTTTGAAGCTCTTCCCATATGGCTTTGTAAACCATCCTCTGTCTATTGACGGAGGACTGCCCCTCGAAAGCCTCCGATACAACATCAATGCTGCAAAACAAGGCCATACATAACATGAGTTTACATTCAAATCAGGAGCAAAGTAATGTATTTTCCTATAAGCTTATAAGCCAAAAAGCCAACCACCTCGAGTTTGTATGCAGGCAAGATAAACTAAGAAAAACACAAACTCACCGACTTGAAATAGACACAACTCTTTGTCGAACACAAATGATTTAGATACAGTGAATGCTATTGCCATAGAATAATCATTGGTACGAACATACTTGTATATGTATATATAAAAGGGAAGATAAAAGAGATAGAAGAAATCGTAATGCTATATATAATATTTACATTAAGGTTTTTTAGTCTATCATTACATTACTGCAGTCTGCACGGAGTACTTTTTTCCTTGTACTGTTCTACATATATGTTCGTGAAAGATCATCTAACTAGAATTTCAAATTGACACGAAATCTATATTATAAGCCATATATTAATCTGGGTTTCAACTTCCAACTACAATGCATTAACAAAGTATGCTGCTATGAATATAAACTTACCATACATGACGACCATCACCAGACATGTCTTTAACAGATACAGATTCCGCATTTAAATGTTCCTTAATCTGTTAAAGTAAATAACAACGCAAAGTTGTTCAAATATAAAATCATAACAACATTCTAGATACAGAAGAGAATCTTCTATTACTCCATCCATAACAATCAACTTAGCGAAATGAAACCCAAGAAGATAAATAATTGAGTTAAAACTATGGCAGTCTTTAACAGTGATAACTCTAAAGCTGCAAACTTCTGAGTACGGAAGTTCAAGTAGAGTACAGGTCACTTCGAACCAAAAGTAATTCAGGCCATATAAAGCGACTAGCTTCGTACTTTCTAGTTATATGCAAACTCATGATATAAAGTAAAAAAGGAGATATTCAAATATATGATCGACAAATTCCTTGATAAAAAAGAGCTTCGAGGTCATCCATACAAATACTTATTCGAAAAAAGAGATTGAAGGGATAGCTTAACTAACATATAGGCTTGGATTCTATAGAAACGACAACATCCAAGAGTTTTGATGACTAAATTAAAAAAACATCAAAAGTAAATCATTCAAAGAGACCAAATGGTTGTTCTTCTTAGAAGAAGTTATCAGAAAGATATTGATAAGCCCACAGAGTTTTTATTGGTTGTCAACCAATAGCAAAAAGCACCAAAACCTCCTTGTCTTTTCTGCCTCCCTAATTTACAAGCTTAAATGAAGAGGCTTAAATGTGCCGGTTACAAACCCAAACCACAATTAGCCATTTGAAAATGGGGCTGCTCATAAACAAAGACCCTATCATGCACCTCTAACATACGAAATGAAGGAAGATAAAAACAGACAAACTAGACTATTGGTACATCACATAAAAAAGTGTGTTGTTCTTAATTCAGGCTGCCATTGTTTCCTTTCAATCCAAGAAAAGCATTTTTAAGGTAATCAAATTCGATATTTTATTAGAGTCAATCAAGTGAAACACTAAAATCGGAACTTCTAAGTGAAAAACAGGACACAAGTTAGACAAATTCTGTACCTTTGTTTCCATGGATTGCATAAGTGGCTGATCAATAGACCCAGCATCGTTTACATGTGTTGCTTTACTGCTGAATCTACGATTACCCACCAGATATCTGTCGATTTTGTTGCTTCTACCACCACTATATACCAGTGATTTAGCTTTTTCGTCGTTGTTGGAGCAAGACAAGAACATATAGCTGTGTTGGGTTCTTTGAGGAGCGAAGTGTTTTGGGGATTGGGAAAAGAATCGAGCTAAAAGATTTGTTCTCGAGGAGCATACGATGTAAGAACGAGCTGTTGCCATTAGGGTTTTCGCCATTGAAGGGGAATTGATTTCTTCGCAGGTTCCGTCCGAGGAGAGAGGAGACGATGCTTCACTATTTTCCCTTCGGGCAGGTCTATCGCACCCCAAAGTGTTAACTTTTCATCCAGGTATAGGATGGCAATGTGGGTCACGTTCGGCCGGTTCCAACCCGATCAGATTTCATCGGGTTTTGCCCGGTCCGTACAAAAAACGGCCCGGTCAGGTTGAAAAGTATTTAAATATGTATATATAAAATAAAAATTATATATGTATACATATATAATTAAAATAAAATATTAAAATATAATAAAATAAATTATAATATTAAAATTATGTCTATCGGCTGGGCCGGTTGATCCGCAGACATGAATTTGTTTGAAATATTTAATTTAGTTTAAAAACCTAATAAATGGTTTAAAATATATAATATGGTTTAAAAATTTAAAGATTCCAACAACTATACTTTTATAGTTTAACAAATTATTTAAATTATTTAAGGCATTTAAATAAAATTAAAAAAAGTCAGCTAAATGTCACAAATATTTTCGATACATAGTTTAATTGACTTAAATCGTTGTTTCGTCCTTCGACTATCACGTTTTGTGTTATTTAGTCCATCGACAAAAAAATCACGGGTGGGGGTCTTTCAACTATAAAAAAATCTATAAATTTAGTCCCCGCGCGTGGTTTTTGCTCTAATGCTGCACATGTCGCTATAGTTAAATAGTTTTTGTTTCATAGATAGTCTTTCGATTTTTAATTTTATTTTTACTCTTCGAATTTAATATTTTTTAAATATCTATTTTTATTTTTTAGTTTTTCTCAAAACAGAGTATAGCAAAATTTGCTATACTCTGTTTTTTTTTCCGACACAGTTGCCCCAGAAGTTTAATAGCTTCTATTGTGTAGTGAAGGTCGATTTTCTTTTGTTTGAGCCTATCTCTCACCCAGTTTATCTGACATATGGGAATCAATAAGTTAAATTCAAGATAATGCTAACGAATTTTAAAGACTCATATATATATATATATATATATATATATATATATATCCGACACAGACCCAAACCCAGCTTTAAACAGGTATGTCTGAACCAAAGCCTATACCTGAACTAAACCAACAGATTCTTTGGGTCATTTATATTAAATTTGAGTTTTTAAAAGTACTATATTAGATGTTTGTACCTGATACAAAATGTTAAACTTGGATTTCAAGACCCAAATCTTACATGGTTGTCTGAATTTTTTAATTTGCACCTGGGTATAAAGAAGATAATTTTTTGTCCTAACCAAGATTCTGGACAACTTGTTTTTTCCTGTTGGACAAAACATACCAACTGGGCCAACCAAAAAAATTATATCTCCTAAATTTCTTTAAAGTTTAACCAAAATCCATTTTCTTCTCTTTCATTTAACAAGATTCTAATAAGACTCATAAACCAAAAAATTATAAGCTTCTTTCCTTTTCTTTCCCCATACGGTTGTCTTTAAAATTCTGCATACAGATGGATACTGAATGAATTATTTATAAAGATAAATTACCTGTAGCTCCACAATTTTTGTGATTTCTTTAGAGTCTAGCGGCTGGAGTCGGAAAGTCTGTCTAGCCAACTCAATAACTTGTCACTTCATTATATCATAAACTGCATCATTAGTATCTTGAGTATTAAGAAGAGTTTCAAGTATATAGTGAGAGCCAATATTCGAAGTAATGATTAAAACAATGTTAACCGTCCTCCCTTCAGAATCAGTGATTCTTCCATCGTCCAACAATTGTAACAATATGTTTGTGAGAGGAAAAAACCCAGAGTATAGCAAATTTTGCTACACTCTGTTTTGAGAAAAACTAAAAAAATACATAAAAATTTAATTCACGGTAAAGATGGAATTAAAAGTTGAAGGACTATCTATGAAACATAAGTCATTTAACTATAGCGACACGTGGCAGCATTATAGCAAAAACCACGCGCGGGGACTGAAATTATAGATTTTTTATAGTCGAAGGACCCTCACCCGTGATTTTTTTGTCGAGGGACTAAATGACACAAAACGTGATAGTCGAGGGACGAAGCAACGATTTAAGCCTAGTTTAATTTATTTCATTCGACTAAATTAACGCATACAAATTAACTTTTAATGAATGTTTAAAAAACTATGGTAATATATTAAATATGTTAAATTCTGTACCGATAAAAAATGTGTGATGGTGGGATAGTGCAGAAGTACAAACAGTCGTACGCCATCACAAAAAACATAACGGCGGGACATCGACACGGTAAAAGCTATTAATGTTTGGCAGGACGAGATGAGACGTAAAGGTATCCAAATCTATTTTTCTAGCATATGGTCATTCCCTAAAAAGATAAAAATATTTAAAAATATTATACTCTATTGCGACATTACAAATCACAATATTTAAATTTTTATGAGATTTTTATGGATAGTGCCTTTTTTTTACGTCTGTTATGAAATAATATAGTTAAAATGTTTACAAATACCAAAACTAATTGAAAAAAATAAAATAAAAATAAAATAAAAATAAAAAAATAAAATTTAACATGGTTTGTATTGTGAAGAAAACACTACTTTTTATATATATATATATATATATATAAAAGATTAAAATGAAACCCTTGAACACAATTAACACAACTTCTCACATACTACGTTCCATACCTTCTTAAAACATAATACAAGATCACAGAGGAAACTTTTGGCTCACAATATTTTTTTATTGTTTCTCTCACAAGAAAAATATCAACTTTTCTTTTCTTTAAAACTCACTAACACTCTCGCTTTCAATGTTAGTTCCATACTTATTTATCGATGTTTATAGAACCAAAGTAAGAAGAAATAATTATTTTAGGCTCACGATAAGAAATGACACATTGTTCCTACAAACATCTGATATGTAGTGACACGAATCCTCTGACATCCGTACTAAATGTACAATTTTTGGAAACCTTAAGGCAACCTTATTTCTGGTAAGGATAGTTATCGCCTGAGGGTAGGCTTGTAATTTGTTTGGTGTTTTAAAGAAGTATGTGGGTGTTTAATATTTAGAGTAGAAAGTAGAGGGAGAATTAAGCTGGCTGGTTGCAGTTAATTTTCATTACCCACATTTAATGCAGGTGGTTGGGTATTTATACCCTTACATTTTGGGTCCTTATGGGCTTTCGGGTCATGTTTAAAGACCCATGAGCTCTAAGTAGGAGAGCAAGTAGCTTAGTCAAGAAGTGTTTAGGTTTTTTAGTACTTTTGTCATAGTTCGAACAGTCCCATTAGCTAGGTGTTCGAAGTGGTCTGTCCGGTCCGGAGAGCTAGGTCCGATCTGTCCCTGTCCGGGGAGTAAGCAGAATTCGGACTTATCAGGAGCCCCTTTTTCAGGTGTTTGTTCAAATACCTTTGTCAAAAACCTGAAAAACAGTCTGATGCCAGGGGTAATTTTAATCCGGACAGGTCTATTAGCCTTATGGTTTCATCCAGACTGATAAAGCTTCATGAATCCAAACGGTTTTTTGCCAGAGTTCGTGGGACACGTGTCGCTTTCTGATTGGTTGCTTCAGCCGTTTTTCACCTTGAATTTCGAACCCACCTTCTTCGAAAAGCAACCTCTTAACTAAAGGTGGTGCCATCAGCGCCGTCTTTAATCATTACCAATCTTTTCGAATTCTCCTAGGAATCAAACTCCTTTTTTCAAATTTACTATAAATTTAAACATTTTCTACTGTTTCACCATTGATGAGTCAATGAATGTTTGGAAGAATATTTCGGATCTTGTGCTTGATATGACTAGAGAGAGAAAGTGTATAGAGAGAGAATGGAATAGAATAATATTCAAAAAATCTCCCACCTACCAAGAAAGTGGGTCACCTTTTATACTAAAATAAGGTGGACCCACTAAAATCCTTGGTGGGCTGTTTACATAATTAATGAGGCCCCTTGGCAAATACCGTGTTTACAAGCTGGTCCCCGCGAGATCCTAAATACATTAATAACTATACCAAGTATCTTTTATTCACAATTAAACCCTCATTATTTATATCGACGAATTCTACCCTCATCAGTAGCCCCCCAGTCTTCGGGAGTATCAAGAGCGGAGACGCATAGCCGAGCCTACACCTATCGTCCGCAGTTTCCAGCGCTTCGGGCCAACGGCTTATTCTTGGATGAATTATCCCTTTTCCAAAAGCGTCGGGCATTCCACGATGTGGCCCGCCCCGATCTGTCCCACGGGTGTTTGCTCACACTCCCGGTGCGTTTCTCTTCTTTTCTTTTTTTTTAATTGACTTTACCCGAAGGCAACACTCAGGTTCTGCCATACATTCCTTGCCCGCTGTTCACAGTTCTGGTCAGGTCGGTTCCCGCGTTTTCTTGGGCTTCTATCCCTGGCCCCACTGTGATGGGTCGGTTCTTCGCGGTGGATCAGGTCAAGAAAGCCCATCTCATCAGTCGGTTCGAAGGGGCTAGTCCTAGGTAAGCCTTCGTCAGAAGGTGGTCAACACGTGTCACCTGTTTATGGGATGCGTCCTTGCCAGACTAGTTTTTTAGGGAGACTCTTCGTCTTCCCGCTGTACTTTTGTCGATTGGTATTCCTCGGTCATCCAACGTTGCTTATAAATACTCCATAATTCTTGATTTCTCTCAGAGGCATTCTAGAGAGAGAAAGTGCTGTTAGATCATTTCTAGAGAGGGAATGTTTGTTTTATGAAACCCCGACACCCGAAGCAAACACCAGCCAAGAAAAAGAAAAAGCCTGTATGGAGTTTCAAACAGTGGGTTAGCATCGGAGACCGAGCCGAAGAGTACCGACGCGCTGGCTTGATTTGGGGATCTAATTCCAAACCATTTACTCCCGTCCCGCATCCTCACGACCCCATTTTAGCTACCCCGATCCTTGCTGAATCCTTCCTTCTGCCCGAACCTCCTGACTCTCTATCTCCCGAGACTAGCCTATCTCCAGAAACCGTAGTCCTCTCTTCTAGCAGCAGCTCCTCTCGTTTCCCTGTAATTCGGTCGGAGAATCCGACCCCGTCGTCTGTTAATTCGTACGTTCCGTCGCCTTCATTCCCGCCCCGACGCGTTCATAAAACCAGGTTCTTGACCATGGGTGAAAACAGTCCCCCTGCGTCTCCCACAGGAGGTAATTATCTTGAAATGGTTCAGCTCACTCCCTCAATTCGAGGGTACCAGACTGGTCTTAACACTGCCGTAACTTTTTTAGGTCTACCCAAGCGTCGGCTGACGCCAGAGGAGCTGGACACTGCTCATCGGGCTCACTCTGGGAATACCGCTGACCCTACAAGCTCCCGGGTTCGGTCGTCGGATCCAACTGCTGCTGCTGCCCAGAGCTCTGACCAGGCCCCGAACTCGAATATTGGAGAGTCGGAGGTGGATGTTCTTCCCGCAGAGGTCAGTATTGCCGTTGTTGGGGGCGCTACTAACCCTCCTAACGACCCTCTTCCCGAGGAAGTAGAGGCTGTAATTACTACCACCTACTTCCGCTGGCTTCCTTCAAGAGATGTCGTTTCTCCTTACGAGGGTAAATACCTCTACTTTCCGGAGGCCGAGCATAAGGAGCTGCTGGTTCGCTGGGGGATCCCTGAGAGCGTAACTGTTCGGTTTTCGGTTCCCGGGGAGACTCCTGTGCATGTCCGATCGCGGGAGATAGTGATTTTTACAGAGCTGTTTAACTGGGGCTTAAGGTTCCCCCTGGATCCCGAGATCTCCCTTTATTTCCGCACCCTTCAGATCTGCCCCTCCTAGCTGACGCCCAACACATGGTATACTCTGATGTCATGCATCATGGTTTCGCGCTTGTCTGGTCGGGTTATACCCATGGAGGAATATATAGCCATGTCAGGTCTGTCCAAATCTCCTAAATCTCCATTCTTCTACTCTTCCCTGGCGAACAAGTGGAAGATAGTCAACGACTTCCTCGAAGGCGACAAAGGCTGGAACACCGCTTCGTTTTTTTAAGTGGTTGCTGGGAAAATGATCTGCCTTACAGCAAGGAGAACCCAAGGAGGCTGCTCCGAACTTGGGTTTCCGATGGTAAATTTTTTTTTTTTAAAACGCCCGATCCCTTGTGTAGTGACGAAAGAGTTCGTGCAAGGGCTGAAGAAAGATTACTCGAAAGCCGCTGAGGCCACGTTCGAAGTGCTGAAAGACTATGCTCGAAAGCATTGGGTCGAGCTATGCACCGGACCTTCAAAGACACCAACCTAATCATGAGTAACCTCTAGCGTTGCTCGTCCGAAGTTCTCACCATCGAGCAATTGCGACAGCCCCCGAGTATGGAGGATCTGATCGCGAAAACCGACGCCCCTGGGTCACAGTTGTACCTCCCAAAATGCAATAAGGCGCCTAGCAAGCGCCCGAAGTCAGAAGATGAGGTCGGGGAGAACAACACCGGGACTGCAGAGGCGGGCGCGGTAATTCGAGAGGAGGTACCCGTCCATGAAGGTGGGGAGGCAGACCATGCCCATGCTCCAGTGCAAAAGAAGAAAAGTCGAGCCGATGCGGAGGGGACCAAGGCGAAGAAATCCAAGCACTCCAAGAAAGAGAGTGGGCCTATTGATGGCGCGGATGATGGCACTGTGCCAAAGTGTTGAATCAGGACGTTGGTGCTAAAGGTAGTTTAACGGCTGACCTTGTAGTGGAGATTCCGGATGATGCCAAGCCATTCAACACGTCGGACCCAGCTGCGGCCTCATCGAGCGGTACGAAGTACCCGGTGCTAACGACGCTTGGAAGTCCGCATACGTTCCCGCTGTAGGGATCGGACGGTCTGGCCTTATCCTTGTACAATTTGCTCATACCGGCGGCCATGAAAGAGCGTCGGGCGATCGAGCTGAGCCAGCAGCTAGGACGCGTAGAGGCAAAAATTGTTAGCTTGATGGGGGAGGTGGAAAAGGCCAAGACGGCTCAGGGGTTGGCGGAGGGGCGGATCGCGGAAGCCGAACGTGTCGCGGAGGAGGCAAAGATAGCCGCGGAGGAGACGAAGAAGGCTGCGGAGGAGACGAAGAAAGCCGTGGAATATCGTGCTGCTGCCTTGGCTCAGGAGGTCCAAAAGCTAAGATCTTCAAACGTTGCCTTTGCAAACCGGTGTAGGAAGTGGTCGGAGAAAGAAACTGCCGACGCCAAGGCCGCGTATGTGCTGTCGTTTCATAATCGCTTCCCAGACCTTCACTTTGGGAAAATGTGGCTGGATGTGCCAGAGGGGGACCGCCCTAAGGGAGTCGTCTGTAAAGATGAAGAGGAATCGGACAATACTGAGTCCGAGGAGGCGGATGACGAGTGATCCAGAAGCTGTGTTTGTTATCTTAATTATATGACTCTTTCAGTGTTTTTTGTTTAGTTGGTGTTTGTTTTGTATAATCTTTGGGGGCCGCGGGGTCCCCTAACAATATTCCCTATGAACACTTTAATTTATCATGTTTATGTTGATATGCCATCGATTTTTCTTGCTATATTATTTTAGATGTCGTTACCTAGGCAAAACAAAGTGGCTCCGTAAAAAGACTTAAGTATAAGATTTTTTTTATTAAAGAAGAAACCCTGATAGGATCGGGAATCGTAAAATGTGGATCAGTTCGGTAACTGAAAAACCAAAGTAAGTTCTGTAGATCAATGTAATATTGAAAATTCCTGGTAGGATCGGGAATCGTAAAATGTGGATCAGTTCGGGAACTGAAAAACCAAAGTAGGTTCTGTAGATCAATGTAATATTGAAAATTCCTGATAGGACCGGGAATCGTAAAATGTGGATCAGTTCGGGAACTGAAAAACCAAAGTAGGTTTTGTAGATCAATGTAATATTGAAAATTCCTGATAGGATCGGGAATCGTAAAATGTGGATCAGTTCGGGAACTAAAAAACCAAAGTAGGTTCTGTAGATCAATGTAACATTGAAACTTTTCCCAAAGGGTCGGGAAAATCAGACATGTAGATCCATTAATAAAAGTGAGAACAGACACTAACCAGCTCGTCAGCTGATCAAGTTTGTAACACTTCAACATTTGGAAGGCAAAAGAAAATTTTGATTAACATAATCAAGTGCTCGGGTGGTTATGATGCCTCGTGAAAACCTTCTTGCGCCACCGAGGTAGGAAAGAGTGCATCCCCGGCCAATACGTTTTTACAGACTATGTCAAACAAGTTACAAAGATTTCACCACTATTCTAAATACAATTTTAGATGTTCAATATTCCATGGTAGCCTCAGAGGATGCCCGAGCCTGTTTTGCAGGCGGTATGTCCCGCTCTTGATTTTCTCCACGATTTCGTAGGGTCCTTCCCAATTTGGGGCGAGTTTGCCGAGGATTTTGTCTTTGGTGTGAAGAAAGACGCGCCTCAAAACCTTGTCTCCGACCTTAAACTCCCGACGGCGTACCTTAGAGGTGTACTGACTTCTCATCAGGGTCTGATAGTGCAAAGAGTTCAACTGGGCGCGATTGCGCTTCTCTTCTATGAGATCGAGTTCGAGCCGTCTGCTGTCGTCGTTTGCTTCCTCCTCATAGGTACCGACCCTGAAAGATGGAAAAATGGATTCCGCAGGGGTAACCGCGTCTATACCGTATACCAGAGCATAAGGTGATTCCTGGGTAGCCGTCCGGGGGGTGGTTCGGTAAGCCCACAGCACCTCTTGTAGGTAGTCGGGCCATTTTCCGGCCTTTCCTTCAAGATTTTTCCTGAGCCCGTCCAAAATGGTCCGATTGGTGACTTCGACCTTCCCGTTTGCTTAATGATGGAAAGGAGCGGAGTAACATTGCCTGATCTTATGAGTGGTGCAGAAAGCTCTCATTTCCCTTCTTTCGAACTGTGGTCCGTTATCTATAGTTAACCTCTGTGGTACCCCGAACCGACAACATATGTTAGACCAGATAAATTTGATGATGTCTTTGGTCTTGGTGGCAGATAAAGGTTCAGCTTCGACCCACTTGGAAAAATAGTCTACTGCCATGACTATCGTCTGTCTGCCACCCGATGCCATCGGTAGAGGTCCGACAAGGTCGATTCCCCATTGGTCAAAGGGTAGACCTTCAAATATGGACTCTAGAGGAGCCGCGGGAACGTTTATCGCGTTTGCGAATCGTTGACACGTATCGCAGGTTTTGACTATTAGTCGTGCATCTGCTGTTATCGTCGGCCAATAGAATCCTGCGAGAAGAATCCTTTTGATTAAGGCTTTGTAACCACAATGTGCTGCACCCTCACCGTCATGCAGCTCAGATACAATTATTTGTGACTCATGGACCCCTAAGCATCGGAGCAGGGGGCGACTGAAGGATTTCTTGTACAGTACTTCACCTAAAAGGACGTAACCCCGAAGAGATCTGACAGGCGATTTCAGTTCGGTTGTCTAACTCGTGAAGTTTGATAATAGACGGGCTTTCATGTTCGGTCACCCAAGGATAGTTACTGGAGCAGGAAAGTGTTGCCAAAGAATCTGCGACTATGTTTTCCCTTCTCGGGACATGTTCGTAGGTGACTTTGTCAAACGAGGCGGCTAGAACTCTGAGTGCTGCTAGGTATTGTACCAGATGTTCTTTCCGAGCTTCCGCACTCCCTGAAGCTTGGGTTATCAAAAGTTGGGAATCGCTTATGAGGCGTACTCGCTTTGCTCCACATACCTACGCTAACCGTAATCCTGCCAGAGCAGCCTCGTATTCAGCTTCATTGTTCGAAGTATGGAAACCAAATCGGACGGCTTGGTGCATGCTAATGCCCGATGGGGTTACTATTTGTATCCCTGCTCCACAGCCACTGACTATGATAGGGTGGGCTTGAAAGTACCGGCGCATTTTTCGCGCTGCCGTCACCAGGGCGAGTGCCATTTTTTCCAACTTTAAATACCGAGTTTCCGTATCCAGCAGGCTTTTGCTCACAAAGTAAACTGCTGTAAGGGCCGGTCCCGACTCGCTGATCAAAGCCGCACTAACCGCAAAGTCGCTAACCGCAACGTAAAGGAAAAGTGTCTCGCCTGCGACGGGCTTTGTCAGGAGGTTCGGCGATGACAGATATTGTTTAATTCCCAAGAACGCCTCATTACATTCGGGAGTCCACAAATTTTTTTTGGCTTATCTCAAGACCTGAAAAAAGGGAGCGCACTTATTAGATGAGCGAGAAATAAATCGATTTAAGGCAGCCAGACGCCCAGTTAGGATCTGGACTTCCTTGATGCTCCGGGGCGGAGTCATATCGGTTAGAGCTCGAAGTTGGACGGGATCGTCTTCAATCCCTTTCTCGCTAACGAAGAAACCTAGAAACTTTCCTGACCGAACCCCGAAGGAGCATTTTTCCGGGTTAAGCTTGAGATTTATTCCCCGTAGGTTATCAAAGGTTTCTCTCAGATCGGTAAGGTAGGCTTCATCCGTGCCGCTTTTAACCACCATATCATCGATGTACACCTCCATATTCCTCCTAATTTGACCCTCGAACATTTTGTTAACTAGCCTTTGGTATGTTGCGCCGGCGTTTTTTAGCCCGAAGGGCATTACTTTGTAGCAGTATAGTCCTCGGCCCGTGATGAATGTGGTACTTTCCTGATCCGCAGCGTGTAATTTGATCTGATTATAACCGGCGTATGCATCCATGAATGACAACAATTTGTTACCCGACGTCGAATCTACCAACTGGTCGATTCTTGGCATCGGGAAGGGGTCCTTCGGACATGCCCGATTAAGGTCGGTGAAATCCACGCACATTCTCAATTTCCCGTTTTTCTTCTTGACCAGAACGGGATTTGAAGTCCACAACGGGTAACTTGCTTCCTTGATATGACCGAAGCTGATCATTCTCTCGACTTCTCGTAAGATAATGTCTGCTTTTTTTGGGGAAAAAGCCCGACGCTTTTGGGAGATCGGTCTGGCGTTTCTGCTGACAGTTAGCTTGTGAACAGCAAAAGATTCCGGGACCCCGGTGACATCTCTTGAGCACCACACAAACAAATCTAGGTTTTCTCGCAGGAGAGTCACCAGCTGTTCCCTGAAGATCGGTAAGAGGCATACCCCAATCCGCAGGAATTTCCCCGCAGCGAATTAGTGTTGCTCGCATTCTTCGTCCGTCGTCAAAAGGCTCGGGGCTTCCCTGGGGTCATCAACGGGCAATGATTCCGGGGCGAGCCCCTTTAATTGCTATTTTCGAGCTTGAATCATCTCTTGATCTTTTTTAGGTGCCAATGCTGCTCGGTTACATTCCCGTGCTGCTTTCTGGCTGCTTCAGACCACTCCCACGTTGTTTCCGACCACGTATTTCAAACACTGGTGGATTGTAGAAGACACCGCATGCATTCGCGATATCCATGATCGGCAGAAAATGGCATTGTGGGAAGCCGGCGCGTCTACTACCACGAATAAAACCGTAACCTCTTTTTTGAATGGGCCGCGGCCTAATTGGACTACGCCCTCAAATTCTCCTATAACGTCGGCTGCTAACCCTGTGAACCCCACTATGGTACGGTCAGACCGTGCAATCACTGGTGGTGTCCTAAACTTGGCGAAAGTGGATGCGGAGATTATGTTGGCCGAACTACCGGTATCCACCAAGATGCGCCGAACCTCCTCCCTCGCAATGGCTGCCCCGATTACGATGGCATCCTCATGGGGGCCGGCTATGTCTCTCATGTCGTCGTCGTCGAAGTACAGAATTGGAGACGGGACGCTTCTGGACTAGGAGTAAGTCATGGCCTCCAACTGAGTGGTTAGGTTGACGATGTGCCTTTTCTAGGACGAATGTGTAACTCCTGCCATAGAATCTCCCCCAAAAATAGTTAGGGATTCAAAAAATTTACAAAGGCCTCGTACATTAACGACGTTCTCCTCGGCTTCCTCCTCGATAATCCCGATGATGTTGCGATTTGCTTCGGGGTCGAGGTACTCAATGGAAACATCGAAAGGATCGGTTACTTCTGAAATTGCCATGGTGGTTTCGGGTTTTGGTATTATCACGACTTCCTTCGAGGTCGTACTCTGCTGTGCCTTCTTAACATACTCTAGGAGGTTTCCGTGCTCTATGAGCATCTGTATTTCTTTCTTCAGGGCAATACAGTCTTTAGTATCATGCCCACCGTCCTCGTGATAGCGACAATAGCGGTTATTTCTTTGTTCCCGAGGTGTCGGTACCAGGAAAGGTCTTCGATACATTCCGCTCTTCTTAGTCTTCTCGTAGATTGACGATACACACTCCGTAAGGTCCGCGAAGTATGCAGGGCGAATCCATTTGTTAGACATAGGTCGTGAAGTCGTCTGACTCGTCTGCTTTGGTTTTGGGCTTGTTAGGACCGAAGGCTTGGACGATACAGGCGGGGTCGGGTGTATCGTGCTGACCGGTTGGGCTGCCCTAGCGTAGTTCGACCGAGTGCCTTGCCTTATCACTACCGATGCTTGTGCACTTTGCTGAATTTGCGCCGCCAGCTCGGATGCTTCAGTTTCTTCGATCAATATCTGTTTTTCTCTCTGAGCTAGAAGTGCGGAAAACGTGAACACTTGTTTCTTCGTCACTGCTTGCTTCATTGGTCCTGGGAGCAGACCCAAGCGGAACGCAGTTAGGGCCACATTCTCTTCGCAGTGGTCTAGGTCGGTCTTCGCGTCGATGAATCGTCTGGTGTACTCTTTGAGGCTTTCCCCTAATTTCTGCCTACAATTCATAATAGTGTCTCCGTTGGTCCGGAAACTTTTACTTCCCACAAAGTATTGCCTAAACATCGTCCAAAACATCCCGAAGTTTCGGATGCAGCCCTGCGGTAAACGGTTGTACCACTTAGATGCTCGGTCCCTGAAGGTCATGGAGAAAGCTCTACATAGGAGTTTGTCATCATTGTCGAAACTCAGCATGAAGTTTTTGAAGGCTTCCAAATGATTATCGGGGTCCTTCTTCCCATCGTACTTTTCTAGCTTAGAAATGTCAAATCGCTTCGGGAGCTGTCCTGCTAATATCTAGTCGGACAATGGAGATGCCCTCCAATTGACTCCGAACCCGCAAGCTCCTCCTCCAAGTCCTTCTGTCTGCACTCCGTAGAGTCCCTCATCTCCTGGGCTGATAAACTGGCTGCTGGTTCGGTAACCGTGGTTCTGGCTGTTCGACGGTTGCCATGGCACTAGGGGCAGCGCTGCCCGCTCTTCACGGCTGGCGGCGGGCATTTCTTCCTTCTCAAAGGACACCGGGGTTTGCTTCTCGGTGCTACCCTTCTTTTATTTTGGGGAGTCTGTCTTGGGTCCCTGGGGGCGTCGGGAACGATTCTTTTGTGTGCGCTGGACCCTTTCCCGCCGCCGATACTCCCTGCCCGACGAATCATCCGAGGTGTAGTCAACCGACATGCTGCGATGATCCTCTGGTACCGCTGAGTCCTGACATTTTGCCCTTCCGCGGGATGAGGCTCTCGATAATACCTAACAGGTCGGGCTTCGATGCGCGGCCCAGTGGGGTCGGCCTCCGCACGATCCTCCAAGAGGGGTTCCTTGCCTTTTCCTTCCCGGACCCTTTTCTCGTCCAGTGCCCACTCCCTTTCCGCGTTTAGTCTGACAATGTCTTCAAGGAGTTGTTTTCAGGTCATTATTAGGGTCGACCGTTTGTTCCGACCCCGGTCGTGGTGTTCCCGACCAGGTGCTTCCTCGCCCTCTGACAACGAGACGACTCAGATCACTTCTCTACCGACCCTCTCTATTACAGTTTCGTTGTTCATCTCGTAAAGCGTGATTTTCAAAGAAAAAAGATTCCTTTTTGGTATCACTCGTTCCCACAGACGGCGCCAATGATGATTCAATGAATGTTTGGAAGAATATTTCGGATCTTGTTCTTGATATGACTAGAGAGAGAAAGTGTAGAGAGAGAGAATTGAATAGAATAATATTCAAAAAATCTCCCACCTACCAAGAAAGTGGGTCACCTTTTATACTAAAATAAGGTGGACCCACTAAAATCCTTGGTGGGCTGTTTACATAATTAATGAGGCCCCTTAGCAAATACCGTGTTTACAAACTGGTCCCCGCGAGATCCTAAATACATTAATAACTATACCAAGTATATTTTATTCAAAATTAAACCCTCATTATTTATATCGGCGAATTCTACCCTCATCAACCATCACTTTCATATTTACTCTGCATAACTTCTTTAAGCTTTCTCTCTCTAAAGCAAAAATTTATCCATATTTAGTTGAATGGAGGGGCTTTCCAGCACATGGATCCATGGATATGACTCCGTGTATGCTATGGTTGCCAATGAGTCTGCTAACTCATTTTCTGTCCGGGGTATATGCTCATAAGCAACACTTTTAAACTTGAGTGCTTCATTTTTAAGGAGGAGTAAATATTTTACAAGCTGCTCCTTTTTAGCCTCAGACTGACCTTGGGCATGGTGGATAAGAAGCTGGGAGTCACTTAGTAGCCTGACCCCCTTAGCCCCACAGATGTAGGCCAACTTTAAACCAGCTATAGCCGCTTCGTACTCGGACTCATATTTGGATGCCCTGAAAGCAAAACATATAGCTTGGTATATTTTGTCACCATATGGGAAGTCAAACACACCCCGGCACCACATCCCATAGTGCTAGATCCACCATCTGTTCGGACGACCCATACCTTTTTATCTTTTATGTCAGTAGTCTGCTCCGAATCTCTGTCGGAGTGAAATTCAACCAAAAAATCAGCCACTGTTTGGGCCTTAACTGTTGTTCGAGGAGAAAAATCTATGTCGAAATCCCCCAGCTCTACTGACCATTTAGTCATCCTGCTTGAAATGTCTGCCTTTTGGAGGACGTTTTTCAAGGGAAAAGAAGTCCGGACGATGATAGGATGAGCCTGGAAATAAGGCCTCATTTTTTCTTGCAGCTATTACTAGGCCCAATGCTAATTTATCGAGTTTCAAGTAACGCCTTTCTGCATCTATCAAACTTTTGCTAATGTAGTACACCGGATGGGGATAACTATCCACTTCTCTTACCAACACAGCACTAATGGCACAACTTGAAACTGCCAAATATACGAAGAGTGTCTCCCCGTTAACTGGTTTAAATAAAGTTTTGGGGGAGGACAGGTGCTTCTTGATCTCATTAAAAGCCTCATTGCATTGTGAGGTCCAATCGAATCCCTGCGCACCCTTCAGGGTTTGGAAGAACGGGGCGCACCTGTCCGAAGACCTCGAGATAAATCTGTTTAAAGCAGCTAATCTTCTCGTTAGTCGTTGTACTTCTTTAACATTTCGAGGAGGCTCCATCTGGAATAGAGCATTAAGCTGGTCCGGATCGGGCTGTATCCCATGCTCACTTATAATATAGCCTAGAAACTTTCCGGACTGCACTCCGGACACACATTTTTCTGGGTTTAATTTTAAATTCACTTTTACCAAGTTGGCAAACGTTTCTTGCAGGTCTGCCAAATGCAATTGCTCATCCACACTCTTCACCATCATGTCATCGATGTATACTTCCATATTCCTTCCAATCTGATCAGCAAAATCTTTGTTGACCAATCTCTGATAAGTAGCCCCAACATTTTTCAACCCAAACGGCATTACCTTGTAGCAATGAAGACCCCTGTCAGTGATAAATGTAGTATTCTCTTGATCCTTTGGATCTACCTGGATCTAATTGTATCCGGAGAAGGCATCCATAAAGGATATCAGCTTGTTCCCAGAGGTGGAGTCTACTAACTGATCAATCCGGGGGACTGGATACAAATATTTTGGGCAAGCTCTATTGAGATATGTGAAGTCAATGCGCATGCGCCACCTGCCATTTTTTTTTACCAGAACCGGATTGGCAGTCCACAAAGGATATTGAGACTCCTTGATATGCTCTAAGTGGTTTTCCGGATCAGTACTGCCATCGTACTTTTCCATTTTGGTGTTGTCAAACCTCTTAGGGAGGTTTCCGGACAGAATTTTGGAAGATAATGGAGATTGCCTCCAATTTCTACCACGACTGAACACAGTATCCTCATTGGGAGTTGCAAAGATACCTGGTTCATCGTGAAAAGCGAATGGATCCATCAGCATCCGGTCCACATGCCTCCGGCTATGAGATGACCCTTTACCAATATTCCTCTTCATCCTCCCATGCCTATCTCTTTTTCTTGAATATTTTTTAATCTGCTTTTGCTTCTTTTTAGTTCGACCCTCATCGCTGCTAGAGGATAAGGATTCTTCAACGCCCTCATCGTCCGAAGAGCTATCAGAAGATTCTGAGCTTGAGTCAGAGCTCTCCATTGGCTTAGACCGGTGACACTTTTTGGAGCTGGCATGAGTCTTTTTTGTACTCACATGAGTCTTTGAAGGCTCATGCTCTCTGGGGTTATCGGTGTGATGGGCAACTGACGCTTTGGATTTTTCTTTCATGCATATCCTAGCCTTTTCTGCCTTCAGGGCTTCTATTTCACCCTTCAGCCTATCGCGCTCTTCGATGGTGTATTCATCATTTTCACCCACCACTTCGAGCAGAGCTGGTGGTACTCCTGGGGCGTCCGGATCCATTCGGACAGACTTTTCTTGCTGGTTTTGAATGCTTGATTCAGGCACCTTCTTCTCCCACTGTGGTCACCAATTTGGTAAGGATAGTTATCGCCTGAGGGTAGGCTTGTAATTTGTTTGGTGTTTTAAAGAAGTATGTGGGTGTTTAATATTTAGAGTAGAGAGTAGAGAGTAGAGGGAGAATTAAGCTGGCTGGTTGCAGTTAATTTTCATTACCCACATTTAATGCAGGTGGTTGGGTATTTATACCCTTACATTTTGGGCCCTTATGGGCTTTCGGGTCATGTTTAATGGACCCGGGTCATGTTTAAAGATCCATGAGCTCTAAGTAGGAGAGCAAGTAGCTTAGTCAAGAAGTGTTTAGGTTTTTTAGTACTTTTGTCATAGTTCGAACAGTCCCATTAGCTAGGTGTTCGAAGTGGTCTGTCCGGTCCGGAGAGCTAGGTCCGATCTGTCCCTGTCCGGGGAGTAAGCAGAATTCGGACTTATCAATTTTAAACGTGTTTTGATCAACGGATGAAGTTGTCTCATCATTACACACTCTTCAAAGAATATCAAAACTCAGTTTCATACAAATACAAAGAAGTATCTTTGAGAAGCTTTGGCAGGTAAAATATAAACACATAAGTTCCATCAGGTAAATTTCATACAATTAGGTTGTAGCAGAATAGTTCATGCTCCTAAGTTCCAACAAGTGAAGTTCATGTACTTAGGTTCTAACATAGCTTATATACATATAGGCAGAGCTCAAACCCTTAAGTTTTGGCAAATATTTTAGCACTTAAGTCTCACTAGATGTCATACGTTCGGTTACTTTGAGCCTACATTAATAACTCTTCACTTGGGTTATAGTGACGTCAATATCTATTCCCTGATTTCAACTAGTATTTAATAGATACATTCACTCCATATGTTTTTAAGACTTTAATAAGTTTCATGCAATGTATGAACTTTGAAATCGTTATTACATTGGTCAGAGAATCAGATGTTTTTCCTCACTTTTAATTTTTACAACTTTCACTTGCTATATTTCCATCACATCTCAGATGAAATGAAACTTAATATCTACATGCTTAGATCAATCACGAATGCTCGAATTCCTCATCAAGTAAAGTGCATTGATATTATCATAGAACAAAGTTCTTTTTTGCTCTATACGAGTTATCTCACTTATCATCATTTTTCATATGACTCCTTTATTTCCTCCAGTAGTAGCCATATACTCAGCTCTATATATAACAACGCGATAGCCTTTTGAACACAAAATTTTCAACTAACCACTCCATAAAACATAGTAAATAGAGAATCCAAAGTCGACTTTCTAATATCAAGGTTGCATGCATAATCAGAATCTAGATACCCCCTCAACATCTCATCAGATTGCAATATTTGATTATAACACAAACCAATATCTGTAGAACCTTTTAAGTATCTCATGATCCCTTTAAGAACATGTTAGTGAGGCTTGCCTAAATCATTTATTAAAATGCTCAAACATAAATTGAGTATGCAATATGAGGTCTCACGCATATCATTGCGTACATGATTATTTTAATGGTATTAACATAGAACATATTTTTTTATAAAATTCTTATATTTTATTTTGGCAAGTGCTTGAATAGTACTAAGTTCGATATATGAACCAATCAAAGTCTTAATATTTCAGACTGATAAGGGAATATGTTGTTGGAACAACATCTACCCTCATTAAAACTAGATAAAGTTGTCATGGTGAAATTTATAATGTTAGGAAAACATCAACAAAATATTGGTGAAATACTTCATAAAAAAACTCGATAAAGAAAAAATAAATTTAACAAGATGAATGACGACAAAAGTATCAAGTGGTGAATGTTGACGCCAAATGAAGACTAATTGAATATGTAAATAACTTAGAGGCACATAGTAGTTAATGGGTAAAATAGTAGTTTATTATGTCTTTTGTATTAGATAGTCAACATATATATCTAATATACACATGTCATGCATCCATATAATTCAAGGATAAACATGTCTATGAATATAAGTTTCAATGATTGTAAGAGGTGAGATTGATTTAAATTGACAAGTAAAATTACTCTTGATTATTTTTAGTCTTATATTTTTTGCGTTCTCTTAAGAAATGAAGTTACCGTATCATTTTTGGGCCATCTGTGGGAAAGTTTTTTTAAAATAAATTCATTACCTACCAAACAGAATCGACTAAGTCTATAGTTAAAAACTGTCAACATATTTCTCATAACAAATTTGTCAATGTCTGTTGTTCGAATTTTGACGATAAGAAACATGTGTACTTTTTTTGGAGGAGAAAGTTTACCGATATAAAGTACGTCGGTCAATTCAGTTGATGAATCATTCTTACGTTTGGTGGATGATTTGGTTTTAGATCTTTCATTTACTAATGAATATTTAATAGGTTTGTTATTTTCACCATCCTCATGTGCCATTGATGTGCTTTATAAATCACGCTATAATCAAATGATTAACATATTAACGTTTAAGAAAACTAAAATAAACTTGTTAAGTTTTGATGGAACATTAAGTAATTATGTTGGAAAAGTTAAGTTGAATGTAACTATTGGTAAATAGAATGTTAAAAAACTGTAAGTAAATTATTTATGATAATTAAAGCTCTAAATTCATATAATATTATTTAGTAAGAACCTTGTCACATAAAATAAGAGAAATAAGGTAATATTTTCATCAATGTGTGAAATATACAGTTAACGGAGAAGTATGAGTAATTCGAGGAAACAACCAAACATTTAAAAAATATTATTCTTTATCTTTAACATGGAAAACGTAGTAGTTACACAACCTCATGAGTCATCAGGTCACATTGTTACATAATAATCTTGTGAACCCATTATAGTGATAAATGATGGTGAAACTGATTATTCGCGAGAAATGATAAATGAAAATTATATGTTAGAAAAAATAAAAGATTATGAATTAACCGACGAGAAATTTGTAAAAATAGGATGAGAGATTGTAGAAAAATTTAGAATAAGTTAAAAAACTTGTTTGATTTTTATTTTTATTTTTCATGGAACGTTTCTGATGTAATTAGAGCTAGTCAGTTGATACTTTGTCATAAATTAGCAATAGAGGATATCTTTTGGCCTATTTGACACAAAATAAGATAATTTTCGGTTGAAAAATCAGAAGTTATTGTTGAAGAAGTTTAGAAATTATTAAAGGTAAAACATATGAGAGAATCAAAATACCCAACGTTATATGAAACCTATACGAATTTAAAGAAATGTAATTTAAAATTGAATAATCTAAAATGTTCTTTCGGGTAAAATCTATAAGGTTTTTTGGTTTTGTGATAAGCAAAAAAGGAATTGAAGTTGAATTCAGTCAACTAAAAGTACTATTGACAATATCTCCACCAAAACCAATGGAAAAAAAAATCAATAACTGACAGTAAAATTGACTACTTTGTCAAGATTTAGTTTGAGAGCATCAGATAAAACACATTGTCTCCCATATTTTAAGATGAGTTAAAAGATTTGTTTAGAATTAGGAATGCATAAAATCATTTAACGATATGAAAAAGTATTTGAATTCACCTAAATTTTAACGACTCCAAAACAAAAAAAAGCCTTTATTCTTATATTTGGCAGTTTATAAGTTTGCGGTTAGTGCGGTATTAGTAATAGAATATGATGGAATTCAGAAGCCGATTTATTATGTTTGGTGAGGTTTATTTTCGTCTGAGGGTAAGTTTGTAATTTTTGTTTGGAGTTTTGTGGAAGTTTGTAAGTATTTAATGTTTGAGTAGTGAGTAGAGGGAGAATTAAGCAACCTGGTTGTATTTAATTTTCATTACCCTTATTTAATGTTGGTGGTTGGGTATTTATACCCTCATATTTGGGCCTTATGGGCTTTCGGGTTATGTTTAATGGACCCGGGTCAAGTTTAAGGACCCATTAGCTCTTAGTAGGAGAGCAGGCAGCTTAGTCAAGAAGTGATTAGGTTTTTAAGTACTTTAGTTCTTGTTCGAACAGTCCAATGGATGAGGTGTTCGAACTGCCCTGTCCGGTTAGGTGGTCTTTATCCGAACCGTCCCTGTCCGAAGAAATAATAGAATCCGCACTCATCAGTAGCCCCTTTTTTAGGTGTTTGCTCAAATAACCTTTATCAAAACCTGAAAAACTGTCCGTTGTTAGTGGCAGTTTTATCCGGACAGGTCTTTCGAATTTATGTTATGGTTTTATCCGGACTGAAAAAGCTCTTGGAATCTAAACGGTTTTTTGCCAAAGCTCATGGGACACGTGTCACTCTTTGGTTCGTTGCTTTAGCCATTTTTTCACCTTGAATTTTGCACCCATCTTCTCTGAAAAGCAACCTCTTCATTAATGAATGGTGACATCAGCGCCGTCTCTTAATCATTACCATTTTTTTCGAATTCTCCTAGGAATCAAGACTTCTTTTTGAGGTTTACTATAAATTAAGATACTTTTCCACTGTTTTACTATCACTTTCATTTCTACTTTGATAATTTTCAGAGTTTTCTCCCTTAAACACAAATTCTTTACTTAAGTAGTTTATGTTCATGGCCAGGAACGCTCTAATCAAAGGTGGGTGGCTCAATCTATCTAAACTAGAAAAAGCTCAGAAATTCGAAAGGGAAAGGCGCATTGCAGCAGGCTTACCCACTTCCCTCATCGACAAACCAGAAATCTCAACTATAGAGTCTGACCAGGGTTCTTCCTCCACAAAGGGTGTCAAACCGAAGAGATTGTTTCAAACCAGTCTTTCCCCTATCATCTCAGGTTCTTCGGTTCAAGAGTCAGAACCCACTGTTGAACCTGGTTTAACAGTCACTAGTTTTAAAAAACCTTCCCCGTTCTTAGCCATGGGGTCAGATGTTGATACTTCTCCCAACAAGCTGGTTGATCGAAGAAAAGACCGGTTGGTCAAAGGGCAGGCCTCCAAAAGCACCCCTTCGAAATCAGGCGCCAAAGATAGCAGCATAGGGTCAGAAGCACCCATAAAAGCACCCAAGGACAGTTTGTCTGGTCCAGAGGCTACTGGCTTAAACCCCCCGAAGAGAAACCTCCACATCAGAACCCCAGCCGGAGGCTAGAGTGCAGGAGAGTGCTGAAGCTCATCAGTCCGGTAGTCAGACTGAACCAACTCCAAATTCCCCTCTCACCAAGACAACTGAAAACCCTTCCTCAATAATGGAGGAAATAATGGAGGACTCTATCGAAGAGGCTCCATTTGAGTCTGAACCTTCCGGACAGACCAGTGGTGTTGTTGCTGCTCAGAAGGATAAAGGAAAGGAGAAGTTATGCTTAAGGCATCCGGATCTTCCGGAGTGTCTTGAAGGAAAAGTAGGACCTTGTTTCCACAAGGTCAATGTTAAATATCTTTTTGCCTTGCAAAAGATTAATTATGCCTTCATTCATACAGCTGAGTTGGGCCGGATGCGTACGAAATGGGGGATTCCGGAGAATGTGAAGATAAGAATCCCCATAGACCCTGAAACCCCAATGGATTGCAAACTCAGTGAAATAGTCATCTACACTGAGCTATTTAACTGGGGTTTAAGGCTCCCTTTGGATCCGGAAATAGTTAGGTATTTCCATCTTATCAAGCTCTGTCCCAGTCAACTAAGCCCCAACGCCTGGTACACACTTATGGCCTGCATCATGGCCTCCAGGCTCTCCGGGATTCCTCTACCAATGGAGGAATTTGCAGCTGTGGCCAGTCTCTGCAGGAGCCACCACATTCCCTTCTATCACTTCAACATGGGTGATGATTATAAAGCAGTAGATGATCTGCTTGAATCGAAGATAAATTGGAGGACTTAATTCCTGTTCGTAAGTGGTGCTTGGGAGAACGGGAGGAAAATCAAAGCCGGAGTCAATCCAAGTCTCCTTACCAGCAGATGGAGGAGTGATCGTAAGGCTCCTACTTTATATTCTTATTTCTTCTTTTGTCGAATTTGCTTAAACTGACTGGTCTTGTCTTTTTTCTTAGCAGTGCTGCCCAAAGACTTTAGTGACTACCTAAAGGCCGGATAGGTTACTTGCACCAAGATCAACACTTGGGCTGCTGAGAAATGGGGAAACCGGTTTCACAATGCTTTCACAGGAGGCAACTTGGCAAGGTCTCACCTCTGGAACACTACTGGCCGGAGGGACTTGACCTGGGAAGAACTCACCACTCCACTCCTTCCGGATGTAATCCTGAAGAGAACACACGAACCGGATGGGTCACTTTACTTGCCAGGCCGGGCCAAGGCCCCGAGTAAAATGAAAGGCAAGAAAAAGAAGGGCAAGAAGGTTATAGGTGAAGCTAACCCTGCCGAGGTGGAGGAGGCTGCTCCAATACATCCAGAGGGGCCGGCCCCAAGCCAGATCGATGATTCTCTCTTAGAAGTGGTAGAGCAGGAGAGTGTTAGGGAAAATGTTCGATTCCCAAAACCCCCAAGGGCTCCCAAAAGAGACCGAAAACGGGGAGCTGAAAACAAAGACATAGAGGTTAAGAAGAAAAAGACCTCCAGGGGTGATGAACTTTCTCTCCGGCCTCCGGAGCCTCTCCCCCCTGTTGATCCTACTGATCCAACACAAGCAGAGGAGATCCCTGGTGATTTTCAAACCGACGAGGTTGGAGGAGGAGACCTTAGCATTGATGGGGTTGACATCACCGGGCTTGATGGACTTGGTGACTATTTTGCCAACCTCCCCAGAGACGATTTTGCTGGGCCTTACCTCCCTCCGAGTACTTCAAACACCGTCACTTTTAATGGTAAGACTTTTACTGTTTCAAGTGAAAGGGATATTATAGCTCACTCCATAAAGGCTGCCAAGAGGAGGCAAAGGCCAAGGATCAAGTCATCCAAAACTGAAGAAGAGCCAAGAGGAGTGGACCACAAAGGCTGCCACACTAGAAGACACTATCAAGGAGCTCCGGGAGAAGTTGTCCGGATTAGAGAAACATCTCACCTCTTCAAAAGAGGAGGCAAAGGCCAAGGATCAAGTCATCCACAACTTGACAAATGACAAGATTGCTCTTGAGAACACAGTGTCCAAGGCTGCAGAGGAGAAAACTGATCTGCTAAAGGAGCAGGAGGCCAAAATTCAGGCCAAGATCGATGCTTATGCCAACAACGTAATAGATACTCAAGAGAAAATGTATGCCAAGGTGAGGTCGGATATGGTCCTGCTCTTTCATGAGAAGTTCCCGAAGAGGAACTTGGGAGATTTGTGGCTTCATGTAGAGTACGAAGACCTTCCCTTCCACACCATGGCTGATGGAGACTTGCATGATTATTCCAGTGCTTCCTCCTCTGATGAAAAAGAAAGAACCGGAGAGGACCCTTGCGAAGAGAAAGACGATCCTAAGAAGAAAAAGAAGACAAGTGAGGCTGAGCCATCTTCAAAGGCTCAGTCTTAAATTATGAATTATCTTTTCACTTATCATGTTACTTGAACTAAATTCCTTGGAAGGCCAAGGCATTTTTGTTATTGTGTCCGGCATTTGACCGGATAGACTTTTTGTTTTGTTTGGCAATTGAAAAGTCCTTGGAAGGCCAAGGCACTTAGGTTATTTTAATGAATATATTTATTTTTCACAACTCTTGCATTCTTCCATAGTTTATTTCACTTTTGGTGGCTAGTGTTTAAATAGCCCTTAGTTATTTCATAAGCATTCTAAAGTGAGAGTGTTTAAATTCTCCGATGAAAAATATTTAAGTAGTCATCATTCCCTTAATTCAATCCGGATGGTATGACAAAAAACAAAGTAAGAACACTTCAAATTTTTTTAAGAAGGCATCAAATTTTATTAAAAAGCCCGGACACCTCATTAAAACCTCCCCGTGCCACCAGGGTAGGAAAGAGTATGCCTCCAAATATTTACATGTATTTTTTAAACAAGTAAATATTTACATAGCTTCTATTCTAAGTACATTCGGAGATGCTCAATATTCCAAGGGTGACTTAAAACCCTTCCATCTTTGTCTTCTAGCCAATATGTTCCAGGTTTAAGCCTTTCAATGACCATATAAGGTCCTTCCCAAGTTGGGGCCAGTTTGCCGAAGAGCTTCTCTTTAGTGTGTAAGAAGACCTTCCTCAATACTTTGTCCCCCGGTTGGAAATCTCTTCTTTTTACTCTAGAAGCAAATCTGCTTCTCATCAAACCTTGATAGTGTGCATCTCTAAGGTGAGCCTTAACTCGTCTTTCCTCTATTAGGTCAAGCTGACCTCTAATTGCCACTTCGTTAGTGTGTTCGGAGAAGTTATGAACCCGAAATGAAGGGAGAGTTGCTTCTATGGGGGCTATTGCATCCATCCCGTATACCAAGGCAAAAAGTGAATCTTGTGTTGCAGCCCCAGGTGTGGTCTGGTAGGCCCATAAAACCTCTTGTAAATAGCTAGGCCACTTCCCAGCAGCCCCTTCCAAATTCTTCTTTAAACCAGATAGTATAGTTCTGTTAGCCACTTTGACCTGACCATTTGCTTGCGGGTGGAAAGGTAAAGAGAGACAATGTTGTATACCCCTTGAGGCACAGAAACTCTCAATTTCCTTGTTGTCGAACTGTGGCCCATTGTCTGTCGTTATCTTTTGTGGAACACCAAATCTGCAACAGATGTTGGATAAAATGAATTTTATGACAACTTTTGATGTTGTCCCTGCCAGGGGGCTGCTTCAACCCACTTCGAAAAGTAATCTATAGCAAAAATTATAGTCATGCGCCCTCCGAACGCCATAGGAAGAGGTCCTACTAAATCCAACCCCCATCGAGCAAAAGGTATAGGCTCAGAAATTGACTCTAAAAGGATGGCTGAGACATGAATTTCATTACTATACCTTTGGTATGAATCACACCTTCTCACCAGCTCCTTAGCATCTTGCATTATAGAGGGCCAATAATAGCCATCCAGTAAAACTCTCCTGGTTAGAGCCTTGAATCCACAATGAGCTGATCCTTCACCATCATACAATTCGGAGAGGACTACTTAAGACTCACCATCTCCTAAACATCGCAAAAGAGGTTTACTGTAAGACTTTTTATACAGAACGTCCCTTAGTATGATAAAACCACGAGCTTTGTGCTTCATTTTTCTTGCTAATGATTTATCCGAAGGCAAGATGCCATCGGAGAGATACTGCTGGAGAAGGAATCTCCAATCTTGAGGCTGTTTCATCTGTACATCGAAAATTTCTTCCTCTTTGCTCATATTGAGTTAAATGGAAGGGCACTCCAACACATGGATCCAAAAATATGACTCAGTATATGTTATGGTTGCCAAGGAATCTGCTAGTTCATTCTCTACCCGAGGTATATGCTTATAAACAACACTTTTGAATTTAAGAGTCTCATTTTTAAGAAGAAGTAAGTACTTCACTAGTTGCTCCTTTTTTGCCTCACATTGACCTTGTGCATGGTGGATAAGAAGCTGGGAATCACTCATCAGCTTGACCCTTTTGGCCCCACAAATATAAGCTAACTTTAAACCGGCTATAGCTGCTTCGTATTCAGATTCATTGTTGGAAACCCTGAAAGCGAAACATATAGCATGGTACATTTTGTCACCATATGGAGAAGTCAAACACACCCCTGCACCACATCCCATAGTACTGGATCCACTATCCGTCCGGACGACCCATAATTTTTTGTCTTTCATCACAGTAGTCTGCTCTGAATCCCCATCAGAGTGGAATTCAACTAAAAAATCAGCCACATCTTGGGCTTTGATTGTCGTTCGAGTAGAAAAATCAATATTGAAGTCCCCCAATTCTACTGACCACTTAGTCATTCTACTTGAAATGTCTGCCTTTTGGAGAACATTATTCAAGGGAAAAGATGTCCGGACGATAATAGGATGAGCCTGGAAATAAGGCTTCATCTTCCTTGCAGCAATTACCAAGGCTAATGCTAACTTTTTGAGTTTCAGATAACGCTTTTCTGCATCTATCAAGCTCTTGCTGATGTAGTACACCGGATGGGGGTAATTATCCACCTCTCTTACCAATACATCACTGATAGCACAACTTGAACTACCAAATATACGAAGAGTGTCTCTCCATTAACAGGTTTAAATAAAGTCTTGGGGGAGGACATATGTTTATTAATCTCATTGAAGGCCTCATCGCACTGTGAAGTCCAGTCAAATCCCTTTGCACCCTTTAGAGTTTGAAAAAACGGGACACATCTGTCCGAAGACCTTGAGATGAATCGATTTCAAGCGGCCAACCTTCCAGTCAACCGTTGTACTTCTTTAACATTACGAGGAGGCTCCATCTGGAACAAAGCTTTGAGTTGGTCCGGATCAGGCTGTATCCCTTGCTCACTTATTATATAACCTAGGAACTTCCCGGACCGCACTCCGAACACACATTTTTCTGGGTTTAGCTTTAAATTCACTTTTACTAAGTTAGCAAAAGTTTCTTGGAGGTCTGCCAAGTGTAGTTGTTCATCCACACTTTTCACCATCATGTCATGAATGTATACTTCCATATTTCTTCCAATTTGATCAGCAAAGGCTTTGTTCACCAATCTTTGGTAAGTAGCCCCAGCATTTTTCAATCCAAATGGCATTACCTTGTAGCAATGAAGACCCCTATCAGTGACAAATGTGGTATGCTCCTGATCCTTCGGATCTACTTGAATCTGATTGTATCAGGAGAAAGCATCCATAAAGGATAGAAGCTTATTTCCAGAAGTGGAATCTACCAACTGATCAATCCGGAGGACTGGATATAAATATTTTGGGCAAGCCCTATTGAGATCTGTGAAGTCAATGCACATACGCCACTTGCATTTTTTCTTTTTCACCAAGACCGGGTTGGCAGTCCACAAAGGATATTGAGACTCTTTTATATGTCCCATCTTTGTGAGCTTGTCAACCTCTTGAACAATAACATCAGCCTTTTCCTTGGAAAAAGCTCTTCTCTTTTGTACCACAGGTGCTATGTCTCTCCGGACGGATATGTGATGTGATATAATATCTGCTGGAACCCCTGTAACATCAGCGTTGCACCAAGCAAAAACATGTTGATGGTCTTTTGGAAACTTTAATATCTTAATCTTCAATTCGGCTTAGTCTTTTGGACCCTATCTTAACACTTTTTCCTTCTTCCAAAGAGTGTGTTTCAACTTCTTCAACCGGTATCAAAACTCCAGGGGTCTCTCTGGGGTCATCAATTTCACCCTCACCCCCAGAAAGCCCCTCAAACTGCTATTCTTCGTTGGTACGAACTGCCCCCAACGTCCGTGGAGCCAGTGCTGTGGCATAACACTCTCTTGCAATCTTTTGACTGCTCCTGACAACTCCCACTTGTCCTTGAACAACATATTTCAAACATTGGTGGACTGTCGAGGCCACTGCATGCATCCTAGAGAGCCAAGACCTCCCTAAAATAGCATTATAACAAGTGGGACAATCCACCACAATAAAAAGTATCCTGACCATCTTTTTAAAAGGGCCCTTGCCCAATAAAACTTCCTCTTCAAACTCCCCGATCACATCAGCTGAGCTCCCAGTGAAGCCCACAATTGATCTGTCCGACCGCTGAATTACAGCTGGATTTTTCATCTTTTTGTAAGTGTTTAAGAAGAGGATATTGGCTGAACTCCCAGTATCCACCAAGATTCGTCTTACGTCATTGCCCCCAATGGATGCTCCTATGACAACAACATCTTTATGAGGGCCAGCTATATCCCTTAAGTCATCTTCATCGAAAACAATGAAGGGAAATGGAATTTGTGATTGATAGGAGGTCATGCCTCCTTCCAGCTGGGTGGCTAAAGTATGAACGTGCCTCTTCCTTGAAGAAGCAGTAGGAGCTGTCATAGTATCCCCTCCGAAAATTGTGAGTGACTCAAAAAACTCAATAAGCCCGAAGACCGTTTTACAACATTCCTCAATGGTACCCACTCTATTTCGAGTTGGGTCAGGATCCAAGTATTCTGATTCTACATCAAATCTTTCGATTATAACCATAGCTCCCTCCGGAGCAGTATTGCTTGGACCAACCCGATGAGCATTATCAGGCCTATTTCCTCCTCTTCTTTTGATATATGCCCCCCCAGCTTTCCTCTTTCAATCAAGTTCTGAACTTCTTGTTTCAAAGCTATACAATCGTCAGTGGTATGGCCAGTATCATTATGGTACTGGCGGTAAGAGTTATTACGATGTTCCTTAGGAGATTGCAGTGCGGCCGGTCTTCTATAGTGCACTTCTTCCTTTGTCTTATCATAAATGGTGGCCACACTTTCTTTTAATTCTGCAAACCACTGTGGTTGAACCCAAGGCCCTCTTTTATTTCTAGATTGTTGACTCTGTGCAAGTGCAGCTGGCTGAGATTGAGCTTTAGCCCTGTTATGCGCCTGTCCGGTCTCCCTTGCCTTGTTCCCAGACTTATTTTGATTGGGGTTTGGTGCAACCGGGGCAGACCTCACCTGCCTGTGCACCCTAGTTTTCTTTGTTTCATCAACATTGATTTGCTTTTCGACCTGATTCAGCAAACCTCCCCAAGTCATGGCTTTCTTTATGGTCACTGAATCATCCAAATTTCCAGGGTTTAAGCCTTGTCTCAAGGATGCTATTGCTACTTGCTCAAAGCAATCAGCCAACCCATTTTTGGTGTTCACAAAACGACTTATGTATTCTTTCAATGATTCGTTTGGTTCTTGGGCACAATGGATTATTGTGTCCCCATTACCCTTCAACTCTTTACTCCCAACAAACTGCCTTCGAAAGACCACCCAAAAGGTATCAAAATTCTTGATGCAACCTTGAGGTAGGCTGTTATACCACTTTAGAGCACTCCTCGTAAAAGATTGGGAGAATGCTCTGCAGAGTAACTTGTCGTCATCATCAAAATTCATCATGAAGTTTTTAAATTTCTCCAAGTGGTTGTCCGGGTCAGTACTACCATCGTACTTATCCATTTTAGTGCTATCGAACCTCTTAGGGAGGTTTCCGGACATAATCTTGGAAGACAATGGAGATTGTCTCCAATTCCAGCCACGACTGAAAACAGTATCCTCATTGGGAGTTGCAAAGATACCTGGTTCATCGTGGAAGGCAAAGGGATCCATCAGCATCCGATCTACATACCTCCGGCTATGAGATGATCCTTTGCCTATATTCTTCTTCAATTTCCCATGTCTATCCATTTTTATTGAATATTTCTTAATCAACTTTTGCTTCTTTTTGGATCGGCCCTCATCACTGCTGGAGGACAAGGACTCTTCAACTCCTTCCTCGTCCGAGGAGCTACCAGAAGATTCTGAGTCTGAATTAGAACTCTCCACTGGTTTAGACTGGCGAGACTTTTTGGAGCTAGCATGAGTCTTCTTGGTACTCACATGAGTCTTTGAAGGCTCATGCTCTCTAGGGTTGTCGGTATAATGAGCCACTGATGCTTTTGACTTTTCTTTCATGCCCATCTTAGCCTTCTCTGCCCTCAGAGCTTCTATCTCACCCTTTAATCTATCACGCTCCTCGATGGTGTATTCATCATTTTCACCCACCACTTCAAGCAAAGCTGGTGGTACTTCCGGGGCGTCCGGATTCATTCAGACTGATGTTTCCTACTGGTTTCGAATGCTTGATTCAGACACCGTCGTGCTCCCACTGTGGTCGCCAATTTGGTGAGGTTTATTTTCATCTGAGGGTAAGTTTGTAATTTTTGTTTGGAGTTTTGTGGAAGTTTGTAAGTATTTAATGTTTGAATAGTGAGTAGAGGGAGAATTAAGCAGCCTGGTTGTATTTAATTTTCATTACCCTTATTTAATGTTGGTGGTTGGGTATTTATACCCTCATATTTGGGCCTTATGGGCTTTCGGGTTATGTTTAATGGACCCGGATCAAGTTTAAAGACCCATGAGCTCTTAGTAGGAGAGCAGGCAGCTTAGTCAAGAAGTGATTAGGTTTTTAAGTACTTTAGTTCTTGTTCGAACAATCCATTAGATGAGGTGTTCGAACTGCCCTGTCCGGTTAGGTGGTCTTTGTTCGAACTGTCCCTGTCCGAAGAGGTAACAGAATCCGGAGTCATTAATGTTAGTGTCAAAATTATTTTATTTCCAAAAAATGTATTTTAGTTTTTGTCTTGTTCCGTTTACATCTCTTACAATATCTATTTTGTACAATTTTTATTATTCTAGATTTGCTTAAACTATTGACTACACAATATATATTATTCTATAATATATTAACAAAATCTTTAACTAAAATAAATTTAATATTAATCTAATTTATTTTCTTTGACACCTCTCTCAAATTGATGCTAGTAAGTCAATCAATAACAATTTGCCAATAAGAAATTGATGTCGCTAACGAGTCATATCTTTGGTTAAAATATCATCCACTTATAGATTAAACAAGATGCGAGAGAGATATATCACCCAATTTTCTAAGGTATCTTGAATAGAATGACAATCAACTTCAATATGTTTGGTGCGCTTATGAAAAATAGGATTGGTGGAAATTTGAGTAGCACTAATGTTCTCAACATCAAGATGCATAGAAGTTGTTTGAGGAAATCTAAGCTCCTTAAGAAGACCGTGTAGTCATACAATTTTAGAACATGCACTAGACTCGGTATAATACTCGGTCTCAGTAGAGGATTTAGAAACACGATATTGTTTCTTAGACCTTCAAGAAATTAGAGCATCACCTAAAAATATACACCAACTCGTAGTAGATTGACGTGTATGTGGACATCCAGTCCAATCAACATCACTATTAGAAACAAGTTGAAGAGATCAGCTAGTAGGAATGAACACACCACGAGTTGGTGAACTATGAAGATACTGAATGATGTGTTGAACTGCAGCAAGATGAAGATATCGAGGAGAGAATATAAACTTACTGACATGATGAACATCATAAAAATATACCAATACTCGTAGTTGTCATGTATATAAGACTCCAAACCAAGCACGGATAAAAAGTAGGATCATATAAAAGGTTTCTTTTATTTTTCCTATATTTGACATTTACCTCCATATGAGTATCCACATTAGAAGTATCCTCCAAACCAACAAAGGTGATAAGATCTTGAATATATTTTTGTTGGTTCAACAAAATACCATTTTACCGATGATGAACTTCTATCCTAAGAAGTATGTAGGCTGGCCAAGATCTTTCATATGGAAAGTTGCATGTAATTGTTGGTGCAACTTAGTAATCAAACTACAATCAGTACCACTAGTGATAATATCATCCACATAAACCAAGAGAAGGACTACACCCAATGAAGACGTGTGGAAAAATAAAGAAGAATCATATTGACTTTGTGTAAAGCTGAAAGAAAGAAGTGTACGAAGAAACTTCTCAAACCAAGCGGGGGGTGCTTGTTTGAGCCCATACAAAGGACACCTTAATTTACAAACATCATGCGAAGAATAAGTATTCATACCAGATGAAAGATTCATGTAAATCTCTTACTGAAGATCACAATGAAGAAAAGCATTATTGACATCCATTTGATGCAACTTCCACTCGTGTGAACCAGCAATAACTAAAATGGTTCGAACTATGGTCATTTTGGAAACATGAACGAATGTCTCCTCATAATCAATCTCATATTCTTATTTTTTACCTAGATTTACAAGATGAGCTTTGTACTGTTCCAAAGAGCCCTGCGAACGAAGTTTCACATAAAAAACCCACTCACTCCAAATTGGTTTAACTGTATGAGGACAATGAACAATATCCCAAGTGTGATTCTCCTTAAATAAATCAATTTTACGCTGATACCATGCCAAAAATATTTTATTTCTTAAAAAGTGTATCTTATTTCTTGATTTCGTTCTCCTTTTATAATAGTTTACGGCTTTTACAATATTTACTATATTATAATATTTATTATTATATATTTTCTTAGGCTAATGGCTATAAAGTAGATATTATTCTATAATATATTAACTAAACATTTAACTAAAATAAATTAGATATTAATCTAATTTATTTTCTTTGACAATTAATAAGACAATGGTTGACGCATAAACCAAATGTTTAAATTTAGAAAAGTTATCTCTTGATTTATTTTTTTTTTAAAAAAAATGCGACTGTATTTTCAAGATCGTGTCATTATTGTTAGAGCTCATTTCCTTCTGAAAAGTGTACTTAGGAAAATAAATGTTTTCGGAAGATTAGGAAGATGGTTGATTGATTTTGGTGAATATAAAATTCAATTTGAACCAAGAAAAAAAATAAAAATACAAGCAGTGGTTGAAATTATAAACGAGTTTAAAAAATAATAAGATGTAATAAAAGCACAAAAGGTCATTGAAATTATTAAGCGGCTTAGTCTTTTGATTTTATAGGTATCTCATGATTTTTTGAATTTTAGTTGAATACTACTAGAAACAGGGAAACAAAAATGGGGAACGACAAAACAAGAGAAGACCCAAAAACAGAGAAAAAAAACAAAGGACCCCTCAACACTCAACACTGATATAAGAAAAGACATACACCAATTTTTATAACTTTATAGCGTAAGACATACACTTACTCATTTAACAAATGAAAAAATAGTTGTTTCTTACAACTGATTCTTCCATGTAACCTGAGCGTGTTGTGAGAAATATCATATCTACTGTCATGGGTATTCAACCGTAGAAAATCATCAATCCTGCATTGTGTTGTAGGAATTCGTAAGCACACACCAACTATCTCACACTATGTCACGGGAAATCTAAGATCTCACGCTTCAAATCAGCAATCTAGCACCACATTATCGGAAATCAGCGATGTCATGTTGTGTCAATGGAAAACCAACAATATAGCATTCTCGTGGGATGAAAAACCAGCGATCAGATGGTGTCGTGGGTTCCACCAAATATTCCAACTGGTCATGTTAAACTAGCAACTATCTTGTATATTGTCGTACAAAATCAGCAATCTATAGTTGTGCTGACAAAGCAACGACAATCTAGTACTTTTTCGTGGGAGAGCAACAACGATCTCGCGGTGACATAAAAACCAACAACAATATATTAAATCTTAAATATTTTTTATGTGTTCAGCCAAAATCTTTTAATATTAATTTTAATTTGTGCGCTTGAGAAAAAAATACAATCTCTATAGTCTCTTCCGTTATATTTGTTTACGACGTTGTAAATAATAGCTTTGTTTAACGTCGTTTTCGTTAGTCAATTAGGAGCATTGACCACATAGGTACATATTTTATAGGGATAAGTAGATAGATTTACCGTTTTGAACTAAATTACTTATTATTAAATGATAGGTAAATAGTAAAATGGTTAAAGTAAATAATAAATGATAAGTACGTTGAAATTATTAATAAAATAATAAAAATGTTAGGTAAACAGTAAAATAATAAAAATAAATAATAAATAGTAAAATGGTAAAAATGTTAAAAAGTAAAAATAAAAATAAAAGTAAAAGATCAAAAAGATTTAAACCAAAATGTTGAAAGACCGTACTTGCAATAGAGAATTATATATTTTGAATGTGATAGGTCATCACGCCATAGTGACCGTCTATGCAACATTTTAAAATATCAGGGATGGGTTTTGGGATGAAAAAATGTTAATGACAATCGCAATAAATAAAACAGATGACTGGTCCAAGTTTTTAGCCAATAAACTTGCATAGTACAGAGACGAAAAGGAAAAGTTCACCAAAGCGCATAGAAAAATTATCCAAGAAATAAAAACTTACAACCACTTAAATTTAATGTAGCTGTCCACATATTATTGAGCCGAAATAATATAGGTAGCTTTTGTCTGGTCGATGATTGTAGGCTTGTCGTACAGCAAATCATTTAACTCTTTGACAAATATCTCCATAGCTAGCGCAGGCAACACAATAGGCACCACAATGCCATTTTCACCTTTCTTGTTTTTAAATGGTATATAGAAGCTCGCCACTCCAGGGATAGCGCCCACACCACCTTTTGCAGGGCCACCGTACTTGGCCTCCCCCATCCGAAATCCACTTCTCCAAATCCAGCTCGTGTGAGGTCGGAAACAAGGTACGAACGAACTACTGTGAAATGAGGTCTTCCCTTAGTTACCTGTATGAAATAGGATTTTGTGATAAAACCAAATATAATAACAATAATAATAATAAACTTTTGTTATAATACATATAGAAAATGTTTACAATACGAAACATAATAACAAGCATAAACATATTCTAACATTACCATAAGGTCCGCTACTGATTTCATGTACTCTTCTGTCACTTCGGCTTTCGCTCTTCTCACAAGTTCTAATGCGTACCCTAAGGGATTCGTACAAAGTTTGTCGGCCTGAGTGAGAGCAACGGGAAATGCGAACCCGTTTCCATAAAAGCCTGAAGGCAAAGGAGGGCTAAATTTCGAACGCGAGTTCACAATGCAAATAATGCGCATCTCCTCTTCAGGATCAGGGCTTAAGGCTATAGTCCGACAACGCCATAAGCATGCGGTTAAAATTTCAAAAGTAGAACATCGACGAAGGTGGTGAGGAAGAGATCTGCGGATAGTGGATATCTCAGCTGGACCAAAAAAGAAAGAGCGGTGAGCTAAATCGTCTAAAGGGATGATTGTGCCTTTCGTATCAGCTACTTCTGCATACTCATGGTGCTTGTGCGTGACGCGCGGAGGATTTCTAGCATTTAGTAAGTGTCGTTCCCACACAGGTGGAATCGATGGGGCATGCATGCCACGCGCCATCTCACCTACCGCTGTCATGAATTGGACTAACCCGGACGCATCACTCATGGTATGATTGAGACGCAGAGCAAATATGAAACCGCCACATTTTAGCCGAGTCACCTGCAAGTTCAATTTATTTTGCCAAAGGTTAGTTGCGTTACACAAATAGTTAATCCAAAATTGTTTTATAAACGTATGGGATATGTAAAACCCTACTTACTTAAAAAAAATCTATATTCAACAAACAAAGGCGTTGCGGCCGTCTACTTACAATGTTCTCAGTTTTACTCATAGTTATCTTTTAATAAATCAAACAAATGATCCAGTCTTTTGTGTACTCAATGGCCATTGCCCTTACATTTCGCAATAAAAAGTTCCTTGAGAAAAAAATAAGTTATCCTTCAATAATACCTGAATAAGCAACAAAGGACAATCGAGGACACCACTGGAGCCAGGCACATCATATAAAAGGTCCTCCAACCCCGGGAATGGTGGCTGTAATGCATCCCCGAATTGTCGAAGCGTAACATCAGCATCAGCTTCAATAAACAATACTCCTTCACCGGTGCATTCAACTATAAGTTTACGACCAGGTCCTTCCCTAAGCCTACCGGCAAATGGGTAATAGTACACAAGTGTTTTCGCAAGTGCTTCTCTAATCACTTTCACAGGGTCTTGTCCCTCCATGACTGAGCTCTTTTCATAAAACTGTATGATAGGAATCTGAAACCGAAGTCCATCCTGGTCGTCAATGTCCGAGAGAGGTTTGAACTCGTGTGGTGCAGGTTTAAGAGGTACCACCAGCTCTGGCTCATGTCGAGAGACGGTGAACATAAGAGAAGTGTTTGGTTGTGGAGTTGTCATTGTTGTGACTTGAGAGGTGTAATGAGTTTAAACCTTTTGATGTCATTTATAAGAGGATAAGTAGGTAGGTTTCATATTTTTTGTTTTTTTTGGTTAGGTTCTATACAGCTTTCTATAACCAAATATTTAGGTTACATAAAGCTATTGGAAACTAAAATTCATTCACTGTTATTAAATTTTTTTAAAATTATAATTAATAGTTTGATTTTAAATTTTTAAAAAATGCCACTAAATAAATTTCGAACTCTATTTTTAAAACCATAAAATCTTAAGTCTCGATTATAGCCTCTAGATTATAAATTATTATTATTATTATTATTTTTTAAGCAAAAAGATAATATATTACTGAATTACGAGTTTTACAAAGGATTATGATAAAATTATAAACAATACAAACAAGAGGGGCTCGAAATCAATAAACCCAAAATCAATAAAAGCCCTAATTCGACTAATCCCCAATTGGTTACCCTATCTTCACAACACCCACAGACAGCCTTCACCCTCTCCATTGCGACTCTTCAGATCAGCAACCACCAAACACTACCCAAACTCTATCCAAAGCAAATCAAGCCAAATCGTTCACTTCGAATTCGGTCGACGCTATCTTCGATTCATTCGGAGAAAGGTGCACTAATTCAAGTGACAAACCAACCTCAATTCGAACATCAAACCCTAGCCAAAATCAAAATAGCCAAGCCCCAAACTTTCAAGGGTTGTAATGGCAAGAAGTTGACTGGGAACATCAACCCCCTCGAAAGCAAAGTTTCTTCGATCAAGAATGGCCCTCTTCGCTATCCAGTCCGCAGCTTGATTCTGTGTTCTGGATATGTGACAGAGAGCCATTCTTGGCTTGATTAAGCTTCTGCACACGCTACGCAATGGCTCCAGAGAAATCACAGAGGTGCCACTTGCAAGCATGTCGATAAGAGCCAGACAATCTGACTCTATATCGACATCATCCCAGCCACAACGCTTGCAAGTGAGAAGCCCCTCGATTAGAGCTTTGAATTCGGCCTGGAAGGAGTTCATTTTCCCAAACACAAAACCTTTAACCAGCAAGATAGCCCCACTATCATCCCTGACGATGAGACCACCGCTCGATTCACCAGAGGGTTGACAGGCTCCATCCACATCGATCTTCAACCGGCCAGGAGGAGGAGCTAGCCACTTCAGGTATGTCACACGCCTTTTCCTTTTATCAATAGATTTACAGCCCATAGCAGACCCTGCATTGTAGACCATAGACCAGTGTTTAGAGTGCAGCTTATCCCCAGAGTCAATAGCCATGATAATCCTATAAACTCTATCAACAGCACTCTTGAAGTCATCATGAGTGTTGTTGAATTTAGAGTTATTTCTATTAAACCAAATGGTCCAACAAATAACCAGAGGGACTAAATGAGTGATATGAAAGGAGCCTTTAGTAAAACCAAACCAAGAGTAGAGCAAATGATTAAAAGACATATGCCTATAGATAGGAACCTTAAACAGCAAACGAAAGTAGTTCCAAATGGCCCATGAATAGTCACAATGTATAAAAAGGTGACTCTTCTCCTCACTACTACAACAGAACTGACATTTAGACACTATGGTTAAATGTCTTTTAGAAAGAATACTGTCAATTGGGATGAAATTTTTAATAATTTTCCAACATAAAAAAGAAAATTTTCTCGGAATAAGATGGCTCCAAATCTTTTTAAATAAGCTTGATTTATTATTAACTTTTCTAATGCTGTTCCAAGTTTCCAAAATATTAAAATTCTTGTTTTTTGATAAATTCCAGACAATCTGATCATCATGATCAGTATTGAGCTTTAAAGAACATATTTGATTTACTTGGTCCTGATTTAAAACAGTCAAAAGAGCTTGAACATCCCAATTTGACCCTTTCCAAAAAGACTTAACAGTAGCAGGCAAGAACCACTCTCTATCACCCTGACCAGCTAAGATAGGAGGCAAACCATTCCAAGCATCATGCCAAAAATCCACATTACCCTTCCCCAGGACCCAGCTAACATGCTGCTCAGCCTTATCCTTAACAGAGCACAACCTTTTCCAAACCACAGAGTCAGTTATTTTATAACTAGCCTTAGAAGGATGTGTATTAGCACAGTAAGACTTATGCATTAAGTCAGACCACAGAGAGTTATTTTTTCGAAAAAGAAACCATATTTTAAAACTAAAAGCAAGATGAATATCAACAAGTCTTTTAGTATTAAGCCCACTCTCCTCAAATGGTTTACAAACCATATTCCAAGAGGTCCAATGTATGGACTTCTCATTATACTTGGACCTCCACAAAAATCTGTTAAAGCAAAGGTCAATCTTATTAAGGATAGGATTAGGAATATAACTATTCTGAATCTTATTATGAAGCTTTTCAATAAGGGGTAAGAAATTCTTCCCTTTATTGTTGATGGCAATAGTAATACCCAAGTAGTTGAAGGGACCAGAATCAATATTAAAACCAGTAGCCATCCTTAGCCTAGAAACACCACTTTGACTGAATTTGGAAGATGTAATAACTTTAGTTTTGTTTTTATTCACAACTTGACCACTGAATGATTGGTATTTGTCCAACAGGTCACCAAGCTTCAAGATGGAGGAAGGCAAACTATTGGTAAAGATGATGATGTCATCTGCAAAGGATAAACTCGGTAAGAGGTAGTTAGACTTAGTATAGAATTTCATACTATCATTTTGGTTAAAAAGATTTTGAATCCCCCTTGATAGAACATCCTGAGCAACAATAAAAAGGCTAGGAGACAGAGGATCACCCTATCTCAAACCTTTCCTTTGAGGAAAGTAGCCCACACTTAAACCATTTATAAGGACAGATACCATTACATTAGAAATAAGAGTATTAATTAAAGAAACAAAGTCCTTAGAAAACCCAAAACAAGCAAGAACTTTAAGGACAAAAGCATGAGACATTTTGTCAAATGCTTTTGTCATGTCTAATTTCATAATTATATTCCCCTTGCTAGGTCTTCTATTTATGTTATGAAGCATTTCCTTAGTTATAAGAATATTTTCATGAATGAGCCTATCTTTAATAAAGGCTCCCTGACTTTTAAACACTATTTTAGGAAGCAAAACAGCAAGCCTACAATTAATAAGGCTAGAAATGACCCTGTTAAATATTGAACATAGACTAATAGGCCTAAAGTTATCCCAATTAATAGGATTAGAGCCTTTAGGAATTAAGCAAATCCATGTGGCAAAAACCCCTTTAGGGACACTTCCACCCTTAAGATATGCATTAATAGAATTACACATGTCAACTTTGATTATATCCCAACAAGTTTTTAGAAAGAAAGAATTAAATCCATCAGTGCCAGCAACACTGTCCTTCTTCATCTTACTGATAGTAGCCCAAATTTCTTCAGAATTAGCAGGTCTAAGCAAGAAATGATTATCAACATCAGTAATAGTCTTAGGGATATTAGAAAAAATATTGTCCAGCATATCAAGATCAGATAAATTGTCACTAGAACCAGTAGATAAAATATTTTTGAAGTGAGTTTCAGCAGACTTAGCTATATCATCTTGATTATAAAGCCATCTGCCATCCTACTTAATACCAGCAATAAAATTTTTCTTACGCTGCTTAGAGACATATCTATGATAGATATTCGTATTACCATCCCCCTCATTCAGCCAAGTGTTGAAACACTTCTGCCTCCAATAGGACTCCTCAGCTTTTAGGGCTTTAATAAGAGTATCATTAGAAGCATCCAGCCTAGCTTTATATATAGTGCTGTTTTCACTTAAATGAATAGACTCATTAGTAGAAACTTCTTCAGTAGCCAACTTTACTTTACTAAAAATGTTCCCATAATAATTTTTATTCCAATCAATAAGCCTTTTCTTCAACCTTTTCAACTTATACCAAAACAAGGAGTATCCCAGCTCAGCTTAACCATACTTAAAAAACCAGAGTCATTAGTCTAGGAATTTAGGAATTTGAAATTACATTTATTATACTGAAGAACAAAATTAGAATTTTTAGATATAGAGATAAGTAAAGGGGCATGGTCAGAACAAGTTCTGACCATGTGAAACACCTGAATGCTCTGAAAAGTAGTTGTCATGCATTGATTGGCTAAAGTTCAGTCTAGTCTTTTCCAGCAACGATTGTTGCTCCAGGTAAATCTAGATCCCACAAACCCAGTGTCTTCCAAGTTACAGACTCTAATAGTTTCATTGAAGTCTTCTGAACTCCCAAAATCAAAATTAGAACAGCCCATCTGGTCCTCAGAACTAGTTACAGCATTAAAATCCCCAGCAAGTAACCATGGGTTACTATCATTAGCAAGGGAGACCATATTATTCCACAGCTCTTTTCGAAGAGCCCTATTACTCTTAGCATAAACAGAAGTAAGAGTAAAGTAAAGAGTATTAAAGCTAATGCTCATATGGAGAAACTGCTCATGATCAATCATAATAGAAATGTTAACATCAGATGACCAAAAAACCCAAACTTTATTAGAGCAATTATAAGCAAAATTGGTCAGCCCAATACTAGCAGAAATCCTCTCAATCTTATCAACCTTAGCCATTGGCTCTTGAATGGTAAAAACCTTAATCTTATCATTTTGAATCATAAACTTTAGCCTAGATATGGTTGAAGCATTATTGATGCCACGAGCATTCCAACTACATATCTTTATCATTATCAGATAAAGATTTGAACCTGTTGCTCTCTCTTTTCTTTAGAGAGTTAATTGTAAAATTCTTACTAGTTTTTTTCTTGTTTGCAGATTTGATTTTCTGATTGATAAGTTGATTGAAGCCTTGAGGAGACTTAGGGGAATCACTCAGCGAAATAGACCCTGGAGAAACAGCACAACTACCAGCATTTTTCAGATTTGGAGAAGAGCTAGGCTCCTGATTATCATAACAAGCATGGAACTCAACATCAAGCTTCTGGAGAGCACCAATGATCTCCTGATCATTCTTAGAAGAACAGCACTCTTCAACAACAGTAGGATTAGAAGAGTCATTTACAGACTCAACCTCTTTTGTAATAATAGACTTTAACTTTCTTTTGTAAACATTAATGATCTGCATAGGCTGAGACAAAGGCTGCAATTCTTGTCTAGATTGAGGATTCTGAGATGTAACCAAATTTACATCTTTGCTTAATAAATCATCCTTTTCTTTATAATTCTGTTCAACTTTTCCTTTCTTGTTTTCCATTTTCCCGAATTCTTTAACAGTATGGCCTAAGTGATTGCAATAAGAACAATACCCAGGAACGTTCTTATAACTTATTCCTATCCAATGACCATCATTCGCACCAAAGCCAACCCACATACTCCTCTTTAACTCCTTAGCAATGTTAACTTCAACCTGAGCAAAGCAGGTGTTTCTACTGGCTCGATGCTTTTCAGGAACCACAACTCTATAAACAATGCCAATGGATAACGCAAGATAATGAATAACAGATACATTGTACATAAACTCAGGAACCTGTTCAAACCTGACCCATAACAGCACCACTGGATTCTCAACATTCTTCTTAAACTCAGGATCCCATTTAAGCACACGCATAATTTTACCATCCACATACCACACACATCTAGACCAGAGAAGGCTCACATCTTCTTTAAGACAGAACTCGATGAATATATGATGAGAATCAACCGTAATGAAAGAAAAGCTTCCCTTGAACTCAAAAGAATCAAGAAAGCGTTGGAGCGAAGCACGCTTTGGAATTCCGTCTGCAAACTTTCCAATTAACGTAACTCTGGATTGCATCAGAAGACGATCCTTCGTCTCTTTAGAGTATTGAACCGAGAAATGGTTTCCAGATTCCTTGACGAATTCCGGAAACGTATCCTTTACCAAAGGTTTCTGTTTAACAGTTTCCGAGTAAGACATGGTGGCTACAGTAGGAGCTTTGATCGGAGCTGTAACCTGAACGCCATTTAACATCGGAAATTCATTGATATCTAATCCTCTGTTTTCCATTCGCCAAACAAAGTAACAAAACAAAGGACACAGATTGCCAGGAGGCAATCAATAAGGTATAAAAAATAAGACTATAGAAGGAGCAGATGCCCGGAGAAGGGCACCGGAAAGGAGACTCAGTCACCAGACTCTTTCTTGAACAGAGAGCTTTCTTGGAGCCAAGTTTTTCAGTTTCGGGGTTTTCTTGGTCAGAAAATCCTATGGATTATAAATTATATATTTACCTTTTCTTATTCGCTTTTAATTTTACGTTTATAAATTGTTGTACGGAGTGAGACGATTGGTTTAATAACGACAAAATTCAGAAATTTCATGTTTGACTCCATTTTAGTAAATCGTTTTCTTTTCTATAAACGATAAGGCCGTGACACGAAAATTCAGTTAGGTTCCATAAAGCTATACTATATATAATAATATAACCAAATATTTAGGTTACATAAAAGCGATAAGAAACTAAAATTCATTTACTGTTATTAATTGTTTGAAAAATTAAAATTAATAGTTTAAATTTTAAAGTACAACCATATTAATTTCAGACTCTAATTTTTAAACCATAACATTTTAACTCTCACTTCTAATTTTTTTAGATTATAAACTCTACGTTTTAATATATGACCATCTAAAAAGTTTAAAATATTAAAACTTTCGAATCTGGTGGATAATGTAAACCGATATTTGATGATAATTTTACAAAAAGTTATTGATATTTAACTTTTTAACAAAAAAAATTGATCAGATTTAATTGTGTGTTTTTAATATTTTTTATTTTTAATATTTTTATTAAAAATTTGATCAAATTTATGTAATTTTAAAATATTTTTCATTTTTGAAAATAGATGATAATGTTTTTTTATTGATGTTTTTTAATATATTTTAACATTTGTAACATTTATGAACACCTTTAAGGGCTAATCATTTCGAGTGAACAAACAAACTAAAAAGAAAAATCTCACTGCTTCGCGTTATCTTCTAGTATAAAACTCATTTTACTGCAACAATATATTTTGTTCTGATTTATTGATGACGATGAATATGTTAGACAATGCTGCAATTTTCTAGTTGCTTATTCATTGATTTTTGAAGCATAAAAAACATGAACTCTTGATAGGGTAGCAACTCTAAAACTAACGAGATAGAATAAAAATAGATGAAGATAATGTTTTTTGGGAAAGTGGTTGTTTATTTAATACACATATATGTAACATGCTGAAACTGGTCCGAAAGGGGTAGCCGAGATGGTGGAATAAGCATAGCTTGTGACCAAAGGTCATTAGTTTGATTTAATGTTTTTTTAGTTGAGCCTGTAATCTTTTGTGGTTTACCTTCTACTGTTGGTTTTGTAGGCCATTGCGTCAAATCGAGGATTTACCATGTGCACACTCACCATGTTTGAGTAGCGGTTGTGGGTTCCTTCACGAAAAAAAAATATGATGAACCTATGATTAATTTGATACTATTTATATGTAGTGAATCTAATTCACTAAATTAGTTAGTGGTCTTTGAATTAACCCAAAAGTTTTAATTCAACCAACAACTTTTATCTCTCATTAATTCAATCTTATTTTAATTTCAAAGTTGCTATGGTCCAATGTACTAGCCATTACAGGGATAATAACCTTTTATTAAATTTTTAAGGTCCAATAACTAAAACGTTAGATTAATATATTATCCTTTAAGGTACATATGAACTCAACTGATAACTACAATATATTATCTCATTAGACCTAAAATTGTATGTATGTCCAATATACTAAATCAACTAATTTATTTTAAATGGACATATGTCAACATATCTGGATATTCTAAATTTACATGTGATGCGATATTTCAAAATCCAGGATTTCTTTACAATCTCTCACTTGGGTCATTCACATGTATGTAGTTGTATCATCCAATATCACATGTATGTCTAATCATGTCATATTACAGCTAACAATAAATTAAAAAAGGGTCCGCCACAACATATGAATGCGCAACTAATCTGTCATAGTTACACACTAACTACCATCTTAATAATCGTTGGCTTCCCAGAGAGTTCAGCACGAAAGTATAACACGAACTTGTAATCAATACATGTCGACATCTAACTAGTCACACTTAGTTGAATTGACATTGTTAAATATAAAAGCGTGTTCATATAATAAGTTCAATTTTATTTTGGCATTGGTTAAACTGTGCCTAAACTTATTATCACGAACCCCCAATAATAATATTTTTTTAAATTATTGGTATTTTATTATTTAAGACCTCCCCAAAGATGCGGAACCCGAGCATTGGAGGTGTTAATATTGGTCACCGGCGGTACGGAACCCTAACACCCACAGTGTCAATATTTGTCCATATTTAATAATATTATCTTATTGATAATTTATCATAATCCAAATATAATTATGAGTTAATTATAAAATACCATAGTTAATTTATTTATTTATATAGTGGCTCAAATAATATAATTAAAATAGTTTTACTTATTTTATTTAATTATTTTATTAGTAATAATATACACTAATTGATTAATATCTTTATCTGGTAAGTCAAATAATATCATTCAAATAATTTTAATATAACTTAAAACTAATTTTATTTATTTTTATAAATAAAGTATTTATAAATTTAAATTTATACTAGAAATATTGGTAGGTTTGACTTGTAATAAAATAAGAAATAGATAAATACATATAATTTATTGAGTTGAATCACTTGAAATATAATAAGAAATGATAGTTGATTATCTATAATATTTTAATAATTTATTTATATAATTAGCCATAAATTATATTAAATTTTACTTATTTAGTGAATTAAAAAATTAAAAAAATGTATTTAATTACTCATAAAATATTTTAAATTTTACTTCTTTCACGTGTAAGATAATAATAAATTTACTTATATGGGGAATTCAAAATCACATTCTACAATAAATTTTAATATATTTTGGTATGTCTCTGTTGTTAAACAACACATGTGGTGACAAAATAAATTTTGCCCACGAACAACACCAGCGAGAGAAAGTAAATTTTGGCCCCGGTAGTTCTATTAAATAACACTGACGGTTCGTCAAGAATAATTTTTAAGATATGTTTTATGTATGCGATCCATTTAATAGGAAGTTATCAATGATAAGATAGATGAATTAAGAAATAGCTCAAGGGTAATTTTGTGTAACGTGAATATTTGAGGGTCCAAACAGTAATAACAAATCCTTGGTAAAAGTGCCTTTGTAGAGAGAGAAAGTGAGAGCTAATCCAAATAGAGTGAGAAAGTAATATTATATTAATCAACCAACCAATATCAACTCGGGTGGGGTCCTTTTATAGTATAATAACGGATCCTACACGCTTTAATTCCTACTTACTACACATTTAGTCCCTATACTTTTCCACTTATTTATAATAACTACTTTCATTATTACTTTTACAATATTTCCCCAATCAAAATACTTCTTTCCAATTTTTACGTATGTTTTTTATTCTCCCTCATCAGTAGCCCCCTAGTCTTAGTAAAATTATATTTACTAGGACTGTGATGACATCTTCGAACTTCATCTTATTTGTTTTAATTCTCCTCGAAAAAATGCCTCTTCGAATATCTTCTTATTCTTTAACTGTCCTAGAATAATACTTCTTCGAATAAAAAAAACCTCTTCGAATTTCTTTTAGCTGAAAAATGCCTCTTCGAATATCCTCGTATCCTCTTGAGTAACACTGATCAGTAGCCCCCCAATCCTTGCAATGTCTTAGCCAAGCTTAAACCATCCTAAAAAATGCCCTCTTTGAAATTAATCGTCTCAATATAATATAGCCTCCCAGACTTGGCTAGTAAATTGCAAGGACTGAACTCATCGAATTTTTCAGCATCAACTGGCGTATCCCAATCAATAATCTCCCGCCTTTTTGATGACGTCATTAGTCATAATTCCTTGTCACTAAATCTTTTTAGAGATCTTATCACACTTCCCAACACTTTTCATTATTAGATTGCCTCTTCACCTTCTCTCTCATTTCTCAAACCAATATAATTGCGCCTATGTTACCCATAACAACCCTAGGGAAACAAAGGAAACTGTCCCCAGGCCTATCTAACCCTAAAAGCCCATCTACTTCTATAAATACTCACCCTTTTCATTTACACTCCAAAATTTTCGTTCTGAACTTTCTAGAGAGAGAAAGTTGGCTTATAAACCTCGTCGGATTCCAGAGTGGTTATTAATCAGTAAAAAATTTCAAGAAAAAGTTGCTGCTGATGTATACGTTGAAACTCAGCCCCAACCTCCTGTTACCACGTTCTAAGGTTCCCGGCATCCATCGGAAAACTATCATGCTATCATTCCCCTCAAAATTTCTCACTAAAACCAAACCTCCGATCTCGGCCCCCTCGAATCCATGGGTAAAGACAGACACCATAAGCATTCTTCTGGTAAGAGGAGGAGGCATCACAAGGATAAAAGGAACTCTCAAGAATGCAAGCGTGCCAAATAAACTCCCTCGGAAACCCCAGATCCGAATTTGACTTTAGTAGTTGACAATCCTACTCTGAAAATCGATACTTCTAGATCAAGCCTTCCAGCCACCCCTTCGATAACGGGAAGTAAGAGCCCTCAATTCTCTCCTTCAAGAACTAATATTACCGAAGACGATATTCAAGCAGTGCGAAATAAATCCTTGGCCGATAAGGGGAAAGCAATTGCCTCGGATAACCCTGAGCCAGTGATCTTCACTTGGCCTCTTCTAGTCAAATGTCCATCGTTCCCCTAACAATGTCCGAAGAACAAGCTCTTCGGATCGCCCCAAAATCCAAGGGTGACATCACTCTTCCCTTGGAACTTGATACCATTGTAGGCAACAACATTCGAGGAATCGAAAACAAACACATTGTCGCACTTCACAATATTTCCTATAAATACTTTTCGCCTTCGGAAGAGACCATACTGAGGACCCAATGATGTATCCCCTTGTACATCAACATTAGATTCCCCTCGAAAGGTGAGACTCCTTTATCGGTTAGGGATAATGAGTTAGTTGTTTATACGGAAATCATGAACTGGGAGTTAAGGTATCCCTTAGATCCAGTTTTTATTGAATACTTTTCCAAAATCGAACTCTGCCCTTCACAAGCTGGTCCAAACATGTGGTTCACACTCATGGCATGTATCATGGCTTCAAGGATTTTGGGAAACGAATTTTCCTTAGAAGAACTCATTGGATTATCTGGGTTGGCAAAGAATCCGTTTTTTCAGTTTTACTAACTAACTTTTAGTCGAGGACAAAAAGTATTGAAAAACTTGCTAGAAGCTGACAAGAAGTGGAGACAACTATTTATCTACTTTTCTGGACATTGGGAAACATGATCTGAGTCAAACCCTTCGAATCCACACAAGCTGTCTCTGTTGTGGACCAACAAATGTAAGTTTATTAACTCCTTCTTTTATCCTTTCTCGGATAATGATTTACTAACCTAACTCCTCAGAATCTACTTATCCTTCTTTTGTAGCTATGTCCGGAGTTTCAAAACCATACGCTGATTATGTAGAAAGTGCCACCACCGTCTTCACCAAACTCAACAAGTGAGCCAAAGAAAATTAGGAAAACAAATTCCGACTGTGCTTTATGAATAATAACTTGGCCAAAAGTCGACTTTGGAGGCTGAACCCCTTGACCGACTGACACTGAAAGAGTTAATGACTCCTCACTCTCAACAAGAAATCCTTAACCGAGTAGAAAAGAAAGATATAGCCATTTATCTTCCGAAGCGCTCTCGTGCCAAAAGTCATCTTGATGACTCCAAAGAGGAAGTTTCCACAAAAGACCTTCAGTCAGACTCTGAAGCATTAGCTGCTAACCAGGAGCCAACCGCATCGGCAAATACTGTAGCACCCATCACAATTACCCCTCCGAAAAAATCTGTCCGTCCCATCAAGAAAAAAGATGTCAAGACAAAGGAAACCAAGAGGAAGGCTGTTTTGGAATCTATCCAAGAAATATCCGAGGACACCAAGGTTGAAGATGATGTTCAGGAAATATCCGAGGGCACTGGGACCCAAATTGTGGCAACTGACCCTAAAAATGAGGTTAGGGAAAATTCAGGCCAAACACTCAATTCTCCTCTCACCCAAACTTCAAGTCCTTCTCCAACTGAAAATTCTCTCATACTAGCTCCACTTCCAATTCCCCGAAGCGACCCTCCTCAAAACGTTGATCCTATCATTCTAACTGGTGAGTCCTCGGATTTCGACCCCACAACAATAGGCTCTCTTACCAGTTCCTTCGAAATTCCTCAAGGTGACGAGTTCTCCTTATGTGTTCGCAACTTACTGCATGCTTCTGTCAATATGGGAAGAAAAACGCAACATCTCGAAGATCAGAAAAACCATTATAAGTCCAAGGCTTCACTTGCTTCTGTACAACTTGAAGAGCTAAAAAAACAATACTCCATTCTGGAGAGTCAGGTTGATGCCATTTTTGAGAAAATGAACGCCTCGGAGAACTACGTCCTTATGCTCGAAAGATATTGCCAGGAGGAGAGGGACCTCTATCAAAAGAAGACAGGAGCTCAAGAGAAGCTCCTCATAGAACTCCATAAATCTCATCATATTGCAACAAAGGGGTTTAAGGATTGTCTTACTGATTACGAGGTTATTATAGAGGAAAAGAAAAACTTACTGAAGACAATTGCACATTTTCCTAAACAAATTGAGGCTAAAAAAGAAACAGCAGTGAATGCTTATGCAGCCAGATGTGTGGACAAACTCAACGCTCGAGATGCCACAACCCGAGCAGGGCTGATCACCCAAATTTATGCAGAATACCCTGAGTACGCCTTGGGCAGTTTTTGGAAGCTTGTCTCCCCCGAACTTCACCCACCTAACATTACTGTTAGTGATAGTGAGACATCAGAATCCGAGGAGAGTGTCTCCTCGAAAAATTCTGAGTAACACTATTTTAATAAAAATTTTGTATAAGTTTTTTGGATAAGTTCTTTGTAAATTTCAAGGCAGATTTTGTAATGGTATCAACATGACTTGACCTTCCTTGTATGCCACTGTATGGAATTTCAATATTAGAATTTTGAATTTCATACTTAATATGAAAATGATTGTATGTCAACTTGCGTTGAATAAAATAGTTTCCTTATGCCAATTTTACTTGGTCATAATAATCAGTGTAAGCTGCTCTAAAGCAGTCTTATAAAATGTCATAATTATTAATCCTAACAGCTCAACCACAACCTGTATCTCAAAAAGAATAATTCGAGGCAAAAGTTCAATTGTATTTGATTAGAGAATAAATGACTAAGAAAGATATTGGATCTTGGACCTGATGTGACTAGAGCACAAATGTAGAAAGAGAAAGTAGAAAGAGAATATTATATTTCAAAGTGTCCCACCTACCAAGAATAATGGGTCTCCTTTTATAGTAGGGAAGGGTGGACCCATTAATATCCTTGGTGGTCTTGTTTTATTTCTCTTTTAGTCCTTCATAAAATACTTTGTTTACAAATTATCTTCTAATAAACGATAAATACCGTCACAGACATATTAACTTCCTTCTATTTACAATTGACTAATTATTATTAATATTGGCGAATTGTTCCCTTATCAGTAGCCCCCCCCCCCCAAGTCTTCGAGAGCAACGGGAATAAAGACTTGTAAAAGAATCAGCTTGGAGCGCCTCTGTCCCTTAACCTCTGGATTGATTGATTGGTTTACCTAGGCCAAACCTTTTCTTTCAACCGATGGCCGACCCTCCATATTTTTATTAAGTGGTCGGGCGCAGATCCTTTCTTCCAACTGATGTCCGATCCTCCATATTTTTATTAAGTGATCGGGCGCGGATCCTTTCTTCCAACTGATGTCCGATCCTTCATATTTTTATTAAGTGGTCAGTCGCGTTTAGCCCCGACACTATTTATGAGTCATCTTGGGTCTGCTTCCGATCTCTCTTAGTGACTTCTCCATGGGCCTAGACCGGTAATTAGGTTTTGAAAAGTGAATCGGGTTGATGTGGCCCATCTAATGCCTCTGTTTGAGCTAGCTAGTACATGCCTACTGTGCTTGTCTGACTAAGGGCGACACGTGTTGACCGATTACTCGAAGCGTGCTTGTTTGCACAGTTTCGCAAGAAGTTCTTTCGACTTCCCGCTGGTTTTCGTTGCTTGGACTTCCCCGTACGCATAACGGCTAGGTGGGGTTGCCTATAAATACCTCACAAATATAAATCACTCTCAGAGGCGTTCTAGAGAGAGAAAGTGTTGTCCGGATTATTCTAGAGAGAGAGAGCTTGTTTTATGAGAAATAGGTACCCGAAGCCAAAACCAAAACCTAAGAAGAAGAAAGAGCCTGTGTTCGGATTTGAAGATTGGGCTAGCATCGGTGACCGCGCTGAGGAATATTGTGCTGCGGGATTGATTTGACTTCAAGCCCTTCACGCCTGTACCGTTACCCCACGACCCCGTTCTTGCTGATCTGATCCCTGCCGAGTCTTTTACCTTACCCGAACTATTCGGTGCTCGGACCCCTGAGGCCATTGTCATTCCTTCAAGTAGTAGCTCTCCCCACTCCCCAACTGTCCAACTCAACCGCCCGACGCCTTCATCAGTTAATTCTTACACGACTTCGTCCCCTTTTCCACCCCGACGTCGAGGCAAGGCTAAATTTCTTTCTATGGGATAAACCAGCTCTCCAACTTCTCCCGCAGAAGGTGATTCTCCTGAGATGGTCCAGCTTACTCTCAACATACGAGGATACCGAACCAGTACTAGCACTGCTCGTAATTTTTTAGTTCTTAACCAACGACCACTAACACCTCACGAACTGGATCTCGAGCGTGCTCGCCAGCAACAACAAGAATCTCAACTGGCCCAAACCGGAAGCAGTTATGGTCCTGCAGACCTTTTTGTTCGACCGTCCGATCCATCCGCGGCCAGTTCCCTAAGATCTGACGCAATCCTGGTAGTAAATACCGAAGAATCGGAGGTGGATGCTTTAACTAAGGAAGACGATATTGCTGCTGCTGGCAATACTGCTGCCCCTCCCGAGGAGCCGCTTCCTGAGGAAATTGAGGCGGTCATGACCACCTCCTACCATCGGTGGTTGCCCAGGAGTAATGTCATCTCCCTTTTTGAGGGCCAGTATCTTTACTTCCCCGCTGCTGAACAGGAGGAGCTTCTGATCCGGTGGGGTTTTCCGGAGTGCGTTACCGTTAGGTTTCCTGTTCCTAGGGAGACGCCCATGCACGTTCGGGCACGGGAGATCGTAATCTTTACCGAGCTTTTCAATTTGGGACTCAGGTTTCCTCAAGGATCCTGAGACTGCTTTGTACTTCAGGACTCTTAACGTCTGCCATGTCTGGGCTGTCGAAGTCTCCCAAGTCCCCCTTCTTCTATTCTTCTTTGGCCAATACATGGAAGATTGTAAACGTCTTTCTCGAAGACGAAAAAGGTTGGAAACACCGCTTCGTCTTCCTCAGTGGCTGCTGGGAAAACGGCCGCCCCAATAGCAAGGAGAATCCGAGGCGACTGCTGCGGACATGGGTTCTTGATGGTATATACATTTTTTTAATAATGAACCGATCCTCTGTGTAGTATCGAAGGAATTCGTCCAGGGTTTGAAGAAGGATTACTTCAAGCCGGGTAAGGTCACCTTCCAATTGTTGAAGGACTATGCCAGGAAGCATTGGGGTCGGGCGTTCCATCGGGCCTTCAAAAACACAAACCTGATCACGAGTAACCTCTCAAAGGATCTTTGAGAATTTTGAAACGCCTAGTGTGTCTCCCGCACACCAAACGATCTTTGAGATCTTCATGGTCGTATGTTGTTCTCTCCTTTAGACCTTGAATCAGATGAAATCAAGATTCAGAAACATGCTTGACCCGTAGCAGGAACTGAGGCTCTGATACCAAACTGATGACGCAGTGGAAATAGAAGAAGCAACGATAGATGAAACCCTAATTCAAGGGTAACATGATGCAACTCTAATCTAAGGGTAACAAATAGTGAAATTTTCAGAGATAAAAAATCTATTATTCTAAAAACTTCAAATAACTTAAGGCTTACGAGGCTTTATATAATAGCTTCTCAAAATCCTAAATTATAATACAAGGAAATAAAATAAATATTTTAAAATAAAATAAAATAAAATCAAATCTTAATATGTTTAGATTTGATTTAAATACATAAGATATTTGAATAAAATAAAATAAAATTAATAAGGCTTTTGTTTGGACTTTTTGGGCTACATCACTTCGTTAGAAGGTTTGGGGATGATAAATAAGTTTTAATCCCTAAAAAGGCTGCGCTACAATCCGGCGTCCACACAAAATTCTTGGCATTTCTCAAGACCTGAAAAAATGGAGCGCACTTGTCAAATGAACGAGAGACAAACTGATTTAAAGCTGCTAGATGCCCGATTAATATCTGGACTTCTTTGATATTCTTAGGCGGTGTCATGTCGGTAAGAGCTTGGAGTTGGGTCGGATCGGCCTCGATTCCCTTTTCGCTAACAAAAAACCCCAGAAACTTGTCCGACCTTACCCCGAAGGAGCATTTTTTCGAGTTGAGCTTGAGATTTATACCCCTGAGATTTTCAAAGGTTTCCCCCAAATCGACGAGATGTTCCTCGTCCGTGCCGCTCTTTACTAACATGTCATCGATGTAGACTTCCATATTCCTCCCTATCTGACAATCGAAACTTTTGTTAACCAACCTCTGATAAGTCGCTCCAGCGTTTTTTAATCCGAACGACATGACCTTGTAGCAATACAAGCCTCGGCCTGTTATAAACGCCGTGCTTTCCTGATCCACTGGGTGCAACTTGATCTGTTTGTAGCCTGCGTACGCGTCTATGAAAGACAGCGGCCTGTTTCCTGACGTGGAGTCCACCAACTGGTCGATCCTCGACATCGGGAAGGGATCCTTCGGGCATGCCCGATTGAGGTCGGTAAAGTCCACACACATCCTCCACTTCCCGTTTTTATTTTTTACCAAGACATGATTGGACGTCCAGAGCCTGTAACTCGACTCCTTGATGTGTCCGATGCCGATCATTCTTTCGACTTGTCGCATAATGATTTCTGCCTTTTCTGGGGAAAAAGCCCGCCGCTTTTGTGAAATGGGTCTCACATTTTTGTTGATAGTTAGCTTGTGAATCACATGATTCTCTGGGATTCCGGTCACGTCCTTCGAACACCATGCGAATAAATCTAAATTCTCCTGTAGTAAAGATAACAACTGTTTCCTGAAGGCTGGTGACAGTCGGATTCCGATCTGCAGAACTTTCCCTTCGTAAATGGGTGCTTTTCGCACTCTTCATCGGTGGTTAAAAAACTGGGAGCTTCTCTAGGAACAACAACGGGCAATGACCCCAAAGGAAGTCCCTTAATTGCTAGTCCCGCGCTTGTGCCATCTCTTGATCCTTCTTGGGTGCCGAAGCCCCTCGGTAACACTATCGTGCCGCTTTCTGGCTGCTCCGGACCATACCCACGTTGTCTTTGACCACGTATTTCAAACATTGATGAACCATGGACGATACCGCATGCATTCACGATAGCCATGATCTGCCAAAAATTGCATCATGAGAAGCCGGTGCGTCCACCACAACGAATAAAACAGTGACCTCTTTTTTGCACGGTCCGCGGCCTAGCTGAACGATGCCCTCGAACTCTCCAACCACGTCTGCTGCTGAACCTGTAAACCCCACAATAGTTCGGTCCGACCGCGTAATGACCAGAGGTTCCCTAAACTTTTCGAAAATGGATGCAAAGATTATGTTGGCTGAGCTACCGGTGTCTACCAAGATACGTCGGACCTCCTCCCCCGCAATGGCCGCCCCGATAACGATGGCGTCTTCATGAGGGCCGGCTATATCTCTCATGTCGTCGTCAAAATATAGGATCGGTGAAGGGATGCCTTTTGAGTAGGGATAGGTCCGAGCTTCCACCTGGGTGGCTAGATTCACGATATGCCGCTTTCTAGAGGAGTGTGTGGTCCCTGCCATAGAGTCTCCACCGAAAATAGTCAACGATTCGAAAAATAAACAAAGGTTTCTTACATTCCCACTACTTTCCACAGCTCCCTCTTCAATGATCCCGATGAGGTTACGATTCACATCTGGGTCGAGGTACTCGATTGAAACATCAAACGGGTCGGTAACTTCGGAAATGGTCATGGTGGTTTCAGACTTTGGCATCGTCACGACTTCTCTCGAAGTGGTACCCTGTTGAGCTTTCTTTTTCACGTACTCTAGGAGGTTTCCGTGCTCTATCAGCACCTGTATCTCCTTTTTGAGGGCAATGCAATCCTTAGTATCGTGCCCCACATCTTCGTGGTAGCGACAATACCGGTTGTTCCTCTGTTCCCGAGGCATCGATATAGGGAAAGGCCTCCGATACATCTCGCTTTTCTTAGTCTTTTCGTAGATCGAAGACACGCACTTCGTCTAGTCAGCGATGTAAGCGGGTCAGATCCACTTTTTAGACATGGGTCGCGAAACCACTTGACTCGTCTACTTTGCTTTTTGGCTCGGGGGAGCCGAAGGCTTGAATGGTAAGGACTGGGTCGGTGGTATCGTGCTGACCGGCTGGGCTTGCTGAGCATAGCCGGATTGAGCCCTTTGCTTTATAACGACTGACGCTTGCGCGCTCTGCTAAATTTGCGCCGCCAGTTTGGACACCTCGGTTTCTTCTATCAGTATCTGTTTTTCTATCTGGGCCAGAAGGGCGGAAAAAGTAAACGCTTATTTTTTAGTAACTGCTTGCTTCATCGGTCCCGGGAGCAAACCCAAGCGATACGCCGTCAGCGCCACGTTCTCCTCGCAATGGTCCAGGTCGGTCTTAGCGTCAATAAAACGCCTGGTTTAATCCCTGATGCTCTCTCCCAACCTCCGCTTACAACTCATGATGGTATCTCCATTAGCTCGGAAACTCTTGCTTCCGACGAAGTGCTGTCGGAACATCGTACAGAACATCCCGAAGTTTTTAATACAACCCTGTGGTAACCGGTTGTACCACGTGGACGCTCGATCCCTGAATGTCATCGAAAACGCCCGACATAAAAGTTGATCGTCATTGTCGAAACTCAATATAAAGTTTTTGAAGGCTTCCAAGTGATTATCCGGGTCCCTCTTACCGTCATACTTTTTCAATTTGGAAATGTCAAACCTCTTCGGGAGATGCCCCGATAATATCGCGTCGGACAACGGCGAAGCTCTCCAATTCATTCTAAATCCGAACGCTCCGCCTCTGAGCCCTTCGGTCTGAACCCCGTACAGACCTTCGTCCCCGGGGTTGCTGAATTGGCTACTAGTTCGGTACCCCTGGTTCTGGCTGTTGAAGGTTGCCACTGGACCTGAGGTAGAGCTACCCGCTCTTCTCTGCTGCCTGTTTGCATCTCTTCTTTTTCAAACGATGCTGGCGTTCTTTTCTCAGTGTTACCCTTCTTGTACTTAGGAGAATCTGAACGGGGTGCCATATCCCGTCAGGAACGGCTTTTCTGCGTGCGTTTGTTTAGCCTTTCCTTGTGTCAGTACTCCCTTCCCGACGAGTCGTCCGAAGTGTAGTCAGCGGAGATGCCGCGGTTATCCTCTGGGTATCGCTCCGCTCTACCATTCTGCCTACCCTCCGAGCGAGGCTCCCGATAATATATAACAGGTCGGGCATCGATGCGATAGCCCGCAGTCAGGTTGCCTTCGCCGCGGTTATCTATGATTGGTTCTTTACCTTTACCTTCCCGAGCTCTCTTTTTGTCTAGCGCCTGCTCTTTCTCAGCGTTTAACCTGGCAATGTCTTCCAGCAGCTGTCTCCTGGTCATGATAAGGGTCGAACGCTTGTCCCGACCCTGAGCGTAGTACTCCTGACCCGAGGCTTCCTCGCCTTCAGACAGCGAAACGCTCGGGCCACTTCTCTCCCGACCCTCTCTCCGACATTTTCGTCATTCATTCTTTAAGATCAGATCGTGATTTTTAAAGAAAAAGATTCCTTTTTGGTATCACGTGTTCCCACAGACGGCGCCAATGATGAGAGAATAAATAACTAAGAAAGATATTGGATCTTGGACCTGATGTGACTAGAGCACAAATGTAGAGAGAGAAAGTAGAAAGAGAATATTATATTCCAAAGTGTCCCACCTACCAAGAATAATAGGTCTCCTTTTATAGTGGGGAAGGGTGGACCCATTAATATCCTTGGTGGCCTTGTTTTATTTCTCTTTTAGTCCTTCATAAAATACTTTGTTTACAAATTATCCTCTAATAAACGATAAATACCGTCACAGACATATTAACTTCCTTCTATTTACAATTGAATCCTTATTATTAATATTGGCGAATTGCTCCCTTATCAGTATTAACCAGCTCATAATGACACCTCGTTAAAACCTTTCTGTGCCTAACAGGATAGGAAAGAGTATTCCTTCGTTGTTTTTGTAAACCTGAAAATACACATGAAAAAATAATCGTTACATGCCAAATTGTTCTTCATTCGAGATACAATTTCAAATGTTCTATATTCCATGGATGCTTAAGATATCGCCCTTCCTTGTATTTTAATCTATACGTTCCCCGTTTTACTTGCTCTGTTACTTCATAAGGGCCCTCCTAATTTGGCCCTAACTTTCCAAGACTTTTCTTGTTGGTGTGTAGAAAAACTTTCATAATACTTTTTCCCCACCTTGAATTCTCTTTGCTTTACTCTTGAAGCATACCTACTCCTCATCAATGTTTGATAATGCAAGGACTTTAACTGCGCACTTCGTCTCTTTTCTTCCACCAAGTCTAATTCCAGAGATCTGCTTTGATCATTCAAATCTTCTGTATAAGCTGCCACACGGTATGATGAAAAACAATTCTTCTAGTTCGAGGCGTTGTTCTATAAGCCCACAATACTTCTTGTAAATAATCAGGCCATTTCCTAGCCTTACCTTCCAAATTATTTTTCAATCCATCCAAAATCGTTCGATTGGTCACTTCCACATGACCATTAGCCTGGGGATGGAATGAAGCAGAAAAATATTGTTGTATGCCCCTAGAAAGACAAAAGCTCCTAAACTCTTTGTTATCGAATTGAGGCCCATTATCCGTTGTGATCTTTATCAGCACCCCAAAACGACAGCAAATATTTGAGACAACGAACTTGATAACATCTTTTTCTTTTGTTCCTGCTAAAGTCTCTGCTTCTACCCACTTGGAAAAATAATCAACTACTACTATTATCGTTTGTTTTCCACCAGATGCCATTGGTAGGGGCCCAACTAAATCAATGCCCCACCTACCGAACGATACTGCTTCTGAAATATTTTCTAGGAGTACCCCTGGCTTGTGTATTATGTTGGCACATCTTTGACATGTATCACACCACTTTACCAACTCTTTCGCATCATAAGAGATGGCCGGCCAATAATAACCAGCCAAAAACACCCGTCGAATTAACACTTTATATCCACAACGGGCCGATATTTCCCCGCCATGTAGTTCTGATAGGACAAATTGCGACTCGTCCTTAGCCAAACATCTAAGTAACGGTCTGCTAAGGGATTTCTTATATAAGACTCATCCTAAATGAATGTATCCATGAGACTTAAACCTGATCCTCCTAGCCTCAGACTTTTCTGTTGGTAAGCTATCATTTTCCAGGAAGTCCATGATTTCTACCTCCAATCATTTATGATCACACTGCTTACTTCCTCCATATTCATTGAGTGCTCTGTACTGCTTATAATCAAAGGACGCTCCTGAATTAGGACCCATGGATGACCTTCTGATGGCGAAGAAACTGCTAATGAATCAAGGATGATATTTGTTTTCCTTTGAACATGCTCATATTGAACCTCATCAAATTCGGAAGCCAAGTCCTTTAACACTTTCAAATACTTGACTAATTTATCTTTTCTCGCCTCTGACTCTCCCAAAGTTTGATTTATCATCAACAGTGAATCACTGATCAATTTACCCTTTCTGGCTCCACATATTTGAGCCAACCTTAACCCTGCCAATGCCGCCTCATACTCTGCCTCGTTATTAGTTGCCTTAAAACTGAAGCGAATAGCCTGAAACATGGCTATTCCCTCCGGGGAAATTCATTGGACTCCTGCACCACTTCTAGAAATATTCGACCCCCATTCCGTTCGAACCAACCATTCTGTCTTACCTGCATGGGCAACAGTCTTCATGTTGTCCCTTTCTGAGTGGAATTCGACCAAGAAATCAGCCAAAACCTGAGCTTTTATTTTCGTTCGAGGCTCAAATGTTATGTCAAAATCTCCCAGTTCAACTGACCGTTTTGTCATCCTCCCAGATATATCCGGCCTCTGTAACAAACCTTTTAAGGGGAACGTTGTTCGAACCACAATAGGGTGGGCTTAGAAGTATGGTCTCATTTTCCAAGCAGGTGTTACCAGGGCCAAAACTAACTTTTCCAACTTAAGATATCGTTTCTCAGCATCTAACAAACTTTTGCTGAGATAATAAATTGGTTTTAACATATCGATCTCTTCCCGAAGTAAAACGGCACTGACTGATGAGTCCGGATTTTATCACGACTCTTTATGAGAACCGGACAGGGGCAATTTGGGCAACATCCACCTACTAAACCGTCCAAACTGAACTAATGTATTAAAAAATTAATCACTTCATGACTAAGCTAATTACCTACGTGCTTAAAAACTAATGGTTCTTTGAACTCGACCCGAATTCATAATCATGACCCGAAAGCCCATATGGCCCAAGGTTAAGGGTATAAATACCCAACCACTTTCATTTAATGAGGATAATGAAAATTAAATACAACCAGGAAGCTCAAATCTCTCACTACAATCTACTAAACATTAAATACCCTTGAAATACCTCAAAACTTTAGACAAAATTACCCTCAGTTGAAATTAATCCACACCAAATTGGCGACCACAGTGGACGCAGAAGGTGCCTGAATCTAGCATTCAAAACCATCAGGAAAAACTAGTTCGGATGAATCCGGACGTACAAGAAGTACCACCAGCTTTGGCCGAAGTGGTGGGTGAGAATGATGAATATACGATTGAGGAACGAGATAGGTTAAAAGTTGAAATAGAAGCTCTGAGGGCTGCCGAGAGGGCAGAGATGGGCACAAAAGAAAAGTCTAAGGCGTCAGTAGCTCATCATACTGACTATCCAAGACAGCATGAGCCATCAAAAACCCATGTGAGTACAAAAAAAACTCATGCTAGCTCAAAAAAGTCTCACCGGTCTACACCGGTGGAGAGCTCTGATTCAGACTCAGAATCTTCCAGTAGCTCCTCTGGTGAAGATGGAGTCGAAGAATCCTTGTCATCCAGCAGTGATGAAGGCTGTTCTAAAAAGAAACAAAAGTTAGTCAAAAAGTACTCAAGAAAAAGGGATAGGCATGGAACGTTAAATAGGCATATAGACAAAGGATCGTCTCATAGCCGAAGACACATAGATCGGATGGTGATGGATCCTTTTTCCTTCCATGATGAACCAGGTATCTTTGCAACTCCTAACAAAGATACAGTTTTCAGTCGTGGCCGAAATTGGAGACAATCTCTATTGTCCTCCAAAATACTGTCCGGAAAGCTTCCTAAGAGGTTCGACCGTACGAAAATGGAAAAATATGATGGTAGCAAAGACCTGGATAACCACTTAGAACAATTCAAAAATTTTATGATGAATTTTGACGATGACGACAAATTACTTTGTAGGGAATTCTCCCAATCTTTTACGGGGAGTGCTTTGAAATGGTATAATAGCTTACCACAGGGTTGTATCAGGAATTTTGACCATTTTTGGGTAGCCTTTCGGAGGCAGTTTGTTGGAAGTAAGGAAGTGAAGGACAATGGAGACACAATTATCCATTGTGCCCAAGAACCAAACGAATCTTTAAAAGAATACATAAGTCATTTTGTGAATACCAAAAATGGATTGGCTGATTGCTTCGAGCAAGTAGCAATAGCTTCTCTGAGGCAGGGCTTAAACCCTGGAAACTTGGCTGATTCAGTAACCAGAAAAAAGGCCATGAAATGGGGAGGTCTGCTGAATCGGGTCGGAAAGCAGATTAATGTAGATGAAACAAAGAAAACTAGGGTGCACAGACAGGTGAGGTCTACTCCAGCTGCACCAAATCCAAACCAAAACCAGTCCGGAAACAAGGCTAGGGAAGCCGGGCAGGGTCATAACAGAGCCAAAGCTCAGTCTCAGCCAGCTGCACCATCCTAGGGTCAACAATCTATAAATAAACGAGGGCCTTGGGTTCAACCGGAGTGGTTTGCTGAATTGAAAGAAAATGTAGCCATCATTTATGACAAAACAAAAGACGAAGTACACTACAGAAGGCCAACTGCTTTACAGTCTCATAGGGAGAGCCGTAATAATTGTTTATACTAGTATCACCATGATACCGGCCATACCACTGAGGATTGTATTGCGTTGAAACAAGAGGTTTATAATTTAATTGAAAGAGGAAAGTTGGGGGCGTATGTTAAAAGAAGATCTGGAAATAGGCCTGATAGTGCTCATCGGATTGGTCCAAACAATGCAGGTACATCGGCTCCGGATGGGGCTACAGTGATAATTGGAAGATTCGATGTAGAGTCAGAATACTTGGACCCTGATCCAACCCGCAATAAAGTGGGTGTTATCACAGAGCATTGCAAAAATGGTGTCCAACCTTATTAACTTTTTTAAGTCACTTACAATATTCAGAGGGGACACCATGACTGCACCAACTGCTTCTTCAAGAAAGAGGCACGTTCATACTTTAGCTAACCAGCTTGAAGGAGGCATGACTTCCTATCAATCGCAAATTCCTTTTCCTTTTATTGTCTTTGACGAGGATGATTTGAGGGATATTGCTGGTCCACATGAAGATGCTGTTGTCATAGGAGCATCAATTGGAGGCAATGATATAAGACGAATTTTGGTGGATACCGGAAGTTCAGCCAATATTCTCTTTTTAACTTCTTACAAAAAAATAAAGAATCCGACAGTAATTCAGTGTTCGAACAGATCAATTGTGGGTTTCACTGGAAGCTCAGCAGATGTGATTGGAGATTTCGAGGAGGAATTTTTGTTGGGCAAAGGCCCTTTTAAAAAGATGGTTAGAATACGGTTTATTGTGGTAGATTGTCCAACTTGTTATAATGCTATTCTGGGAAGATCTTGGCTTTCCAGGATGCATGCTGTGGCTTCAAAAGTCCACCAGTGTTTGAAGTTTGCTGTGCAGGGACAAGTGGGAGTTGTCTGAAGCACCCAAAAGGTAGCAAGGGAGTGTTATGCGACAGCACTGGCCCCTCAAACGTTGGGGGCAGTCCGTATTAATGAGGAATAGCAGTTTGAGGGGCCCTTTAGGGGAGAGGGTGAAATTGATGACCCCAGAGAGACCCCTGGTGTTTTGATACCGGTCAAAGAAGCTGAAACTCACTCTCTGGTTGAAGGAAAAAATGTTAGGATAGGATCCAAGATGACTACCGAATTAAAGAGTAAAATGTTGGATTTCTTGGAAGACCATTAACACGTCTTTGCGTGGTGCAATGTTGATGTAACCGGGGTACCAGCAAGCCTTATATCACACCAGTTTTCCATCCGAAGAGACATAGCACCTGTTGTGCAAAGGAGGAGAGCCTTTTCTAAGGAAAAGGCTGATGTCATAGTTCAAGAGGTTGACCGGCTTACTAAAATGGGTCACATAAAGGAATCTCAATACCCTTTATGGACAGCCAATCCGGTATTGGTAAGAAAGAAAAATGGCAAGTGGCGTATGTGCATCGATTTCACAGATCTCAACAGGGTCTGCCCAAAATATTTATATCCGGTCCCCCGAATTGATCAGTTGGTGGACTCCACTTCTGGAAACAAGCTGTTGTCCTTTATGGACGCCTTCTCCGGGTATAATTAGATTCAAGTGGATCCGAAGGATCAGGAACATACTACATTTTTTACTGATAGGGGCCTCCATTATTACAAGGTGATGCCTTTTGGATTAAAAAATGTTGGGGGCTACTTATCAGAGGTTGGTGAACAAGGATTTTGCTTATCAAATTGGAAGAAACATGGAAGTTTACATCGATGACATGATGGTGAAGAGTGTGGACGAAGAGCTACACTTGGTAGATCTCCAAGAAACTTTTGCCAACTTAATAAAAGTAAATTTAAAGTTAAATCCAGAAAAGTGCATTTTTGGGGTGCAGTCCGGGAATTTTTTAGGGTATGTGATAAGTGAGAAAGGGATACAACCTGATCCGAACCAGCTTAATGCTTTACTACAAATGGAGCCTCCTCGAAATATTAAAGAAGTACAACGATTGACTGGGAGGCTGGCTGCACTAAATCGTTTCATTTCAAGGTCTTCGGACATGTGTGCCCCATTTTTTCAAACTTTGAAGGGTGCAAAGGACTTTAACTGCCCCCCACAATGTGATGAGGCCTTCGATGAAATTAAGAAGCATTTATCTTCCCCCAAGACTTTGTTCAAACCTGTTATTGGAGAAATCCTTTTTGTGTATTTGACAGTTTCTGATTGTGCAATAAGTGCAGTATTGGTAAGAGAGGTGGATAATTATCCCCGTCCGGTGTACTACATCAGCAAAAGTTTGATAGATGCAGAAAAACGATATTTGAATATTGAAAAATTGGCATTGGCGCTGGTGATTGCAGCAAGGAAAATGAAGCCCCATTTTCAGGCTCATTCTATCATCGTCCGAACCTCTTTTCCTTTGAAAAATGTTCTCCAAAAAGCTGACATTTCAAGTAGAATAACCAAGTGGTCAGTAGAGATGGGAGACTATGATATTGATTTTGCTCCTCGAACAGCGATTAAAGCCCAAGCTGTGGATTTCTTAGTTGAATTCCACTCGGATAGGGGTGCCGAGCAAGCAACCAGTGTAAAAGACAAAAAAGTCTGGGTCGTCCGGACTGATGGTGGATCAAGTACCATGGGATGTGGTGCTGGGATATGTTTAACCTCTCCGTACGGTGACAGAATGTACCAAGCTATATGTTTTGCCTTCAGGGCTTCCAATAATGAATCTGAATATGAAGCTGCTATAGCAGGTTTAAAGTTAGCTCTCATCTGTGGAGCTAAGAGGGTCAAGTTGATGAGTGATTCTCAACTTCTTATCCATCAAGCGCAAGGTCAATCCAAAGCCAAGAAAGAGAAATTGATTAAATACTTGTTCATCCTTAAAGAAGTGGCACTTAACTTCAAAAGCATCATATATGAGCACATACCCCGAACGGAAAATACGCTAGCAGACTCTTTGGAAACTGTAGCCCACTCCGAGTCTTAACCTTGGATACATGTGCAAGAGTGCCCATCTATTCAACTCAATCCGGATAAGGAAGAAGAAATCTTGAATATACAAGTAAAAAAACCTCAAGATTGGAGATTTCCAATTCTTCAATATCTCTCGGATGGCATCTTGCCTCCGGAGAAAGCAGTGGCAAGAAAAACAAAATACAAAGCTCGTGGTTTTGTCATCCTAAGGGATGTTCTTTATAAAAAATCCTATAGTAAACCTCTTCTACGATGTCTGGGGTTGAGGAGTCCCAAGTAGTGCTCTCCGAACTACATGATGGTGAGGGATCAACTCACTGCGGATTCAGGGCCTTAACAATCCTATAGTAAACCTCTTCTACGATGTCTGGGGTTGAGGAGTCCCAAGTAGTGCTCTCCGAACTACATGATGGTGAGGGATCAACTCACTGCGGATTCAGGGCCTTAACAAGAAGAGTTTTGTTAGCTGGGTACTACTGGCCCTCCATAATGCAAGATGCTAAGGAGTTGGTAAAAAAGTGTGACCCATACCAAAGATATAGCAATGAAATTCATACCCCAGCTATCCCTTTAGAGTCAATTTCTGAACCAATACCTTTTGCTCGTTGGGGCCTCTACCGATGGCATCCGAAGGGTGTAGAACTATAATCGTTGCTATTGATTACTTCTCCAAGTAGATAGAAGCAACTCTATTGGCAGGTACAACATCAAAAGCTGTTATAAAATTCATCTTATCCAATATCTGTTGCAGATTTGGAATTCCACAAAAAATAACCACAGACAATGGGCCACAGTTCGACAACAAAGAAATGGAGAATTTTTGTGCCTCTAGAGGCATACAACATTGCTTCTCTTCTTATTTCCACCCACAAGCAAATGGCCAGGTCGAAGTGGCCAACAAGATCATCTTGTCCGGTCTTAAAAAGAATTTAGAAGGAGCTGCTGGAAAATGGCCAAGCTATCTACAAGATGTATTATGGGCCTACCGAACCACTCATGGGGCTGCAACACAAGAATCTCCCTTTGCTTTAGTGTATGGGATGGATGCCATAGCTCCCATTGAAGCTAATATTCCTTCTTTTCGAGTTCATAACTTCTCCGAATACGCCAACAAAGTGTCAGTAAGAGGCCAACTTGACTTGATGGAGGAAAGAAGAGTTAAGGCTCACCTTAGAGCCACACACTATCAAGGCCTGATGAGAAGCAGGTTTGCTTCCAAAGTTAGAAGAAGATATTTCCAGCCATGAGATAAAATATTAAGGAAAGTCTTCCTACATACTAAGGAGAAGCAGTTCGGCAAGCTGGCTCCAACTTGGGAAGGACCCTATGTGGTCAGTGAAAAGCATAAGCCTGGGACATACCGTCTTCATGGCAAGGATGGAAGGGTTTTGAATCACCCTTGGAACGTTGAGCACCTCCGATTGTACTTGGAATGAAAGCTGTGTAAATATTTACTTGTTTAAAAGTTCATATAAATATTTGGGGGCATACTTTTTCCTTCCCTGGTGGCGCAGGGAGGTTTTAATGAGGTGTCCGGGCTTTTTCAATAAAATTCGATGCCTTCTTGAAAGATCCGGAGTGTTTCAGTTGGTTTTTTCTTTGAGATTTTCTATAAATGTCAGATTGATCAAATTAAATTGATAGAGTGATGACTACTTAAACATTTGTCATCGGAGAATTTAAACACTCTCACTTTAAAATACAAGCAAACTAACTAAGGGTTGTTTAAACATTAGCCACCGAAGCTGAAAAACTATAAAAAATGCAAGTCTGTGCAAAGTAAAATTTCCCATTAAGATATACGAAGTGCCTTGGTCACCCAAGGACTTTAAGTTTTTAAACAAAAGATTTATCCAAACAGGAGCCGGACACGGTTAGAAAAATACCTTGGCCATCCAAGGACTTTGGTTCAATCACAAAAAATAAAAAAAAAAGAGATATTCAATACTTAAAGACTGAGCTTTCTTAGATGGCTCAGCCTCACTAGTTTTCTTTTTCTTGGGGTCGTCATTTTCCTCATCTGGACTTTCCCCGGTCTTCTCTTCTTCATCGGTTGTATCATCCCAGGCACTAAAGTAATCATGCTTGTCACCATCAGCCATCGTATGGAAGGGGAGGTCTTCATACTCTACAAAAGTCCATAAGTCTCTCAGTGTCCTCTTCGGGAATTTCTCATGAAAGAGCAAGACCATGTCCGACTTCACGTTGGCATAATTTTCTTCCTGAGTGTCTATCACTTGGTTGGTATAAGAATCAATCCTAGCTTGGATTGTTCTCTCTTACTCCTTTAACAAATCAGTTTTTTCTTGTGCAGCCTTGGACACCGAGTCCTCGAGCGAGATCTTGTCATTGGTTAAAGTATGAATGGCCTTGTCCCTAGTCCTCACCTCTTCTCTTAAAGAAGAGAGATCTCTCTCCAACTCGGATTGCTTTGTTCGGAGTTCTTTGATAGTATCTTCCAAAGTGGCTAGCTTTGTGGCCCAATCCTCCTGGATTTTCTTCAACTCCTCATTTTCCCTCTTCAAAACATCAACATTTTGATTGGCAGTGAGGAATTCGCCAGACAATTTCTCTTTGTCAGAGTTAAGGGAATTAATGATGGCTGACTGACCTCGTACTTGCTTCTCCAAATTAAGCACTAGCTGGATATTACTTAATATGGAGTGCGTTATGACATCTCTTTCACTTGAGACAGAGAAAGACTTACCATTGAAGGTAACGATGTTCGAAGAACTCGGGGGGAGGTAAGGCCCAGCAAAATCATCTTTAGGGAGGTTTTCGAAGTAAAGACCAATCTCTTCAAGACCACTGATATCAACGCCATCAATGCTGATATCCCCTCCTGAACACCCTCCGGATTAAAAGTCACCAAGGATTCCTTCTGCTTGAGTAGGGTTAGTAGAGTCAACAGGAGGAAGAGGCTCCGGAGGCTGGAGATAAATTTCATCACCCTTGGAGGTTTTCTTCTTCTTGGCCTCCCTATCCTTGCCTTCTGCTCCCCGTTTCCTATCTTTCTTAGGAGCCTTTGAGGATTTTGGATATCCTACCACTTCTCTAGTACTTTCATGCTCCGCTACTTGTAAAAGAGCAACATCAATCTGCCCTTGATCTGGCCCCTCTAGGTTTGTTGGGGCAGCTTCTTCTGCTTCTGTAGGATTGGCTTCAACCATGCCATGCTTTCCTTTTCCTTTCTTCCCCTTCATCTTTCTTGGGGCTTTGGCTCTACCGGGCAGATACAGTGATCCGTCCGGTGCATCTGTCCTCCTGAGGATTACTTCCGGAGGGGGTGGAGTTGTTAATTCCTCCTAAGATAAGTCCCTCGGGTCAGTTGTGTTCGAAAGGTAGGATCTTATTAGATTGCCTCCACTAAAAGCATTGTGGAAGCGGTTTCCCCACTTCTCAGTAGCCCAAGCATTTAGCTTGGAGCAAGTGGTCTGCCCATCCTTTAAGTAGTCACTAAAGTCCTTAGGCAGCACTACCAAAAAACAAAATAAGACAAGTTAGACAAACAAATTTGTGATAAGTAGAAATTAAAATATGAGATGAGATTATAACCATCACTTCGCCATCTGCTGGTAAGCAAGCTTGGGTTGATACCAGTTTTAATCTTCCTCCCATTCTCCCAGGCGCCACTAATAAACATGAATTGAGTCTTCCAGTTCCTTTCTGACTCAATCAGGTCGTCCAAGAGCTTGTAATAATCACCCATGTTGAAATGGTAAAAGGGGATAAGGTGGTTTCTGCAGAGGCTGGCCACAGCAGCAAACTGCTCCATTGGAAGAGGGATTCTGGAGAGCCTGGAGGCCATAATACAGGCCATAAGGGTATGCCATGGATTGGGGCTCAATTGGCTTGGGCAGAGTTTGATGAGGTGAAAATATTTAACTATCTCTGGGTCTACGGGAAACCTTAGCCCCCAGTTGAATAACTCAGTGAAGAAAACTATCTCACTGAGCTTGCAATCCATCGGTGTCTCCGGATCCACCAGAATCCTCACCTTGACATTTTCCGGGATCCCCCATTTTGTTTGCATCCGACCTAGTTCGGCTGTGTGAATGAAAGTATAATTAAGTTTTTGCAAAGCCAGCAGGTATTTTACACTTACCTTGTGGAAGCAAGGTCCCACTTTTCCCACAAGGATCTCAGGCAAATCCGGATGTTTTAAGCATAGCTTCTCCTTGCCTTTGTTCTTCTTGGCAGCAGCAGCCTCACTTGTTTTCCCAGAGACTTAGGACTCGAAAGGAGCTTCTTCAATGGAATCCTCCAGCACTTCTTCCATCATTATGGAAGGGTTATCAGTTATTTTTGGGTGAGGGGAACTAGTGGTTGGCTCAGCAAGCCCTCCGGATGGTTGGGCATTACTGACTTCTTGTAGTCTGGACTCCGGCTGGGGCTCAGATACAGTGGTTTCTTTTCGGATACTTGAACTAGATGCCTCCAAGCCGGAAAGCTTGTCCTTAGGAGTCTTAATGGGTGCTTCTGACCCTGTATTTTTATTTTTAACCCTAGATTTGGAAGGCGTAGCTTTTGGAGCCTGCCCTTTCACCAAACGACCTCTTCTCCGATCTACTAACTTCTCTAGAGAGGCGTCAGCATCCGATCCCGTGGCGATGAATGTGGAAGGTTTCTTAAAGCTTGTGACTGCCTACCCTGGTTCAACAACAGGCTCTGATTCCTGGACCGATGAGCCCAAAACGGTTGGTGAACAGTTGGACTGGAACAACCTCCTAGGTTTAGCACTCTTAGTTGAAGAAGAACCCCGGTCAGGCTCTGAGCTTGGTGTTTCCGGTTTATCAACAGGGGAAACAGGGAGGCCTGCAACAATGCGCCTTTCTCGTTCAAACTTGTGAGCTTTTTCCAACTCTGACAAATTGAGCCACCCACCTTTTACTAAAGCGTTTCTTGCTGTGAACATAAACTCACACCAAAAGAAAGGTCTTTTTTGAGAGATGAAAGCTTTGAAGTTTAACAGAGCAAAGATAATGAAGATGGTAAAACAGTAGAAAAGGGGACTAATTTATAGTAAAGGTACAAAAGATGCTTCGATACCTAGGAGAATTCGAAAGGGTTGTAATGATTAAAGATGGCGCTGATGTCACCCACATTAAATGAAGATGTTGCTTTTTGGAGTAAGTGGGAGCGCCGTTCTAGGAAAAAAACGGCCGATGTGGCGAATCAGAGAAAGACACGTGTCCCACGATCTCTGGAAAAAACTGTTTAGTTTCTGAGAACTTTTTCAGTCCGGATGAAGTCATTATACAATTTGAAATCTGGCCGGACATGGTTATGACCACATACAAACTATTTTTTAGGTCTTTCCAAAAGCCTTTGAACACAACCTAAAAAGGGGTTACTGATGAGTCCGGATTTTATCACCACTCTTTATGAGAACTGGACACGGGCAATTCGGACAACATCCACCTACTAAACCGTCTGAACTGAACTAAGGTATTAAAAACTTAATCACTTCATGACTAAGCTAATTACCTACATGCTTAAAACTAATGGGTCTTTGAACTCGACCCGAATCCATAAACACGACCCGAAAGCCCACGTGGCCCAAAGTTAAGGGTATAAATACCCAATCACTTTCATTTAATGAAAAGAAGGAGAATTAAATACAACCAGGAAGCTCAATTCTCTAACTACAACCTACTAAACATTAAATACCTTTGAAATACCACAAAAATTCAGACAAAATCACCCTCGTTCAAAACTTATCCACACCAGACTGCACAATCTGATACCGATACATAGACGATCAACTTCTCCCCCACCGAAGGCTTGGAAAGTATCTCCGGGGAAATAAAATATTCTTGAATCTGGCGAAAAACGGCTGAACATTCCTCGGTCCAACTAAACTGTCTGTCATTTCTTAATACTTTAAAGAAGGGCGCACATTTATCCGATGAACGAGAAATAAACCTATTTAATGCTGCCAATCTTCCTGTAAGAATCTTAACTTCTTTAATATTCCGAGGTGGTGTCATAGTTGTCAAAGCCTTTATCTGTTCTGGATCGGCTTTGATGCCCCTTTCACTTATCATGTAGCCAATGAACTTCCCCGATCGTACTCCCAAAATACACTTTTCTGGATTTAATTTCAAATTGACTTTACTCAAAGTTTCTTCCAAGTCAGAGAAATGATCTTCGTCCTGTAAACTCTTTACCAGCATATCATCGATGTAAGCTTCTACATTCCGGCCAATTTGCTCCTCAAAGGTTTTGTTGACTAAACGCTGATAAGTCGCCCCTGCATTTTTCAGGCCAAATGGCATGACCTTATAGAAGTATAATACTCTCCTAGTGATAAATGATGTGCTTTCTTCATCTTTTGCATCTAATCTGATTTGATTATATCCTAAATAAGCATCCATGAAAGACAATAACCGATTACCCAAAGTAGAGTCCACTAACTGATCGATTCGGGGTACCGGAAAATGATCCTTGGGACAATATCTGTTCAGGTCCGTGAAATCCACGCACATCCTCCACTTTCCATTCTTTTTCCTGACCAAAACCGGATTCGAGGCCCATATAGGGTACTGCGACTCTCAAATGTGGCCTATGTGTAATAACCGTTCAACCTCTGAGAGAATAGTTGCAGAAGTTTCCTGAGAAACTGGTCTTCTTTTCTGTACAATAGGTCGAACTTCATGTCGTACTGCGAGTTTATGACATATTATCTCTGACGGTACTCCCGTAACATCCTGCGCACACCAAGCAAACATATTTAAAATTTGTTGACAAAAACGCACTCAATTCTTCTTTGAACTCAAAAGAAAGTTTTACTCCAATCTTCAAGATTTTTCCTCTTTCAAACTTATGCTCCTCGTGATCTTCAGCCGAAACTAGAAATCCGGGGGCCTCCCTCAGATCATCACGAGGAGTGATTACCGAGGAAGTCCCCTTTAATTGCTATGCCTTCTCTGATACTTCTCCCTAAACTCCTTTCGAGGATAGAGCTATCTGATAACATTCTCGAGCCATCTTCTAGCTGCTCCTGATCGTCCCTATATTGTTCCCTACCACATATTTCAGGCATTGGTGTACTGTCGAGATAACACCATGCATCATGGACAGCCAAGAGCGACCCAAAATTGCATTATACAAAGTTGGTGCGTCTACAACTATAAACAAAACTTCAACTTCCTTTTTAAACGGCCCACGACCTAGCTCCACCACACACTGAAACTCTCCAACGACTATCGCTGTTGCTCCTGTAAAGCCCACTATAGTTCTGTCGGATCATCGTATAACAGGCGGGTCGAAAATTCTCCTGTAGGTACTCATAAACCAAAATATTCGCAGAAATTCCCGTGTCAATAAGTATCTTTTGAACTTGGTCTCCAGCTATACTTGTAGCAATAACCACCGCATCTTCATACGGGCCCGCTACATTCCTCATATCATAATCATCAAAACATATGATGGGGGAGGGCAAACGATGCATCTGTGCTGAAACCACTACTTCAATTTGTGTGGTTAGGTTCACCATATGTCTTTTCCGCGAACTATTAGAATTCCCTGCGATAGTATCTCCTCCGAAGATAGCTAACGACTCGAAAAAAGCACATAGGTCATTTACTTTCCCCCGTGGAATAATTTCCTCTACCATGTTCACGTTATTTCTCCCTTTCTTAGGATCCAGATACTCTTCGTCAATATCAAAAACGTCAACCTCTTCGGAAATCACCATTACTGTGTCAGTAGTCTTTGGGACAGCCTTTACTGCAGCATTCTTCTTGGTGTGTTTTTTCACGAATTCTAATAACATTCCATTTTCAATGAAAGCTTGCACTTGTTTTTTCAAAGCGATGCATTCCTTAGTGTCATGTCCAATGTCCTCATGGTACTTACAAACCTATTAGCACTTCTGCTTGCCCTCGGAGTTTGAATTGAAAAAGGTTTTCTGAACTGCACCGTTGATCTTGCCCTATCAAATATCGTAGCCACATTTTCCGTTAACTCCACAAAATAGTCTGGACGAATCCATTTGTTCGAAATTGGCCTTGTTCCTTGGTTATAGTTTTACTGGTTACTATAGTTATGCTGGTTTGTTCTCGGCCTTGGCGGATCCTGACCCACACCCTTGGTTGGAAAACTAGTACGAGGCCCTTGATTACTAGACTCAGTCCTTTGAAATTGGTTCTGCTCCATCTGATCGCTTGATCATTTCACGAATGCCTTGGTCTCTTCCACCAAAATTCTTTTCTTAACTTGATCCAATAATGCCCCAAAAGTCATTGCTTGAATTTCTGCTACCGTATCCTTTAAGAGTCAGGGGAGAAGCCCCATCCTGAATGTCGTGAGTTCCACAAAATCTTTACGATACTCTATGTCGGTTTTTTTAACGAATCGATTGGTGTAATTCTTTAAGCTTTCCCCAACTTTTCGCCTACAATAGATTATCGTGTCTTCATTAGCTCGAAACTTCTTGCTCCCCATAAAATGTTGTCTAAATATATTCCAGAACGTGTCAAAATTATATATCGAGCCCTGTGGAAGCCGGTTATACCACTTGGAAGCTACCCCTTTGAAAGTCTGAATAAACTCTCTACACAACAATTTATCATTGTCATCGAAATTAATCATGAAATTCTTGAATTGCTCCATGTGATTATTGATAAGTGTCAGAATATCTAGGGTGGTTTATCGGGAAATGTGAACGAGTAAAGGTGTCAGGCTAGTAGGTACAAAAGTCTAGAGAGAGAAAGTAGTCGAACTCAAGTACTAATCATTAGAAGGTCCTCTTTTTGGATACAAAATCTTTCTTTATATAGTGACAGTTGTGGGACCCAAGGTCACATGCCAAACTTATTCTAATTTCATGTTACCCCCTTCATTTGTACTTATGTTACTTATTTCTTACTTTACAATTAAGTCCCTGCATATAATTACATTATAATTTAAGCCCTCTATTACACTTGGTATTTTATGTCCTTATTAGTAGCCCCTTAGTTTTGCAGAGAGTCGAGCAAAAACTAATTGTGTGCAGAGTGCAGGGTCAGCGATTTCCCCTTGATTTGGTTGTGTCAAATGTAGGATCGGCATCCCACTAATGATGTAGTTGTTGCCAAGTTAAAACTCTATGATGATAAAATGTCGTTGCCAGGGTCAACATTCTGTCAAACGACGATAAATATCGATGTTAAGATTGACAATACTACCGATCTGATTATTACCGTGGTCAAGGTCGGCATTTTGTTAAATATCGATGCTGAGGTCGACAAATTGTCGTTTATTGTCGATACCAGGGTCGATCATTACCTGGTTCGAATTTGTATATTTATCGATTGTTGATGCTATGATCTGCATACCATCTTTAACCTTTTCCACTTGAGTACCGAAGATTCGTGAACTGGTCTGGGCCACTTTTATGGGCTTGAAATCGGGTTTAAATTTTTCGAGGCCCACTAAGCCCCCATATCCTGATCGGTTTTTTCCTTCCCGTCCACGTGTCTTCTTGTAATTTATCAGTGCGTTTTTCATCATTAGTTACCTATGCGCGTGTTGAGATCGTATCCCCCTAGGTCTGTTGTCGCCCCTTGGTTTGACACGTGTCTCGTAGTGATTGGGTCGTACTTGAACCAGTATTTTGGTTAAGAAACTCTTGAAATTCCCGAGCCTCTTTTCGATTGCGCTTCTCCATGGAGCGGATCCTCACCATACTTGCTACCTCTATAAATAGTTCTCCTTTTCATTCTCACTTTTACTAAGTAATTTCTAGAGAGATAAGCTCTGGCCAAATCACCTTTCTAGAGAGAAAATCCCAAGTTTATGAGAAAACCTGTGTCTCACAAGAAACCAACAATGAAATCCGACGCTCCTGAAAAACCTATCTTTCGCTTCGTCGACTATTTGCAAATCACTCAAAGAGAAAAAGAATACCGAGCAGCTGGGCTGATCCACAGAGCCGTTGTTTCACAAGCGTATTCGGAGCTACTAATATTTCCAAGACCTAATAATCCTGGTCCTTCGAACCTTTCCACCTACGAAGATCTTCCATCCTCGCAAAAAGCATCTTCTTCGAAGCCCCCTGCTGGATGAAATTCTCCCAGAATATCCAATACCGAAAATCCTCCCTCATCTTCACACCCTCAGATTCTCAACAGCCGACCAAAAACTCCATTTCTGACTATGGGTGATTCCAGCTCCTCCTCTACTCCTCCACGCAAGTACGTTCAACTTACTCACGACACTATCGGGATAAAAACAAGTCATAAAACCGCGACAACTGCCAAGAAGGGTGTTCTGACAGATGAAGAGAAAAAGAAACGAAAGGGGGTTCCGAAAAAAACCGACGCTAAAAGTCCTGGCCATATCCGAACCCATAGCAGCTCGAGTGCTGTTCTTGCTACTCCTTCTCCTCGGGATCTAATGTCTGCTGACAAACATCCGCTCACAGGATCAGTGAATACAGAAGCTATGCATCCAATCTCCAAATCCTCCTCAAAACCAGCGTCGGATGGTGCCAAAGGGAAAACTACTGACCGGCCTGTTAAGAAGCCTTCACACAAGTATTCCAAACCTAACGTGGTGATAAAGGTTGACGACGACGTACCCAAAGCGGTCGCCCCTAGGCCTCCTCCAAAAATCGTTCCACTGACAAATTCTAGGGAGAAAGAATCCAGGTCGGCGAAATCCGGGGTCAAAGATAGCCGATCAATGACTTCAAGTACCTCCAAGACGGTCACCTCGATTAAAGCTGTTGCCACTCCTGCTACTGAATATGAGACTGTACCAGTCGATGGTGAGGATGTCGACCCAAATCAGTCGATGGTAAACCCTTCCGTAATCCTGATTGATGGCATCGAAAGAGAGCCGCTGCCACCTGAAACGGCCGACGTCGTAACTGGGTACCACGTTCGTTTGAACAACGATCACACCCTCTCTCTATTCAACGGAAAATACCTGTACTACTCGCCTAACGAGGAGGAGGAGTTAAAAATAATCTGGGGGATTCCTCCATGCGTCAAGGTTCGGTTTCCTCAACCTGGAGAAACCTCTTTGAATATCCAAGGTCGGGAGGTAGTCTTTTTCACCGAACTCTTTAACTGGGGTTTGAGACTTCCCCTCGACCCTGACATTGTTAGGTACTTCGAGATTCTCAAACTATGTCCGACCTAACTGACCCCAAATTTCTGGTACACTTTGATGTCGACTATCATGGCTTCTCGGCTGTCAGGAATCCCCATCACAATGGAACAATATATAGTGATATCAGGGCTCTCAAAATCCGGGAAGCTACCCTTTTTCTACTCATCCCTCGTCAACCCCAAAAAGATCATGAACAACATATTAGAGGCTGACAGATCATGGAAGTACAGATTTGTCTTTGTCAGTGAAGCTTGGGAGAATGGCCGACCTTACAACCAGGAAAATCCGAGGCGACTCACCTTTAAATGGACCCCCGAAGGTATTGATAAACACAATTTTTTTTAAAGTTATCTTTTAGTCTGCAAGGTTACTATACAACAGCTGCGGAAGGCATACCTTGAAAAAGCCTCGACAATCTTTGCCCAACTTCAAAATTTTGCAAGGAAGAACTGGGGTCAGAAGTTTCGCCAATGCTTGAAGAACACCAACCTTATAAACAGCAACCTCTGGCGCTGTTCGGACCGCATCCTAAGTTCTGAAGAATTGCGAACCCCTCCTAACGTTGTTGATTTTGTCAAGAGGCTCGCGGCTCCAGATTGTGAAGTGTTCTTACCTAAACGGGACCGAGCTCCAAGAAAATGTGTGAAGTTTGAGGAGCTGTCTGATGCTGAGGGTGAGCAGGGTACCGCTATGGACCAACATACTGAAGTTCTCCCTTCCGAGCCAGAAGCTACTGTCGTTTTTCATGACCCAACTGCAAGTAGCGACAAGTCTCCCAGTACTGCCTTAGGAAGGAAAAAGGCCTTGGTGAGAAACGGAAGAAGGGCCCCTTAGCTGAAGAGGGAGACAATTCCTCCTTAAGGAAAAAATCCAAAGGGAAAGCCATTACTCGAGAGGTAAACGTCAACCCTACCAACGAAAAAACTACCATACCCTTGGTGTTCGAACATTTTGAGGGTGCGAAACTTCCTGCTCCTGTAGGCTTCCCCGAGACAAGGGCGAACTCAGAGGACCCTATTCCTCCTGGACAATGAACTTTAATTTTGCCCGTTCGCGCCCAAATTTCGAACTCCTTCTTCCTTCAGGACTCAGATGTTCTGGCTAACTCTCTGCAGACCCTGCTTGTCCCTATCGCTCAAAAATAGAGAGAAGTACTGAAGCTTCAGAGGGAGATTGTCGAACTCAGGAGAAGTATCTCGTCCCAAGCTAAAGAATCGCAAGAATCAGTTGATCTTGTTAAAAAACGAGCCAATGCTGCCGAGGCTGAAGTTAGAGCTTTTGGTGCGAAGGAGAAGTAGTGGGCAAAAACCCTTTCTGAAATTGAGGAAAATCGTGCCAGGGCCTTCGAAGAACTTGTTGCTCAGAAAATTCAGAACGAATTTCTTCGATGGCGGTCAAAGAAGATGGCCAAAGAAGTTCAGAAGATCCAAACGACTCTTGACCAGAGCAAGGAGGGAAACCATGCTTTTGGAGTTAAGTGTAAGATGGTCAATGATCAGCAAGTTGCCAATGCGAGGGTCGGTTACGTCTTGAATTTCCATGCTTTGTGGCCTCAGATGCCACTTGGTTCGATGTGGCTTGATGTTCCTGATGAAGATCGCCCTAAAGGCGTCGACTGCTCTGACCATTCCATTGAAGAATCCGACCCTTCTGACGATTTCTATGATGCCTGATCTTTATTAACTCGGATTTTATGTTGTCTTTTCTTCGCTTATGGCTTATTTTTGTAATTGGATTTCTATTTTGTAAACCGTACCATATTTATGTCCGAATTTTATCTGAACTCATTTATGTCTGTTTTAAGATTCTATATTTTTGCCATTGGAAGTGATCGATTTCCGATGTTAATTGTTTAATGTATTTAATTACATCTTGAAATTGTAGATCAACTTAAAAGTTGAAAAAATCCCTTTGACGGGTTTGATATTTTGTGGATCAACTTGAAAGTTGAAAAACCCATTTGATGGCTTCGACAATTTGTAGATCAAATTGAAAGTTGAAAAACCCCTTTCATGGGTTCGACATTTTGTGGATCAACTTGAAAGTTGAAAAACCCCTTTTGTGGGTTCGACATTTTGTGGATCAACTTGAATCTTAAAAAAATCCTTTTGTGGGTTTGACATTTTGTGGATCAACTTGAAAGTTGATCCACAATCAAGAATTAGAAAGATAAAAATTACAAATCATTCTGATACAATTTGAGATGCTCGATGTTCCATGGGAGGCACAGGGGACGATCATATTTGTCTTTTAAACGATAAGTTCCGGGTTTTATCTTCTCCATTACTTGGTACGGTCCTTCCCAATTTGGCGCTAACTTTCCGAGCTGTTTATCTTTGGTGTGGAGGAAAACCTTTCGTAAAAATTTGTCCCCAACTTTGAAATCTCTTCTTCAAATTTTCGAAGCATACCTGCTTCTCAACATGGTCTGATAATGTAACGAACTGAGATGCGCCCTTGCTCGCTTCTCTTCTATCAAATCTAGAGCCAAATCCTGATTTTCATCGTTGCTGCTTTCCTCGTAATAACCGACCCTGAAAGAAGGGAACATGGTTTCTGCTGGAATTACCGCATCCATCCCATACACCAATGCGTAAGGTGATTCTTGCGTCGCTGTTCTAGGTGTGGTTCGGTATGACCATAATACCTCTTGTACGAAATCCGGCCATTTTCCAGCTTTTCCTTCCAATATCATTTTCAATCCGTTAATGATTGTTCTGTTGGTAACTTCAACCTGTCCATTCGCCCGAGGATGGAATAGAGCTAAAAAACACTGTTGAATGTTATGACTAGCATAGAATTCCCTCATCTCATTGCTTTCGAACTGAGGTCCATTATCCATGGTTATCTTCAGAGGCATACTGTACCGACAGAAAATGTTTGACCAAATGAACTTCACCATATCTTTTGCTCGGGTGCCAGATAATGGTTCTGCTTCGACCCATTTCGAAAAATAATCCACCGCCACTACAATAGTCTGCCTTCCTCTAGATGCTAGTGGAAGTGGTCCCACCAAGTCTATTACCCATCTATCAAACGGTAACCCCTCAGAAATGGATTCTAGAGGAACTATTAGAGTGTGGATCGAATTTGCGAACCTCTAGCACGTGTCGCACCTTTTGACTAGTTCTTTAGTGTCTGCGAATAGCGTAGGCCAATAAAAACCCGACAAAAAGACTCTCCTGATTCATGTCTTGATACCACAGTGTGCCGATCCTTCGACGTCATGTAACTCGGACAAGATCATCTGTGATTCTTCGTGACTCAAACATCTTAGGTCTGCTTGCAGATATTTTGTAAAAAACACTTCCCAAAAACACATAGCCTCGTGCCTTGTTCCAAACGATCTTTGCTAAACTCTTATCATCGGGCAACACCTTATCAGTTAAGAATTTTGTAATGTTACTCCTCCAATCAGAAATTGAGACCGTCGAGATTTGAGAGGCTACATCTGGTCGATTATCCAGATCTTTCCTCTTAAGAATGGATGGATGTTCTTGCGTTAAAATCCAAGGGTATTCTCCCGAATATGCCGCTGAGGCCAACGATGCAATTGTGTTATCTTCCCTTCAGACGTGTTCATAAGTTACCTTTTTACACGACGAAGCCATGATTCTTAAATCCGCTATATATTGCATCAGCTGCTCTTTCCTTGCCTTTGATTGTCCAGTTGCATGATTTATTAATAGCTATGAATCACTGATCAACCAAACGTTTATTGCCCCGTAAATTTGTGCCAACCTCAGTCCTGCCAATGCAGCTTTATACTCTATTTCGTTGTTCGAGGCCTTAAAAACCAAAATGGATTGCTTGATGCATTGCGACTCCTGAAGGTGTAGAAACTTGAACGCCACCCCCATATCCGATGATACTGGAGCCTCCGTCCGTTCTAACTATCCATTCGTACGTATTAACCTCTGTCTCCACCCGTATTTCCTTGGGTATACTAGAATGAAACTCTACTAGGAAATCTGCTAACGCCTGTCCCTTGATAGCCGTTCTTGGTTCAAAATCGATGTCAAAGTCTCCCATTTCTACCGACCATTTCGTCATACGACCAGAAATATCAGGCCGTTGTAGAACACTTTTGAGAGGAAATACGGTTCGAACTGTGATAGAATGGCCTTGGAAGTACAGTCGTATTTTTCTAGCGGCTGTTACCAAAGTCAACGCCAATTTCTCGAGCTTCAAGTACCGCTTTTCTGCGTCCAGTAGACTTTTACTTACATAATAGACCGGCTTAGGGATTCTATCATTTTCTCGAACCAGCGCTGCACTAACCGCGTGTTCCAAGACCGCTATATAAATAAACAACCTTTCCTGGGGTGATGGATTTGTTAACAACGTTGAGGACTACAAATAATTCTTGATGCCGACGAACGCTTCGGTACACTCAAGAGTTCAGCAAATTTTTTTAGCATTCCTCAGAATTTGAAAAAATTGTACGCGTTTGTCCGACAATCGCGAGATAAATCTGTTCAAAGCCGCTAAATTCCCGGTTAAAATCTGTGCCTCTTTAACATTTCTTGGAGGCGCCATGTTGTTTAAAGCGTTTAACTGAGCTGGATCCGCTTCTATGACCTTCTCGCTAATCATGAACCCTAAAAAATTTCTGGACCGAACTCCGAAAGAACATTTTTATGGGTTCAATTTAAGATTCACTTCCCCAAGATTCCTGAATGTTTCTTCAAGGTCTACAAAATGACTTTTGTCGGTGACGCTCTTAACCAACATATCATCAATGTAGACCTCTAAGTTTCGCCTGATTTGCTCCTTGGAAACTTCATTCACAAGCCTTTGATAGGTGGCCCCCGCATTTTTCAGACCAAACGGCATAACTTTGTAACAATATAAGCCCCTTCCTGTGATAAACGTAGTGCTTTCTTGGTCTTTGGGATCCAGCTTTATCTGATTATACCCAGCGTAAGAATCCATAAAAGATAGTATCTTGTTTCTAGATGTCGAGTCTACCAACTGATCAATCCTTGGAATGGGAAAATGATCCTTGGGACAAGCTATGTTAAGGTCTATGAAATCCACGCACATTCTCCATTTTCCGTTTTTGTTTTTGACCAGAACCAGATTAGCTGTCCATCGCAGGTACCGGGACTCTCGAATATGCCATACCCTTGTCAATCTTTCGACTTCTGAAATGATCGCCTATGTCTTTTCTTGAAGAAATGCTCGATGCTTCTGCGTTATGGGTCGAATACTTGGGTTTATAGACAACTGGTGGTAGATGACGTTTTTAGGGACCCATGTTACATATTTTGAACACCAAGCGAAAAGATGCAACTTTTCTTTGAGAAAATCAATTAATTGTTTTCGGAACCAAAGGGAAAAATTTACTCCCATCTTCAATACCTTCCTTTTGGAAAATTCGTAACTCTCACAACTTTCATCTGTGAGCAAAAAAACTAGGGTCTCCCTAGGATCATCTGTAGGTTCTGATCCACGGGCTGACCCCGCTAACTGCTAATGCCTTACATCGACCATTTCCTTATCCAGTTTTACTGCGAGGGCCACGTGATAACATTCCCTTGCGGTCTTCTGACTGCTTCTCACAACTCCTACGTTATTTCCAATCAAATATTTCAGGCACTGGTGAACTGGAGAGGTTACAGCATGCATTCTTGACAACTACGAGCGACCAAAAATTGCGTTGTGCGACGTAGGTGCATCGACAACAATGAATAAGACCGTCACTTCTTTCTTAAATGGACCTCTCCCAAGCTGAACTACTCCTTCGAATTCTCCTACGACTTCTGCCGACGCCCCTGTAAAACCGATGATTGTTCGATCTGACTTTACGATTACTGGTTTATTCCTGAACCCTAAAAAAGTTGATAAGAAAATTATGTTCGCTGAACTACCGGTGTCCACCAAAATTCTTTGCACCTCCTCCCCCTGCGATAGCCGCGTCGATTACGATTGCATCCTCATGAGGGTCTGCCATGTCTCTCATGTCATCCTCATCAAAATATAAAATAGGAGAAGGATTCTGATACAAATGAGGCGAAGTTCTCGCTTCTAGCTGAGTTTCCAAATTCAGTATATGCCTCTTCCGTGAAGAATTGGTAGTACCTGTCATCGAATCGCCCCCAAAAATAGTCAGAGATTCAAAAGAACTTGCACAAATATCTTACCTTTTTTCGTGCTGGAGGTTTCACTTCCTCAATTACTCCAATCATGTTCCTATTCTTGTCCGGGTCTAAATATTCGGTGGATACGTCGAACGAATCACTGACCTCAGAAATTACCAAAGAAACTTCCTGTTTAGGTGCTGCTACAATTTGCTTAGCCGCTCCCCCTTGCTGAGCTTGTTTTTTCACATACTCTAGAAATTTACAATTTTCGATTTGCGCTTGGACTTCCTTCTTGAGCGCAATATAATCCTTGGTATCATGACCCACATCATCATGATACCTATAGAAGCGGTTGTACCGACCTTCACGGAGGGGGTTCCAATAGGAAATCGCTTCAAAAAATGTACGTTCTTCCGTGTCTTATCAAAGATAGTCGCAACACATTCAGTTAAATCAGCAAAATAATCAAGCCAAACCCAATTGTTCAATATGGGTCGGTAATTATTTCCTTGATAATTATTTCCTTGGTATCCGTTTCACGTCCTTTGTGTTTGATTTCCTGATCCTTTCGCGTACGTTGCAAGAGCTACGATGCTTATTGGTTGTGGCTGAGGAATCGAACTTGTATTTGAAGTTTTTTTATTCATGAAACGCCGAGTATAATCCCTCAGACTCTCTCCGACCTTCTGTCGGCAATTGACTATTGTGTCCCCGTTCGCTCTGAAATTTTTGCTACCGACGAATTGCTGTCTGAACATTATCCAGAACATATCAAAATTCTTAATGCATTCATGTGGCAACCGATTATACCACTTCAACGCCCGATCTTTCAATGTCATTGAAAAAGCTCAACAAACCAGCTTGTCGTCATTGTCGAAACTCAGCATAAATTTTTTGAAAGCTTCTAGATGATTATCTGGGTCTTTCTTCCCGTTATACTTTTCAAGCTTAGAGATGTCGAAACGCTTCATGAGGTTTCCTGACAAAATTTCATCTAATAATGGAGATGACCTCCAATTATGCCCGATGTTGAAAGCTCCTCATCCCAAGCCTTCTGCCCGACTTGTGAACAATCCTTCATCGAGTGGGTTGGAAAATTGACTACCCACTCTGTAACCCTGTGATTGGCTTACTGATGTAAATTGGAACTGAGGACCGTTCATCTGCTCTCTGTTGAAAGTAACCGTTCCGATTTTTTCAGCTGATGTGGGCGTTATTTTGTCGATGCTAACTCCATGAGGTTCGACTATTTTAGCTCGTGACGAATTTCTCCTTCTGAGCTCTCTTTCTTTGATTATCTTTTTATATTTTCCGAAGCGTCGGAAATCTCGGACTAGGGAAGAGGACTCGCTCAAATCCTCCTCTGAAGAAAATTCGTACTCCAACCTGGATTGGAATCCAGAATTCTTTTGTGCAGCCTCATCGATCCTCCTTGACCGACTCCTGTCCTTGTAAAACTCCACTTCTTCTCGTCCAGAATTGCGTCGAACCTCTTTCATTTCTACATCTGATCGTTCAGTTTGACCATCTAGCCGACCTTTCTTTTCAGCCAAGGTCAAACCTCTCTTGGTATTCAACTTAGCAATGTCGTCTAAAAGTTGTTGCCTAGTCATGATTAAGGTCAACCGGCTGCTTTGGCCCCGAATTCCATCATTACCGAGCAACTCTTCAGAGTTCCGACCCTCTGAGAATGACATATCTTGATCAGACCCTTTCTCCTTTGCCTTTCCCTTCCTAGCCTCAGTATTCATTTGTTAACTTTTCTTTTTGTAAGGTCGATATTTTGGGGAACTTAATCTCCGGGTATCTCTTTTTCCCATAGACGGCGCCAATGATAAGTGTCAGAATATCTAGGGTGGTTTATCGCGAAATATGAACGAGTAAAGGTGTCAGGCTAGTAGGTACAAAAGTCTAGAGAGAGAAAGTAGTCAAAATCAAGTACTAATCATTAGAAGGTCCTCTTTTTGGGGGACAAAATCTTTCTTTATATAGTGACAGCTGTGGGAACTATGGTCACATGCCAAACTTATTCTAATTGCATGTTACCCCCTTCATTTTTACTTATGTTACTTATTTCTTACTTTACAATTAAGTCCCTGCACATAATTACATTATAATTTAAGCCCTCTGTTACACTTGGTATCTTATGTCCTTATAAATTATCAGGATCCTGCGTCCCGTTAAATATTTCTAGCCTTGAAATATCAAAATGTTTTGGGAGGCTGCCTGCTAGAATTTCAGAGGACAAGGGAGAAGCTCTCCAATTATGACCCGTCCTATAGACATTAGCTCTCAAATTTTCATGGTTTGGAAAATAGAGTCCTTCCTCGGACGACAGAGTATACTGATCCTGCCACTCCAAATTCCGTTGGTCGACATGTTGGTTCCCAGAGGGAAAATTCATTTGGTCATAACCCTGCTCATTAGCATGAGCGTAATAATTCTTTTCCCTCGGAGATTTTCTCTCCAAACTCCTTCCCCTCCGGTGGTCCACATGCCTTCGACCATATCTTTTCTTTCCGTGACTCCTCCTCGGAGACAATTCTGGTGAACTGTAGCGAGAATAATCACTTACATCAGAAGATTTCAAGTGACACTTTCCTTTCCTCCTCGAAGAACGTCGTTCATGACCTCTATATCTATCATCTATGGTTTTAGGACGAAAGTCGGTTTCACGCTCTTCTTTTCCACTGCCAGGCTCTCTTCTCACCTCGGAACAAATATTTTCCTCAACAGTTTCTTTTTCCGCCCTTAATTTTTCAATCTCCAGTAATAACTCATTCCTTCAAGCCAGCAGATCCGAGTCATCAAAGGTTTCTCCGATGCGCTGGCCACCATGCGCCTCATATTCCATATCATTAAGATAAGTGTTCCCCACAAGATTCTCCTCACAGTCGTTAACAAAATCATCCCATTGTTCTTCCATGATTCTGCTCGGATTAGGAACAATTTCCAGAAAGCGATTGTCGTCAGAACAATCTTTGTTTCCCACAGACGGCGCCACTGACGAATTAAGAAATAGCTCAAGGGTAATTTTGTGTAACGTGAATATTTTGGGGGTCCAAACTGTAATAACAAATCCTTGGTAAATGTGCCTTTATAGAGAGAGAAAGTGAGAGCTAATCAAAGTAGAGAGAAAAAGTAATATTATATTAATCAACCAACCAATATCAACTCGGGTGGGGTCCTTTATAGTATAATAACAGGCCCCACACGCTTTAATTCCTAGTTATTACATATTTAGTCCGTATACTTTTCCATTTATTCATAATAACTACTTTCATTATTCCTTTTACAATGTTTCCCTAATCAAAATACTTCTTTCCAATTTTTTCATACGTCTTTTATTCTCCCTCATCAAAGATAACTTCCCATAACTACCTCCCACCTTTAGGAAACCACACACTCATCCTATCAAATAACTATTTCTATGATAGGTAGAGTAGTATATATAAGGATAGGATAAATCTGAAAATTGTCACCAAATTCACTAAGGTATATGCACCATCTAAAATTGGAAAAAAGAGAGTTTGGAACCGAAATTCCATACGATCATGTGATTAAGCATACATAAAGACAATTTAATCACTCAAATGACAATAGCTGGAGGTACACAAAATAAATCTCGTTTATTGTTTTCGCTTTCGTTATTGTATATTCATAATGTTGTTAGAATATACATGAAGTAATTTAAATAAGTCTACATTTGGTATCAAAGCATGTAATTTCTTTTTTATGGTAAAAACATGTAATTTCCTCTTTCTTGTTTGTTATATGTGATGTTATATGAACATTTATTCTTTATATTCAAAATACAATATGTTTATTTGGCCACAATGCATAATTCTAGTATGCTATACATATTTTGTGGTTCTAAATTTTGGGTCTAATATGTTATTTGTAATCCATATTGGTGGAGGCATAAACAGTTTGATTAGCTTATGTTTGTTTGCCTTAAAATTTTGACATGTAAAAAGGTTATGATAATTAATTAAAAATATTATGACCATAAGGATTATACATGAATAAGGATCAAAGAAATATGTCAAGCGATTCAATAATTTTAGTGGTTAGAAAGTAGCCACAACATTTCTAGTTATTTAAAATTTTGTAAGAAGTAACATGTGGAAACTAGACATAAAATTAATCATATGTAATATGATGAAATATACCCATATGATGAAATATACCCACAAGAAAGTTTTGTTATACTTGTAAGATTAATTAGGTTTAAATATTAAATTATGTTTCTTAATGTACTTAGAAAAATTAAGAAATGAATATGATTTAATAGATTCATCATATAGTTTTGAATCTAATTTAAGTATGACTTTAGCCCACATGTAGGTTTTATGTCGCTAGATTCATATTTTATGCATAATTTGCATTGATAAATTTTGATTAAGTTTAAGTCTCAAAATTTAGTTTATAAGCATGTATATATTTTTTTGCAGCAATTTTAACTGGAAACGATTCTGATGTCAATAATGACATTTGTGAATTAAAAGATGATAAATATAAGGTGTGGAAATAAAGAGTTCTTTTACAATTGGGGTGGATGGATATCGACTATGTTATTTAGAAAGACGAATCACATAGCAGGCTAGTAGTCTATATGTAGTTGTTCTTTATAAAAAGTGGGAACGAATTAATTGTATCTCAATTATGTTCATAAAGACTAAAATTTGTGCTACCATTTGGTGTTCTGTCAATAAGCATACTAATGTTAAAAATCTTCTTAAATCTATTGATGAACAATCTGCAAATGTTGACAAAGCTCCTCCTAGCACCTTAACTATACAACTTTCATCTTTGAGGAACAATGGATTTAAAGGTGTCTATAATTATATCATGCGCATGAGGGATATTGCGTTCCAACTTAAAAGTTTGGAAGTTACTATTTCAGAATATTTCCTAATGCATTTCATGTGTGCACTCTTTCTCCATAATATGCCCCTTTATCATATCTTATAACATAGATAAATATAAATGGTCAATTGATGAACATATGATCATGTGTGTGTAAGAGGACGGAAGATTGAAGATGGAAGATGGAAAAAAATTAAACCTTACTACAACTTCTTCTTTAAAAAAGAAAAGGAATCACATTAAGGGAAATGGAAAGTTTTCATCTACTAAAGGCATAAAGAAGAAACCTATGTGTTTCATCAAGACTTCTTAAACATAATGTAGTACATAATAATTGTTCTAAGGCTTTAGTTATACCATTAAAATATCTCATAACAATCCACTAAAGTAGATTGTTGGCAATCTCTCTCATTTTATCTCAACGAGGTATTTTATTAATCCTGAGCATTTGACATAAGGTACAGTGGCCATGAAATCCTTATTGCTTTTAATATAGTGAATATTTAGACACATGAGTTGCTCATGATTTCAACTAATATCCACAGTAAAGTTATATTTCCATAAATCCAAATTTTAAAATTCAAGTTTGTAGTTACATGATAAAAACCAAGAGTTTTTAGAATTGAATTTAGTTTTTCTTCAGCAACCATAGGTTCCTGTAGAGCAAGGAATTTCATGGTTTCAGTTCTTATGACAAATTTTAACCTTGTTTTTATTGTCAATACCTCTAGTGTTCCAATTAAAAAATTTATAGTCATTTAAAACTAGTAATATAGAGCTTTTTTGTGACATTTTGAGGGTCATTGAGATACTTTTTTACTTTATTTTTATCCATTTTTACTTTTTAAAGAATAATCTTTGTGAATACCAAGTTTTTTCAAGTTGGATGCATGTTGGGGTGGCTGGTAAGCTACCAGTAAGGATTGGTTTAAGAGAATCATTAGTTTGATCTTTATCAGAAGCATCAATTAAGGAACTAAGCATATTACCAAGCTCTATTAACCGAATAGCTTCTATAATTTCTAGGTTTGTTTAATTTATAGACACTGTATTACTTATCAATGAGGCTTTGATTCTTTTGAGTTCCTATAGGGTCATTATTTATAGTTTGTTGATTATTTCTTACAATATTTATACTATTTGGAGTAATGTCTATATTGTTTTCATTTTCCTTACTAATTATTTCGACTTTAACCTTAGGAATCAAAACAACGGTAATATTGTGAAGTTGTTTCCTAATTTTTTGTCCTTAGTTATCTTTAATGATCATATTTTGTGTTTCAATACATTTTTATCCTTTTTTACATTGATCACTGTTATGTCCAAGATGGATACAATCTTCTGTTATAACCATATATAACATCCATCCAAAATCCATCTTGCTGGTTAAAGTCAATCCAATTTTTATCACTAAGAGGCTTGGACAAGTCTAATTCTATGCCTCGCAGTAATTGTATTTTGCACTATTGATGCTACGTATCCAAATATTTAATGGCTTGCCTAAGGTTTTAGCTATTATGTTTATGGTATCCTTATTATATAAGTACTCATGAATTTTAAGGATTGTAACCCAAACATGGATCACTGGGATTCTTTTTGGAGTCTCATGAAATGCTGGACAATTGGCCAGTCATTCATTTTCCATGAAATCGTAAGGTCTTCTACCAGGTCAAGTTCTATAAATAAATGCCCCTTGTTTCATATAGTAATATTAAAATCGCAAATAAAATTTAGGTTCTTTATGAATGTATATATGCCATGCACAGATGGCCTTCCTAGGGAGAATTTTCCAACTAACATGAATTTAGAGTTTTCATTGAGTAAATACTTATCTTGTTGCGAGAAATGAACATCTTAATAATTCTCTTAGTTAGAGACTCTGGTTTACTCGTGAATGATTTTATTCCTGTTGCGCTTGGGCTTGAAAGTTTTGTTGTATGACTTGCTCAGGATCTATTAATGCGGTTTGTTCATTTCTGCTCTCTATTTGAGATTATTTTGAGTGGAGGAAAATCTTGTACATATTCTTGTAAGATATATCTCATTTTTCCTTCCTGGTTCTTTAATTGAGTTTGACTATTTTCCTGGCTTGGAGTAGTTCTTGGAGGATGGCTATCAATCTTGTTATTTTGATTGATAGAACGTTGTGTCATGCTTGTAGGTTTTAATATAATGGATGAGTTTCACATCTAGTATTATTTCTTTTCTTAAATCTTATGGTATACGAGACCCAAAATTTCAGTCTTTCCTTCTTGAATCCGTCTTTGATATAGCTTGTGTAAGATACAAAATGAAGAAGTCTTAGACCTATTTTGCTGACCTTTTCGTATTGTTTACCAACAACAAAGGGTTTGCGATCATCTTTTTTGAAATCGATTGAGCTTTAAATCTCTTTTTATTTTCTTCAATAATGTTATATTGCATCAATTGAGAGAAATCTTGAGTAATTTTATATAAACTGGTAAAATTGTTCGATTTCATATGAAGAATATGGTTTCTTCAGGTAATTAGGTTTTAGTAAAAAGCGTGGATCCCTTTTGGTTCGATAGGGTCCATAGCTCAATGGTAGACCATTTGGCAACATATATAATATTTACATTATAAATTATATGTTTTTAATTATAAACATTAAAAATTTTAAAATTTTAATTTTAGAATTTAGAACTTTAATTTTAATATGGATAATATCAACCTGTATTTAATAAAGCAGTATATAATCAAAGTTTTTGGAAAATTGTAAGCTTTCAATAATTATTCACACATAAATTAAGTTACTGATTACCATCCTGTTTTTTAGGTTTACCAAAAATCACTTATATCATAAAATATTCCAACAATACCCATGAAACACACAAACATGTACAATCTTTTATGAAGGGTAATATCAACCTTCAAAACTCCATATCTTTCAAATCCTAAATTGAAAATAAAATAAAAAACATAAATATTTCTATTTTTCAAAGACGGATAAAAAAAATCCATAAATGATATGTTTGGAGTTTTTTTAGACCAGATTCGCAACCAATTTGTTCTTAATCCCACAAACAAACAATTATTATTTTTTGGCAACCAAATTACATTTAATTCTGTAATTGAACAAGAGTTAATTTGTTTAAGACTAATTTCGCACAACATTAACCATTGGCTATGATGCATGAATCACATAACCAATCAATACCTCTCATCAATATCATAATAGTACTAGATCATTCTAAAGCCTCTTATGCAACCTCTATCAACCTAGCGATGTATTGATGTGTGTTCATTACCAACGGTTCTGACTATATATGAGATAGGTCACCAAAATCCTTAATAAGATTAAGTAGTATTCAACTAGGTGCTACATACAAAACTATGGAGTAAAACTCATATCATACTCGTGACAAGTGAAGTAAGTTGGTTAGTTGATCTTCACAAATTAGGAAAGAATAATAGATGAGTATCACATGTATTATTAAATACATGTCACACATTTTTTATTTTTATTTTAATTGTTTTACAAATAGACCACTTACACTCCATAATAAGTGAGAGAAAAAGGTTTGTAACATAAGAGAGTTTATAATAAATAAAATCGTATTTCATAGTTTACTTGTAGTCCTTTTATCATTAACATTAGAAATTAAAGATATTTTCTCATATCAAATTTGGAATTGTATATGAGAATTTTATTCAAGGTATTTGGGTTTCAAAGAACATATAACCTAACTCCATGCAATGGTGGAGACTTATTCGAGAATAATTCTTGAAGAGGAGCTCCCACGTATATAATGAATAAATACAATAGGACGAGCGACCAATATAACCAATTAGAGTAGATTTTCAATATTATTCTTGAATTTATTCTAGATAATACCATTTAATGCAAATCCTTTTCCATGACATTTTGGGGGAATGCTTTCAATTGGTGTAATAATCTTCCACCAAGATTCATTAACAAATTTGAGGATGTGTGGAGATCTTTTATGAGACATTTATTAGCAAAAATAAATTAATACTTAATGAGATTGTAACATGACCATGTACTAGAAAATATGAGACACTTTGAACTTACGTACAATGATATGTCGAAAAATGTACCATTCGCAACGTTTAAAAGAGATGTACCTGAAGAAATGATGTTTTTTAAAACTTAATAAAATTTGAGTTGAGTTTATAGGAGGCCTGTTACATCGATCTGAAATTTGTATTCAAGTTCAACAAATCTAATAGGATGAGTATCGTCCAAACAAATATAACTAAGCCACCTTCAAATACATCTCATAAGAAAAACACTAATAACTGAAGGATTTCAAACTCGACTCGAACATATATAGATTAGACCTGTTCATCTTACTTTGATAATCCATCTAAGATATTCACACATTTAATAAAAAATATCACCATCATAAATAATAAAATAAAATATAAATTGAGGTACAAAAGTCCAACAAATATGAATACTAACAACAATAATAGGTTTAAAAGGTTTTATTATCCTTACCAGCTTGGTCATAGTAATGCAATAAACGATTGTTATTTGTTAATAATATGAGATACAATGTATTATTGATACTTTAAAGATATTGGAGTTTATCAAGAAATAAATAAAGAAGCAACACAACGAAAAATATGATAATAGTGCGAAGAGAAATAGACTATCTGCACTATTTCAGAGGAAGATACGTTAGTCTCAACATCATAATCATCCTAGAAGTGACACCAAAAGACCTCCATTTAAATTGGTCCCAAACACCTATGAATAGTCTTACTAATTACTATTTATAAAGAATAGCAAGTTCTCACGAAGATGCAATGATTTTTACTGTTTATATTGAGAGATGTGCCACTTTGAAGTTATGTACAAAGATATATAGAAAAAAATAATATTTTTATTGTATAAAAAGAAAATGTCTTGGGTTTATGAGTGATAGACGTGATGGCATGATGCTTCTTGAAGACTTAATAAAATTATGAGTTGAGTTTACGAGAGACAAGTTATGTCCATTTGATTTTTTAATTAAAGCTCAACAAAGCTAAGAAGAAGGGTGTCGCCATAACAAATATAACTAAACCACGTTCAGATACATTTCATAAAAGACACATTAGTAACAAAAGGATTTCATACTTGACTTAAACACGAACCGATATGACTTGTTCATCTTACTTTCATAATCCATCTAGTATATCCATGTATTTAATAACAATTATCACCATCATCAATAATAAAATCAAATATAAGTTCAACAACAGAAGTCCAAGGAATATAAATACTATCAGTAATGAGAGGTCTAAAAGGTTTCATTATCCTCACAATCTTGACCATGGTCATGCAATATGCGATTAATACTTGTTAAAAACATAAGATAAAATCTATTATTGAGAGTGGAGAGATATTGAAGTTTATCAAGGAAGAAAGAAAGGAGCGAAAAGATGAGAAAGAGGATAGTAATCCCAAGAAAAAATAAATAAATAGAATTTCTAAACAATTTTGGGGGAATATAGGATATTACAATCATGCTAGAAACAAGACCAAAAAGATTTTTATTTAAACTAGTCCCCAACACCCATGATTACCCTCACTAATGACTATTTAAAACGAGTCTCAACGAGAATTCCCTTATTGTTAGTATATTATTGAGGGAATTGATATTATGAGGGTATTAGTTGATACAAAAATTTGACTAACATTATCTACCAAAGTGTATACAAACGTATGACTGAAGTCGACCCATACAAGTAACAAAAAACACAATTAGTGGGATTCACAAGCCATTTTACCAATTTCTTAGGTAAATTGAGTTATATGTTATGGTGGGAGTGAGCAAACTGGCCATATAGCCAAAAAATATGCTTCATCGATAATTCTTATGCAAATTTGATTATATGGAAAGAGGGTGTGTAGGATCATGCATGTCATCTAGGCATATCATTCGATTGCAGTTTTATGGTTTCCGCAGATAACTTTTATATTTTTGTTGATTATGTATTTCAAACATTTATACAATATGGATAAAACGACGTGCATTTGGTCTAAAAAAGAACGACCTAAAATAAAATTATAGATATACTTACCTTCAACAATCATACAGACATAAAATGATTTCTTCATAAATTCATGTCTTCTGAAACCATGTCCATTTTCAACTCGCCTACCACATAAGCATCTTTACTAGTAAACCTTGTGAGTGTAATTTGAGATGGTGTGAGTGGTAATATTCTTCTCATCCACTCGTAGGTGCTTTTGTATAAGATGTTCATCGAGATTTTGGTGTTGATCATGACACAAGTAACTTTAACTCCTTATATCTCCAAATTTATTAGTACCACATCTACGCGAGGTCATGTTATGCCTGAGAGGTCACCATCTAAAAAAATCAGAATACGGTGGGGTGGGCGATATAAATATCGTGAAGTTAGGGAAAAGTGTTAAAGATCTTGGTAATTAAAGTATATTTTTCTTAGACGGTTTGACTTTCTCGAGAAAGAATCTCTTCACTGATAAGTCGACCATCTATTAGAGGGTCCATAGTCTAATTATTTTGGCTCATGTATGTCGAAAAATAAAATAGTTTTCCAAAGCTTGTGATGCCTCTTCCCATCTTTCCTTTACGCGACTGACTCTTGTCTTACCACTGAATATGTTTTTTGATTTTTTTTGTTCAACACCTCTTTTCTCATGTTTTTTTTATTTGTTATAAACTCTAAAAGTTTACCTTGATCTAATAATTATTATATTTGGTCTCGAAATACCTAATAATATTTGTTATAGTATCCTAGATCATCGTAAAATCAGAAATACTTTAAGGTTTCCCTGCTCTATGTAGCTCCAATAATCCTTTGAGGAAATTGGTAGTTGAAGGTTTCTCTTATTTTAAAGTAGATGGATGCTAGGTTGTTAGTAAGTTTTTAAATGTTCCTCATATAGGACGCTCAAATATTATGTCATTGTCGCTACTATTGTACTTTGTATTTTGGTTGCTACCTTGGTAGCTTGTGCTTTGATTAGGATATCATGGCCTATCGAGCTGGGATATTTTTTCATCGGGACTAATGTTATTTGTTTGAACTGACTTGGACAACGGTTAAGTACCTCACTTTATTTGTAAGCTGTCATCGCTCATGGATCCACTGTTACACGTGCCCGTTTTGTTTCGTCATACTTTATGTATCATTTAACTTGTGTCATCAGATCTTCAAAGAGATGGATATTTTTCATTATTATATATTTGGATATTAGCCCTCGCATGTTTTCTTGTACGTATGCTAGGCATGCCACATTGCCCAGGCAGTCCTACAAATGCTCTCGCATCTCCATAAACCGCATTTTGTAATATCGCAAAATCTCGTTTGGGTTTTTTCTTAGAGTGGATGTTTGGATCCAAATCCCCCATAATGGACTTGGTCCCAATGTAATGGTTGCGAAAAAAATACGGATTTAGTTAAAGGTTTATAATGCTACAATGGGTAAGACAATAAACCAAGTAAGGGCAGGTTCATTTTAAAGTGAATTAAATATTTACATTTGAATCCATAATCCACTACCGAGTACCAAAATATCTCATTTCCAAACAAAATCACAGGGTGGTATGGATCACCCTTTATGGTGAACTTGTCATTTTTGTGTGTATTGAATTGTAGTTGTACTTGTTCAAATTTGGGAGAAAATGACGACTCTTTTAGCATGAATTCGTCATGTTCATCATAGAAGTTTCTATTTTCCCCCATGGTACCATCTGCTACATATTACTTTGTATGTCGAAGCTCGATTATTGGATTGATTCACAATATATTGTCTATGATAGTAATAGCTAAGAGATGACAACGGTGTACCCTGATTTCATCCTAAGTGGGAGACTTACCATGGTAATCTTGTAAGGCCCATATGAGCTGCCTACATTTATTCCCGTCAACATGTAGATTTTCGTACTGCATTTAAGAGTAAGATGATGCCATGACCAAGAGATAATTTTGTGAAGCATGTGGAGCAATGACGGGCAAACCCTAATAGTTGTTAAAGTGAAATTTGGTTTGGGCCACCAAAGCCTGAAGGTTATAAAATCTTATTTGAGGTGCGAGAAGGATATTTGGGCCATATCCGGGGACTTTTCATAGGATCGGCTACTTATGTGGGTACAATACCGCTCAAAGCCATCTGGTTTATTACGTTATGTGCGCCGATAGGCTGCTCATTGGGAGTTTTTACCTTGTGAATTTAGTGTAGTTTTGCCGTGATTTTGGGGTTATAGTCCTCATTTTTCATCTGTGAAACTAATGTTTGTTGCTTTTATCCGAGAAGGTCTGATACGATCATGTCGATTGTTCTTGTATTTATCATAATTAGAATCACGTTTATCACATGGATGTATGTCTTAATAATTGTCAGGTTATCCTCCTGAATCTCTATCGCCAAGTTATATTGAATTATTTTTAGGACAGCTCTCCCTTCATTCGATGGATCGATCTCACCATTTGTTGGCTCGTTTTGCTCGTTGTTTCATCTTTTATTTTTACCATAGTGCACGGGTAATTTTTTGATATTCGTGTAAAAGTTTTAGAACATATCTAAGGTTTCATAGGTAATCATCGGATTTGCAAAATGATAAGTGTTACTAAGTGGTAAAAGGGCTGCAAGATTTTCTTATAAATGAATTTGTCTCCCTTATATACGATGAAGTATAAAAACAATTATATTTATGATATAATACTAATTTTAATCATAATTACGAAAGACTGTAATAGTCTGGTACATTTATTTGTATGTGTTTAAAGCATGGATGAAGATGGTTGCAGTTGAGTGCGGTATTACTAGACCTATGACCATCTCGTCTTTATTTTTTTAAAGACGTCGGGTTCGGGTAAGTGATTTTGTTTCCCACACCCATACTCGTCGGGTTCGGATAAGCATCCGCGGGTACTCATTGATCATTTATTTATCTAAACATATTTTCTCCTAATTAACTATAAAAAAATTATAAAAACTAAAATTTATCTATTAAAATAGTAATAGACTTCGACCGATATGTCAAGTATGTTGACGCTATTTTTAAAGAGGTGAACATGCTATTTAAAATAGGGGACATAAGAGAGTCTAAATATGTAACTCAATTTACCATCTAATGCTCGTGAAAGAGAAAAATAGATAGTGAATGGTATGGATAGACTTTACATATCTCAACCGTACATGCTCGAAGGATGTCACCCCACTCTTCTAATAATTGATCGGCTTATTGATGTGATGGCCAAGCATGAAAATATTCTTATTTATGGGTTTATACTTATAGTATAACCAAATCAAGATGAATTCAGACGACATAAGAAATATTGAATGCATGACATGATGAGGTTTGTACTAGTAAAATGTTATACCATTTAGTTTGAAAAATACAAAAGAAACTTATGCATGTGTCACAAAAAACAATTAGCAGCCAATTAGAGACATACATGACAACATATATCGATGATGGGATTGTTAAAATAAATGAGGATGATCTCTATATCTTAGCCTATCTCGAGCTGATATGATTCTTAAAATAAATGAGGATGATCTCCATGTCTCAGCCTATCCCGAATTCATTTAAAACATTTTTAGGATATGTGATTAAGAAACAGAATATAGAGGGAGAACCCATCCAATAACAAGGATTGATCGATACGTCACCACCTAAATCAATAAAAAAAAGTCTAAAAACTAATCAATTGCTCAATAACCCTTTCTAAATTTATTTCATGAACGTTAAATAAGTGTCATGCCTTTTCTATACATTGAGAAATCATCATATTTCCTTATTTTCTCTGATCGTGTCTACCTTATAAGTTCTGTTTCGCATCAAATGATTTCCATCTATACATTTTATATAAGTTACACATCGTAAACCATACAACTTACATATAATAAATAAACACACAAAGTGAGGAATTGATTTTTTTTAAAAATTGAAAATTAAATAATATATTAAAGCATTTAATATATTTATTCCACGATATAAGAAAGAACAAGGGTTTGTGATATAAGAAAGAACAAGGGTTTGTGATATAAGAAAGAACAAGGGTTTGGTTTTCTCCATCGGTAAAAGCAGAAGACAATAATAAGATAGCTTAGAAGAATACGCGATTGTATGTCTCTTTATATATCGAGATTTAACTTTAATTTAATTATATTAATCTATTTTAGTTAGTAACAAGTTCATGAATCATAATTTTTTTTAATTCAATTGACCCAATTGGGCTTTGTTTATTAAAACACTCAAGCCTATTACAATTTTCCAGACAATTAAAACAAAAATACAGCTATTGTCATAAGTCCAAAACAAACCCTAGCTCTAAGTCCTATTCCTCGTCTTCCCCTTTAGAAGCAAAACCAAGAAAACCAGAGACCCCATCCAAATCGCATGCAAACAGAGAAACCTCGAACCAAAACCAGCTAAAAAGCCTTGTACTAAACACTGATTGAAGCTCGCAAACAACCAATTCGAAACAAAACAGAAACCCTTCAACCACACCTCGTCGAAAATCCTTTGGAAACCCAATCGCCTTTACCAGTACCCTCTTAGCCTTGATGAAAAAGAAGCAGACCTCGAAACACAATGGAGCAACCAGAACCGGGGACCCCTTCCAAATCGCATGCAACCAGAAAACCTCGTACCAAAACTAGCTGAACAACCTTATGCTAAACACTGATTTGAACTTGCATGAAGCCAAATCGAAGCAAACAGAAAACCCTTGACCAAAATCCTCAACGAAACTCTTTTGAAAACCCATACGACCTTATCAGAAAGCTTCATGCATTTTTGAAACAAGAAGCAACTTCAAAACGCCTTGGAGACTTCAATCATGCTTAAAAACCAGGTAAACAATTCTCTACCTTTTTTAGTTCATTCTGATATAGCAGAGACCAAGACTTTCTAGCAATGAGATCGCTCTCAATATATTAGGAACTCTGTTTCCTTCAAAATATGATTCTCTCTTAGATTCGATTGAGAATTTAGCTAGAAATTCAGCAACTTATTTCTGCTCTCTGTAGACATGAATAACATTTATGTTCGAGGAGATCAGTCTGAAGCAACAACTAAGGAGGGCTTTTAAGTACCAAGGTGCTTTGCCCGTGAAAGTCATTTGAGTCAGAATACAACAGTCCAATTCAATGTCCAGAGAAGAAATTCCCTTCTCTGAACAAAGTTGAAGGCCATCAATCATGGCTCTAGCCTCTCCAATAATGGGACTACCTTTCCCATAAACCTTACCATAGGCAAACACAATATTACCTTCATGATCTCTGACTAGATCCCCTCCAAAATATTCCCGATAATTGGTACATGCACCATCTGTATTCAACTTATAACGACCTAGTTTAGGAGACTTCCATCTAAGAATCACATGAACATGAGGCATACTAAGTTGATTGATACCGCCAATGGCAATACCAGTATTGACATCAGTTCCCCAATGCTTCTTCTTTAATAATACTTATTTGTCAAGACTCGAGATGATGAACATAATAGTGTTAATCATGTCCAGAACACTTGTTTCCATATTTTCCATCTTTTTTTTTGTTTCTGACCTGCCAAGCAACCCAAACAATAATCGAAGGTAGCATTGTACGAATGTGAATCTTTTTATCAGTTGTCTAATACCATGACCTCACCAAATGAGGTAAAGTCATGGATTTAGAAATCTGGATTCTGAACTGAGCAGCAAAAAAGATCCAAACCCTCCAGGCCTTCTGGCAATCAACAAACACATGATTAATGCTTTCATAACTGTTGCAATGATTACATTTAGAGGCTAACTGTAAATCTCTATTTTGCAGGACACTATCAGCGGAGACCCAGCCCTTCAGTACCCTCCACATCATAACAGAATGCTTGAGTGGAGTAACACTATTCCACGTTCTAGCATACAGGTTAGATATATTTCCTTTTTTCCTGAATTCATTTCATGTAGCCTTTGTATCAAAATTACCATCAGAGCTAATAGTCAAACTTATACTATATTTAGCTGATCTATTCAAGCCAAATTTGAGAATGTTTTGAATTTGATTCTGATTCAAAACATTCTCAAGTTTTGGTATATTCCACCTATTAGTATCCTAGTAATCGTTGACCATAGAAGTACAGATTTCCTTGCTGTCCTTCTAATAGATCTAAAAGATCCTTTATTGAACACCATCTGTTAATTCTTATGTCCACCTTGCCACAACCAATGTGCCAGAAGATAAAATTCTCCACCTTATCCCTAATACTCCATATTCTCTTCCAAATCAGTGAATTATTAGGGATTAAAGAAGCCAACATAGGATGTTGATTCTTAAAATATATAGATTTTGTAATACTAGCCCAAAGTGAGTCTTGCTTCCTCAAATTAAACCATAGTTTTGATGAAAAAAAACATCAATCATATCCTCCAGCTTTCTTAGATTAAGACCTCCCCTCCTCATAGGTCTTGCAGAGATTGGACCATTTACACCAGTGAGTAATGTTTCTATTAGGGTTTGTTCCCCATAGGAACCTGTTGTACAAGATTTCCAATCTTTTAACGGTAGTTTTTGAAATATCAATATGTTGGCACATATACATAGGATAGGTAGAGATAACGTTCTTGGCTAAAACTAGTATGCCTCCAACATAGAGAGTCTTAAGATCCCATCCAGCTATCTTATTAGCCGTCTTAGCAATTAAAACTTCAAAATCATTGACCCGCTTTGTTGTATTAATATCATATCCAAAGTACTTAAAGGGAAGTTGACCATGTTTAAAGCCCATAAATTTTTTCAAGCTTTCTAGCCTGGTGAGTAGAAAACTTCTTAGCAATTAGAAATTTAGACTTTTCCTTATTTACCAGCTGACCTAAGCTTTCTTCATATTTATTAAACATACTCATTATATTTTTGACAAAATTTGAGGACCCGTTGCAAAATACTAGAATGTCGTCAACAAAGCAAACACAAGATAAGTTCTCTCCCCCTCTGCTCTTGTAGATAGTTGAAGCATCATTTGAAGTAATACTTTTTAAACCCATGATTAGATATTCCTGGGCCAAGATGAAAAGACTACGTGACAGTGGGTCACCCTGTCTGAGCCCCTTATTAAATTTAAAGTAACCCTGAGCCAATCCATTAACCAGAACCGAAAAATGAAAGTTAGTGACATTCCTTTCAATTAGCCTCACGAAATCAACCCTGAATCCATAAGCCTTTAACACACTGAGTAAAAAAGTGTGATCAAGTGTGTTGAATTCCTTATCCATATCCACATTCAACAAAATGTTGCCACCTCTAGTCTTGTTATTGAGATCAAAGGATAGCTCCTGAGCAATCATTATGTTCTCATGGATGCTTCTTCCTTTTATGAATTCCCCTTGTTTAGCAGACACTAGCTTAGGTAACAAAACAGACAGCCTCGTATTGATAATTTTAGATATTATCCTACTTAGAAAAGTTGTTAAGCTGATTGGCCTATAGTCCTTCAGCTTTTAGGCGCCTCTCCTTTTAGGAATCAAACATAACATAGTAGCAAATAAGCCCATAGGTAGATCACCACCTTTGAAAAAATCCATGATTACAGCACACAAGTCATCTTTAATAATAGCCCAACAGTGTTTAAAAAATTTACCATTAAATCCATCAGGCCGAGCAGCCACGTTAGGGTTTAAGTTCTTAATGACATCAAAAATTTCAGAATCCTCAGGCACTTTCATAATCATTTCATTGTCATCATCTGTGTCTGTGACCAACGTAGGAATAAAATCCTCCAGTAGATTAGGATACCAAGGATTTGGTAGATCAACAATTAGAGATTTGAAATGGCTTACAACAGAATCTCCAATAGCCTTCTCGTTCTCTTCCCATTTATCATCAGTCCAAATACGAGAAATCTTTGATCTCTTATATCTCTTCTTAACATATTTGTGGGAAAATGTTGTATATCTCTCACCATCTCTGTACCAGTTGGTGTGAGATTTTTTAACCCAATAATCCTCCTCTCTGTCCAACAACGCTAGCATTATTTCATTAGCTTCCTTTAAATTTCCTTTATCTTGACTGTCATCTGAAGTTGTCACCTTAGATTCCAACATGTTGATCTCCTCTTCAAGCTGACTGATAGAGTCAAAAATATTCCTGAATACTGATTTGTTCCACACCTTGAGTCTTGCCTTAAGACTCTTAAGCTTAGCCTAGAATTTAAACATAGGAACCCCATTGTAGTCCATAGACCAGTAATTCTCAACAAAACTATAGAATTCATCATGCCTGCACCATATATTTAAAAATTTGAAAGTAAACATTCTTTTAATATTTGTAGTTGAATTTTTAATAAGAAGAGGTTAATGATCAGAACAGGTTTTAGTTAAATGAAATACAATAGTGTCATCGTAGTAAGATAGCCATTTACTGTTTAGAAGCACCCTATCTAGACGCCTTCATTGTCTCCCATTTTTCCATGTGAACTTATTACCAGAGTAGCCAGCGTCAGTAAGGTTGCAGTCTAGTAGGAAAACATTCAATTCATCCATGCTAGCAGAGAAATTCATTGAACAATGTATATGTTCACTTGGATAAGCAATAATGTTGAAGTCCCCACATAAAATCCACTCTTTGTCCTCCTCCACCAACTGTCTAAGATTGTCACATAACAGTTTATGCAGGCTTCTTGTACATTTAGCTTAAATGACCGTAACCAGAAACTCCTTAGGAAAATAATTGTGATTCACCTTTAAATGTAAAAACTGATCTTCATTAATAACAATGTTCATTGTAAAATCCCCATACCACAGCACCCAGACCTTATTACTCACATTTCTTGCATAACCCTGAAAAACAATCTTCTTAGCTATATGACCAATCTTTGAGTCACTGACCATAGGCTCCTGAAGAGGAAGAAAACTTAGCTTTTTTACTATTTTCAGTGCTTTAAATCTGGATTGAGTAAGTTTATTACCGATACCTCGAACATTCCAATTTAGAATGTTAATAGTCATTTAGATTGTTTAGTGTTTTGTGCAGCATTATTATGCTGCAAAAGCTTAAAGGATAATATCCCCTTGGTGTTTAAAGTTTTAACGTTCTTAATTTTCTTAACCTCTGTTTGCTTTTGCTTGTAGACAAGAGATGAAGGGAGACTTCCAGAGGTATGCTTGGATGGAGAAGATCTTGACAGCAGCTGCAATTGTGAAGTGTTTTCCTGTTTAGAGCTCACTTCCATGTCTAACATGTAAAGAGCGCCGATTAACTCATTACTATCATCAACACCAGCTAGGATTGCTGAGCATTATTTGTTCATTTCAACCTTCTCATTGTCCCTTTCATTAACAATTATAGATTTAACAGCATGATTATCCTTTTTTACTTGAAATGCAGGTATTAAATATTCAATTAGTTGATTTGGGATGAAGGGAGCAACTAAATTTGTTGTCTTCCTTTGGGCAGATTTCTTACAGCTATTCTCAGAGTGTCCAAGATGAGAACACTCTTGACAGTACTCTGGGATTTTACCATACACAAGATCTTGCCAGTACTTGTAAGTTTCAAAACTTACTCTAATTCTTTTAGGAAGTCTTTTTGAAACATCAAGAATGACCCATATCCTGCAATAATTCTGCCTAACTCTGTTTTTATTAGGCACCCAAACACTTAGAGGATTCCCCGGAGTTTTAGCAATCTCTTGTATAGTATCTTTACAATACATAAATTCCGGTAGATTAGGAAGATCAATCTAAACCGGCGTCGATGGATTCTCCACTTTAGGGTTGAACTTAGGAGACAATAGAAACAACCTCATGATTTTATTCCCCAATTGCCAAACATTCCTTTTCCAAAGAGATTTAACATCTTCCCACTTTGTGAATTCTATAAAGATGTGTCTGAAATCATAACTTGAGACATAGAACTCTCCTTTGAATCTAAAACCATCCAAGAAATCTTTGACAATCGAGTAATTAGGTTTTCCTCCTGCAAATTTACCGACTAGAGTAAATGTGGAATTCAATCGAAGAGCAACGAGATCTTCTTCATTGAATTGAATTTCCACCTGGTCATCTTCCCAAGATCTTTTGACATCTTTGTGTATAGTATTTACTTCCTTATTTATAAATAAATCAGCAAAAGTTTTCCTTGAAACTGTATCTCTGTTATTACTGGTTACAGGTTCAAAGACTGGGTTATCTCTGATCTTGGATTTCTTAGGTAGCTTAACCAACAATGAAAATTGTTCCTCAAGCTCATCAGGACGATGAAGCAAGCCTGAACCATCAACATCCTCCATAAATCAAGGACTGATTCTCAGAAAGAAGAGGTTGAAGAATAAAGAGAATAGCTTAGACTAGGATTCATTTCTTGGAGCTTTGTAACTGTTTTTAATTTTTATAAATTCATCATGAATCATATTTTAACTAAACTAATTTATTCAATTTAGTTCTTAAAATTTTAGATTAAATTAAACTTTTAATAATATGTACCAATCTTTTAGAGTCACCAAAAATAATCGGATCTCTTCTAATAACTTCCACACATATTTTCACATACTTATTTAGTTACACGATTTATTTAATCATTCATTTATTTATTTAACTGAACAATTTATTAATAATAGTTAAACAAATCATAAAATATCATCCATTTATATCTAACATTTTAGATATATCGTAGACATAAAAAAATTACAAAGAAAATGTTCACAAACTAGGCATAGAGAATTTATCATAGCCATAAAAAAACTCTCACACACTCAATTTAATATTAGAGAGCCGAAATTATGTAGGTTGATTTTGTCTGGTCGATGATCGTAGGCTTTTCGTATAACAAATCATTTAACTCCTTGACAAATATGTCCATAGCTGGCGCAGGCAACACGATAGGCACCACAATGCCATTTTCACCTTTCTTGTTTTTAAATGGTATATAGAAGCTCGCCACTCCAGGGATAGCGCCAACCCCACCTTTTGCAGGGCCACCGTACTTCGCCTCCCCCCACCCGAAATCCACTTCTCCGAATCCAGCTCGTGTGACGTCGGAAACGAGGTACGAACGAACTACTGTGAAATGAGGTCTGTCTTTAGTGACCTGTAAGAAATTGAATTTTGTTAGTGTGAGGTAGTTGATTTTGTGATATAACTAAATCATTCAATCATATAAGAACTAAATACAATCAATATATTCAAATATTACCATAAGGTCCGCTACTGATTTCATGTACTCTTCGGTCACTTCCGCTTTCGCTTTTCTCACAAGTTCTAATGCGTACCCTAAAGGATTCGTACAGAGTTTTTCCGCCTGAGTGAGAGCAACCGGAAATGCGAACCCGTTTCCATAAAAGCCTGAAGGCAAAGGAGGGTTAAATTTCGAACGCGAGTTCACAATGCAAATAATGCGCATCTCCTCTTCAGGATCAGGGCTTAAGGCTATAGTCCTACAACGCCATAAGCATGCGGTTAAAATTTCAAAAGTAGAACATCGACGAAGGTGGTGAGGAAGAGATCTGCGGATAGCGGATATCTCAGCTGGACCAAAAAAGAAAGACTGGTGAGCTAAATCGTCTAAAGGGATGATTGTGCCTTTCGTATCAGCTACTTCTGCATACTCATGGTGCTTGTGCGTGACGCTTGGAGGATTTCTAGCATTCAGTAAGTGTCGTTCCCACACCGGTGGAATCGACAGGGCATCCATGCCCCGCGCCATTTCACCTACTGCCGTCATAAATTGGACTAACCCGGATGCATCACTCATGGTGTGATTTAGACGCAGAGCAAATATGAAACCACCACATTTTAGCCGAGTCACCTGCGAGTTCAATTTATTTTTCCAAAGGTTAGTTGTGAATCACAAATGGTTAAACATAGATATCCAGAGACTCAATGTTAAGCCCATATGCGATCTGTAAAACCCTACTTACTTTTAAAAAAACTTATATTCCCTTACGGTGCTAGAGACTACATAAATCTCACATCGGTTAAACATGAGAAAAACCGTACATATCTCTACTGGTGTAACAAAGCCGTGCGGCCGTTTACATGTAACGTTCATAGTTATAGTTATAGTCATAGTTATCTTTTAATAATACCTGAATAAGCAACAAAGGACAATCGAGGACACCACTGGAGCCAGGCACATCATATAAAAGCTCCTCCAACCCCGGAAACGGTGGCTGTAACACATCCCCGAATTGTTGAAGCGTAACATCAGCATCAGCTTCAATAAACAATACTCCTTCACCGGTGCATTCAACTATAAGTTTACGATCAGGCCCTTCCCTAAGCCTACCGGCAAACGGGTAATAGTACACAAGTGTTTTCGCAAGTGCTTCTCTAATCACTTTCACAGGGTCTTGTCCCTCCATGACTGAGCTCTTTTCATAAAACTGTATGACAGGAATCTGAAACCGAAGTCCATCCTGGTCGTCAATGTCCGAGAGAGGTTTGAACTCGTGTGGTGTAGGTTTAAGAGGTACCACCAGCTCTGGCTCATGTCGAGAGACGGTGAACGTAGGAGAAGTGTTTGGTTGTGGAGTTGTCATTGTTGTGACTTGAGAATATTGTGTTTTTCAATATGTTTACTATAAATCCTGTAGAAGATAATTAGGTGTGATGAGTCTAAGGTTTTTGGTGTTATTTATAAGAAGAGAAGGAGGTCAGTTTCGTAATTTTAAATTGTTTGGTTGGTTAATTGAAATTTAGGTGAAATTTCTTTGTAGAACAATATTCCACAAAGAAATTGTAATCTATGGCAATGAAAAATAAAGAAAGGAAATAGAGAAATTGTAGTGTGAATTTCATGTTTGACTTGATTTTGGAAGTATTCCAACTTTCAGTTTTCTCATGTTAAAGTCGATATTTCTTCGAAATGTATTTTTCAAGGTTCTGTCACAAAAATATTCCTTCGTTTCATACTCCTATCTATAACCAAATATTCCTTCGGTTCATACACCTATCTGTAACCATATATTTTGGGTTTAAAAATATGGGTTAATTTTTGAACTAAATTTTTTGGATTTGTTTTTAAATGCGAGATATGAGATAATGTTCATATGTAACCCAAGATACTAAAAGGGTTAAATTTTATTTTCTATTTATTTTACATGTGTGACGATTTTTGTAAATATGACGTATGAGATACGAAACTACTGGTTTAATTAGGTTTAGCGAGTGATGCAAGGATAAAATAAAATGTAAGATACATAACCAAAACAAAATGTAGTGTGAAACTACTTAACGAGTGAGGCAAGGATAAAATAAAATGTAAAATACATCACCAAAACAAAACGTAGTGTGAAACTGCTTAATCAAATCATCTGTGGAATAAAAAAAATAATATAAGAGTTGGTCCATTCTATTTTTTTTTTGTAATGACAACCAAATAAAATGTCATCTCTAATTTTCAAGCCATAAAATTTTAAGTGACATCTCTGATCTTTGAAATATATTATTTACCGTTATTAAAATCTAAAAATTAAGATTAATAATTCAAATATGAAAGTACAATCAAATAAATTTCAAACTTAAAATCTTAAACCATAAAAATCCAACTCTCCACTCTAATATCTAGGTTAAAAGTTATATTTGAACTTATGAGCACTATAAAACTTTGAATTTTGAATTTTTATTTTAAATGTTTTATTTTTAATACTGATAATGCTAATTAGTATGTAATGTTATCACAATATTTTACTTTTCACTTTTTAATACTTTTTTGTTTTTATTAAGAATGAAATATGTGATCTAAAAACGTTTTTCGTAGTGCTTTCAAAAATTACATATTGACTTTTTATTGATGTTTTTTAACGTTTTTAGAAATCCACTTATATTAATATTCTAATATTTAATTACTTGAAAAATATTAATTTTTGTAATTTTATATCTATTCAATTATATAAAACTATATAAAATCCAATTTAAATATATACTTTTTAGATATAACCTATATTTTTATTTAAATTTTAAATTATTTATTATTTTTGGTATAAAATGTTTATTATTAATTTTTTATCTAAATATTATAACAGCATGATTATAATTTTAGGTTTGATCTTAAAAAATCATTTGATCATAATTTATAGGTGAAATGTCAAATTCATTGTATCTAATTTTAATAAATATATAATTTTAATATAAGTTTTAAAATTCTAAACAATGCTTGGAGGTTAATTTTTTACGTTTTAAAAATAAAAATAAAATTCTAAAAATAAAAATTTATTGTTTTGTATTATTTTATAGTATAAAACTCATTTGACAGCAACATAATATTTGGTTTTGATTGTTTAAAGCAATGAGAAGGTTAATTGATTCCTATAATTTAGTAATTGTGTATTTTATGTTTCGGGTGGATAAGAAACATAAGTTTTTTTTATAGAATAGCAACTTAAAAATTACTGAAAATATGATAAAAATAGTTTTTCCAATACATTACATAAATTAGTCCATTTTTATATATATATTGTAAATTACGTAAACTAATCCAAAACTTCTTAATTCAGACCACAACTCTTATCTCTTTACTCATACACCTTATTTTAATTATGAAATTGATATACTCTCATATATTGCCATTGTAGGGATCATAACCTTTATTAAACTTTTATAATTCAGTAACTAAAATGTTGGATTAATGGTCGCTCATTCAACGTACAAATTAATTTAACTGCTTATATACAATATTCTCCCATATGACTTAAATTATATGTAGGTCCAATATTCTTAATCAATTACTTTATTTAATTAGATAAAACAAGTGGTATAGATATTCTGAATTTATATTTAATGCAGCATACTAACATCAAGAATTTTCGTATAATCTCTCAGTTGGATCATTTACATATACTAAATTCTATATATTCGAATGTGCATTATATAATATCGTTGTCTTACAGCTATACTTGTATATTTGATCATGTCAAATGAGATTTAATAGAGTTTAAAGATGGTCTACTAACACTTATCAATGCGGAACGACATATGGTATTGTATGTATGAACTGAATATATGAATATGTCTTGGTGCATTGATGGAGTGCGAATCGCACTTACCTATAGGGCTACCCATGGGTTTGGTGTTATCTATACTATAATAATGTATCATAGTTTCATAGTATGATTTTTATGAGAGACCCATGATACATCTTTGGTTGTTTTTTTATGATTTGGATCGCTAACACATAAGAAACTTCATCAAAATCTTTCATGTCAAATTTATTTGATGGAAAATCTTGGTTGAATGTAATAAATCTAAATCGTTTATGACAAGAGTATGTCATCAATATATAACACTAAATAGATTACTTCACTCCGATTAAACTTTTGATGTATACAGTCTTCTACATAATTCATGTCAAAATCGAATGAGGTGATTGTACCTAAGAATTTGTAATATTATTGGCGAGATGTTTTTTTCAGTCAATAGAAATTTCTTAAGTTTACAAATCATCGAATTTAGGCCTCGAGACATAAAATATTCAGGTTGCTGCATATAAAGTATCTCTTTAATGTCTCCATTGAGAAATATTTGTTTAATATCCATTTGGTAAAGCTTAATGTCAAAATGAGAAACTAAAACCATGATTATTCAAAATGATATTTTGATAATACAAGATAAAAAGTTACAGAATAGTCAATATTTTCTCGTTGATTATAAGCTTTCGCTACAAGACGTGCTTTACAATCTCCAGACTTCCTGAATCATCACGTTTGGTTTTAAACAACTATTTGCAACCAAGTGCTTTCTTCCTTTCAGGTAAGGTGGTAAGATCTCCTACTGAATTTTCTTGCATCAATTTGCAATCTTCATTCCTTGCTTAAATCCATTTATTAGAGTTTGAAATCTTTATAGCTCTAGAAATATGATTGAATCCTCCTCAAGAATGTTAGAAGTTACCTTATGCTCATTAAATAATGTAAGATAATGTGGAGAAATTGAATTCCCTCTCTCTAGTAGATTTATCTAATGTAGGCTCCATGTATTGCTCTATTATTCGAGGTTGTTCAATCTACTCCTCCAAAACCATCTAAAAAAATTCTACTTTAGGCACAAGTTCAATGTTAGTTTGAGAAATTAAATTCGCTGGCATATCGCAGATGACCAATAAGCTAACTATAATCGGAACATCTGTGTCAGAGACTGAATGAATTGGTTCAAATTCCTCCTCAATTTAGATGTTATTATCTCAATTATTTCCCTCAAAATCTATATTCTCAAAAGTACTAGAATTATAAAATTGTTCATTGTGCATATCACCGCCATTACAACATATGCGACCATAATAAACTTCTCGTGGTGCCAATCTTGAATAGTTCATCATAGTGAAGTACCGCATGCCGCATTAAACTGGTTAGTCATTGTCGCGACAAAAACCCCTTGTCGGGACGAACTTCTTATTTTGAAAATTAAAAACTCTAAATTTGTTTGAATTACAGTTTTTCATCTTATTTTTTATATTCAAATCTAAATATATATATATATCCATCACAACAAGCAAATATGTGTTTTTATTACCCAAAAAATCATAAACATGCATACTATGTAACCTAACATGCAATTAGATTTCACAATATAAAAATCAAACTAAAGTTTTTCTCCCAATACGTTAAGTAATTATTTTATTTCAATTTATATATATAACAATTTGGATATTTTAAATTTATATACGAAATTCGAGGTTTCAAAATTTAAATTTGATTACATTAATTGGTATAATATAACTAAATTAAAATTAGGAACATATAACCTATGCCACAAAACAATTTTTTTCTTTATATATAAGTTATAGCCGACATAATATTCATGTAGACATAAAGGAAAAAAACAAAAAAACATAAAACGAATGACAAAAAATACGATGGTTAAACCCCCAACAAAAATAATAATATAAGAACTTGAAAAAAAAAGTTTAAACAAAAAAATTATATATAAGATAATAATTTTTTTGTTTTTATGAAAATATTGACAACGAGAAAAAACTAAACAATACATCAACACCTCTACACAAAAAGGGTCTGAATATAAACCGCTACTATTATAACTTCTTCAACTCATAAAGAACGCGCGTTAGAAAAAAAATGCAACGTGAAAATGTGTTTTTTATTTTACAAAAAAAATATTTATAATAAGTTTTAAAAAAAATTAGAAAGGAAACTATATTAAAAATGAGTATGAAAACATGATTTGATTTTGAATTTTTTCATATTAAAAAAGTTAGTTGTATTTTTATTTTTAAACTTGTCTATATGCATTTGGTTAAAAAAATAAAAATTATTTACTATAAAATATAATATAATATTATATTGAAAATAATCATAGAATTATATTTAAATTTATACGTAATTCTTATAATTAATTTTATATAATTTAAAATTATTTATATAATAAAATTATTTTCATACCGTTATGAACTCGAGTGTTAATGTTTGTGGATTGATTGTTGTTCGAAGATTGATGTTTAAAAAATATTATGATAAATATTTTATTTGATAATTTTATTTTAAAGAATAAATCAAATCCTATTTATTACTCTTTGATTTTCTACATTTTTGTTAATTTAAGAATAATGTGTTTCAAAATGAAAAATTTCATCCTTCTTCAAGCAAAAAAATTCTGTATACATAATGTTTGAATATGAATTTAAATTCAAAATTCAAAAAATATCTTAAATGATAGCCAATTGATGTTAAGTTCCCAACTTTATTTTGTTTAAAAAATACTTTTAAAACTTTCTTTTTTTATTAAGTTGTTTATTTTCGGATTCAATCCCTCGTAGTATCCAAAATAAACCTACTATATATATACAGTTACGTTCGTGATACATATTTTATCTATTAGTACATGACTTTATATATAGTAACTTTTATAGTAAAAATATTGATGATAGTCAAATACATCATTAAAGCACGTGAGAATCTATTTCAATGTGAAAATTCCAACAATTTCTCCCTTGGATCTTAATATGTTACTATAAGATGCATACACCAAATAAACGTTCTTAGTTTTTATCATCACATAGATAAACTCATACATGACAATTAACGATTTAAGGCTAAATTCATCTGCATTTCATTAAAATCCGTAAATGGATGCGCTAACAATTAAAAGATCATAATAATTAATTACATAGATCTATCGTGTTGCATAGCTTAAGAATAATATGGAATATACTCATATATATTTATTTTTAATTGGTCCTACTTAAGTGGAGATTTACTTATAATGAAGTGTGATAGGCCACTTAAAAAAGAGCATTATATAAATATGTGTGTGCATTAATGAACTTAAATGTAAAATATCCATGACAACCGTATTTTATAACTTAATACAAACTGCAACTAAAACCAACAATACTTTAAACAAACAACACACATAACTGCATGGTGTGTTCATAAAATATTTTGGGTACAAAATCCTTAGTTAGAGGATCTCTTAATATAACATGTGTTCTAATATACTCTACACTAATTTAATAACTGTTAACTTTATTTTTAACATATATGAGCTTGATATCTACATGCTTGGACTTAAACGAGCTAGTGTTGTTGTTTGAATGCAGAATTTTAGAATTATTGTCATAATATAATTAAATGATAGTATCCTTTACACTATTCACGATCCCATAACCAAATTCCACAACCAAATTCGGATTACCGTGCCATCTAAATTTATTCTTCAATCTTTGTGCTATTCGGTTTGTAGTAAATGTCGAAAACTATTTTTGAAAACCTTCAAAACAATTGTCAATGGTTTACTTACATATCTCTATAATAAACCCAAAAAATGTGATTTCTGGTTTAGTAAAAATAAAAGAATGTATTAGACTACCAACAACTGAAGCATATGAAACCTTTTGTGTTTATTCAATATCTAATTTTATCTTTGGACATTACTTGAGACTAAAAGTTTCACCTTTCGAGATACAAGTTTCCTTTCATTTGTCTTTTAATCACATAACGTTGCGGCACACTCTCCATGTATGTCTTCTTTTGTGATAAACCCAAAATTTTGTACGACCGATCCTAAATAATTAAATTCATAACACAACAGATACATCACAAAGATATTTCATATCATTATTTCCGAAAGAGATTTGCTTATAACATAAAACTAATCATTACTTTTATGGTCAATAATATGTCATCAACATACAACACCAACACCAATACCAAACATATGAATTTTCTTCCAATAAACTTTTGATACACACAATCTTCCTCACTGAATCTATCTTGAAACCAAATGAGATAATAACTTTAAGAAATTTGTGGTTCCACTAGTGAGACCCTAGTTTAAGACCATAAATAAAAACACTTATATACCATTGACTTTAGATCACTCGAGACAAATTCTTCACGTTGCACTATATAGATCATTCTCTTCTAATCTACATTAATAAAAATATATTTACATCCATTTGATGGAGCTCAAGCTGAAATGTAAACTAATATCATAATTTTCCGAAACCAATCTTTCAATGAAACTAAGATAAGTTTTCTTTGAAATCAATCCCTTCCTGCTAAGTAAAACCCTTCACCATAATTTGAGTTTTATATATTTCTATTTTATAGTTAGAATCTCATTTGGTTTTAAAAATTATTTTACAACCAATTGGTTTCTTTCTTTCACAAAATTAGACAACCTTCCATAATATATTATCTTACATTGATTTAAACTCTCTGTTCATTATGCTAATCCACAACAAAGAATTATAATTTTCCATTATTTCACATGAACTAAAAAGATCATTTTCAGTTGCATTAAAAATTCATTATGTTCTTTAAGTTATATTTAATAGTCTAAAGATATACCATTATTTTTTCTCTAGTAAATCTCCGTAAAAGAATAATTTTTTTTTTCAGTTTGCACTTGTACTTGTTCATAAGGTAGAGTTTTATCTTCTTGAATAATTAATTTTCTTCAATTGGAACCACTTCATTTCATTCACTTTGGAAAATATCCACAAGTGGAAGATGAACATCATCTTGAATATCCATATGTTCAAGCGGTTCAAAAATGACGATTAACGTAAATATCAAATCGTCCAATATCAAACTATCATTGTTTAAACCTTTTTAAATATCTTCAGATTCTTCCTCAAAATAAATATTAACTACTAAAATTCTCTCTCAAAATCACTATCCTTTAAAATATCCGTTGTTCATGTCTAAACAATGTTCATGTTGGAAGTAATAAGGTTATATGTTGCAAATGTCATTCTTTTCTTTTGAGAAAGGTAAATATTAATATTACAAGATAAAGTTACAAAACTAGAGAGAAAAGATTTGATCATTCTATGAACATGTAATCTTAGGAGAAGACAAAAGGTCTTAGAGAAAATGACCAGTTAATTAGTAAATAAAATCATTGGTAAAATACTATTAGCAAACACTAGAAAAAGGATTGAGCAATATGATAAGATTGAAGCTTCAACAAAATATATATTTATGAATGACCGACGCATAATGTTATTCAACTATATACACAAAGAACTTAGAGATATAATGATATTTGAGAAAGATATCATATGTAACCGAATTACCCATGGCAATCAATGAGTAAAATAGTTTTTTTAAATAGTTTTTTTATAATAGATGGTTGACATATATCAAATATATACATGTTATTTATCTTTATAATTTAGGGTTAAAAGTTATTATAAATAAGAAACCCAATCATAGTAAAAGTGATTGATTCTTTTGATTAATAAAACTGTTTTTTTATCATTTTAGTATTATCTTTTTGGCAAAACCTTATAAAAGAAAACTCTATCATTATTTTTGACATCGTTGTGGGAATATTTTCTTCAAGTGAGTTATTTGTTTTCTCAAATTGTGACAACTAATCAGAAATTGATAAAGTTTCACTTGGGGTAAACGTACATGGATCTCCATCAATAAATATTTACTTGACCATCTTGTGAGAACAACAATATATAAAAAACTTTAATAGTTATAACAATAACAATGGTAGCAAGGATTCGAATTCAAATAAATATCCAAGAAAGATCGATATATGAAATGAAAAGTCCAACAATAACGAGGTATATTAGAAATGTCAGCATTTACCAACATAACACGGGGATAACAAGTTAATTTCATTGCTTCAAGTTTTAGATTTCCATTTGAAGAACTTAAGGTCATAAAATTGTAAATCGAATTTATTATAAAATAAACAAGATGAGGAAAGTCGAAATCAATTTGAGTTAATAACTAATACGTTTACATTTATCACCAAAAAAAGTTACTTGGGAAAATATGTGAATTTAGTTGAAACAAATGATAATGATGAGTTAGTTCTTGAGAATGAAGTTGTTTTAATGGAAGGAGAATATAAGAATAAATTTGGTGAATCAAATAAATTAGAATCTTCAAACAAGAATAAGGATATGGGAAAGGAAAATATGTTACAAGAAAAACTGGAGAATGATATTAGGCAAAAAATGGATATGTATACTCTAACTAAGTCTTTAGTATCACTAAGGATTTTGGAAGGGAAGTTACCAAAAAAGTTTGATCCTTACATGATGGAAAAATATAATGGTAAAACAGATTTGAAACATAATCCTGATGAATTTCAGAATATTATATTGGGATTTAATGCATATGATACTTAATTGTATATAGTTTTTCGATTATTTTTAAAGGAATGACTTTAACTTACTTCAAAAAATTTCTAGTTGGCTTCCATAGATAGTTCTAGGGATTTGTGGACATTATTTTAACATAAGTTCATTGCTTATAAAGAGTTAAAATGTGAAGGACATCATATTATGACTTTATTTCTAAATATTGAATCATCTATAAGGGATTACGTGCAAATATTTATAAAAGAAATTAATGTATTGGAAAATTATAATGAGAATGTGTTATTAGCAGTATTAAAATTGAATTTCCAAACGATTCTCATTTGTTGGAAGATTTAATAAAATTCTCATTGAGTTAGATGAGGGCTTTAGTGCCAAGAACATAAATGTATATCAAAGTTGAATATACAGATAAATGATGAGCAGTGCAAGTAAAAAAGAGAAAAACCAATCATTAGATAAAAATAGTGTTGATGCTAAGAGAATTCTGAAGGTTGCCATGAATTTTATGAATAGATAACAATTTTCTTATTATGATAATCCTGACATTATACTCAATTGAATGCAAAACTAACAATATTTTATGATAAGATAATGGACCAGTTCAATTACCAAACTCTCAGAGCTATGTTCACTTCGACTAACGAGAGGAGTCTGTGGTAGTATTATGCTTATCATAATGATCATCTACTTTTAATAAATGATTATTTTCATTTAAAATATATAATTTAAAGGTTGGTTGATAATGATGAGTTTGTAGAATTCATTAAAGGAAGATAAGAAGAAAATAGAGAAGAAAATACAAAAGAGTAAAGTCCAACGAGGTAGGAAAAAAGATAAGAAACAATAGTTATGTACTATCTTCAGGGGAGATACTTGTGAGAAAGAAATAATTTTCCAAGGAAAATATATATGCATGATTAGAAAGTACATTTGATTGATGATTCATATTTGCATTTACATCGAAACCCAAAGTTAAGTTAATCATTTATTGGAGATGATTTAAGGAGGTTAATGACACCTCATGAGGATGCGTTATTAGTAACTCTTGTGATAGCTGGAGTAACCCTTATTTTCACATAAGGGAAGCAGTGTTATCATTATATCAATAGTGTATCAAATATGTGGTTAATGACAAACTAGAAGTAATTCAAGGGAGTCCACGGGTAGCTAAAATACGTTATTATTTGTCTTTCGCGCTAGATAATATGGTATCTTAGTAATGAAGAGGGTCTTTAAGGGATGTGTAAATGGAAAATTTGTATATAGTTCAGTGTAAATGAGTATCGAAGAAGAAAAATGAATAGATGAGTTAGTTAACATTGTATTGTTATATGAATGGTGGTGATAGTTTTTATCAAATAACGTTGTTTATTGTCGAATGAGTTAAAATATTGAATATCGTGTCTGCAAGTTAAGGAAGAGATCATCTTTGATGAAGTTATAAATTCGAAGATAATATACCACGATATAACTAGGATGTTTTCAAGCTTGAAATTCTTTTGATTTTAATCATTGTATGATTGAAGCTTTATGGGGTATTAACGTCCATCAAGTAATAGTTTTTTATCGATTAATTGTTGATAAAGAGGTGTATATTATACTTATTCTTAAGCATTTGGCTAATATTAATTATTTGATAATTGTGATCAGGAAATATTACAGTTTATGTTGTTATTAGATTTTATTTCATGTTAGTACCACAATCGTTAGGAATGAGATGAAATTTTATATTGTAAAAAAATAATAGTTACATAAATATTAATCAACAAGTGTTCATACTGATGGTAGAAAAATAAAAAGATATAAGAAATTTTAATCGACGGTTCTTACTGATAATTCAATATTTCCAACAAATAGGCCAATATGGCAGTAAGTTAAACTCAACCAAAATGTTTAAGAGGTCACACACCAAATTAAAGAGAACATGGTTATAGAAAAATTCTAGTTGAAAGCGTAAGAGGCTACACTAAGGGTGTAAAAGCCAAATTATAAAGGTTTTAAGCCAAGCCTAGGTAATAAAACATAAATGTCCACATACCCCAATCAAAGAGCATATGGTTATAAGTCAATAACGACAAAAACTTTGATGATATTTTCAAGAGTACTACAAAAAAATAAATGTGCGTTACTTATAAATAAATGATAATAAATGAAATATGTATATGAATATATTTATTAGGAAAAATATTATATATTACGATGTTAAAATGGATTTACATAAAAATGCACAAGTATTTAAAGACAAAATATCAAATGACACGTATAACCTAGGAATGGATAATCACAAAAATATCACATAATAGATAAGAAATCATAAGCAATTTTATCTTATTGATCATTGGTAACATTGGTAACAAGTTAATAGAAATATATGTATGTTTCTAACAATATGTTTTTAGTACCAACAAAAATTTTACATCTGAGGCAACATAAAGCTTGATAATTTTAAAGCAGCTTATCCCATTATGGTCCCTATTAAATATTCTAGGGTCACTGGTTTAATAAATTACGTTAATATTTTTAGACGACGTACATTGATTTCCTTTGTAACTTCTTTCATAATCTCATCAATCAATTTTTTTTAACATTCTAAAAATTGGTTTCTTTAGTTTTGTTCGCAATCATAATACCAGCCTTTATTTTGTTTATTTTTTCATTTAGGTGGAACTCTGATCCTTCAAGTAGGTTAACCTCGTTATTTTTCGAGTTCAAGTTATTTTTCAAATCTACTTTTTCTTTTCATCATAAGATTTGAGTTCTTTTCAATTCATTAATAGTTGTTTCTTAATTAATAAGATTTTATTGTAATATTATTGATTCTGCACCAAATTGAATCAAAGTATTGGAACACATATTTGACAGCTTCAGTTGGTCAGAAGTAATTGTTTTACCGATAAAAATGATAGATTTAAAGGAAATCTATAAAGGTGAATTTTAAATAAACACAAATTAGATATATATATATATATATATATATATATATATATGTGTGTGTGTGTGTGTGTGCGCGCGCGTGTGTAAGTGTATTAGAAATAATATTATACCTCCATATGAAATTCAAAGCAACACAAAAGCTTAATGCATGTGTTAAACCTGACCAACACAGTTTATTCTTGCAGGGTATTTAATCATCAAGACACAAGCAGCTAGATAGAAAGGAGAATGAAGAATCTCATGGAGTCTAAGGAAGTCAAGCAAGGAGAAAGACTTCTAAGGTAGAGAAAAGTGGAGAAAGGAACTTCAATCATCAAAACACAAAGTAGCAAGATGGGAAGCTGATTGCAGAGCTTCAAGGAATAGAAGGACAAAGATACAACCAAAAGATCTATAAGAAAGAAATGTAAATAAAAGAAATTTTTTTCTCTTCTAGCCGGGATTATTCCAGTTTAAACTTTCAAACCTTGTTAGGGTATAGAATTCTCATCTGTATCTTAATAATCAATGTTCCCAAAACTGATCGTACTACTTTTTATATTAATAATAGTAGTGTTTAGTTTTAAAAACAAAGTTACAAAATTTTGCTCAAATATTTATTGATCTACTAATATAAAATTACATATATCATTATTTATTGATAAATCAAGTCAATATTAGCAGGAAAAAAAAGGAATATTTGTTTTAATTAAAAATTAAAACTCAACGAAGTTGATAAAACTATAAGAATTTCTCAAGGCAGACGTGAGTGATGGTTTGTGGTATTAAGGATGTAGAAGATCAATCAAAACATAAATATTTTATGATATGGATTCTTCATTGATTTCTTTTCTTTTAGTTTTTAACCGGTGATTTGTGAGTTGTGGAAGAAGTAACATTATAAATAGTAAAACATTTTTTAACCCCTTGTTATTTAAGTATGTTAAGATCCACATCCCAATTAAAATCATATTCAAAAAGGTCGATTACAATGTCGGTATAATCAGATACTTTAGCAAAATGTTTGGTGTTTATATCAACTCTTTTGTAATTATCAGTTATAAGGAAACTTTCTAACGGCCAAAACATTAATAAAGTAAATTGTATTTGGTGAAAAAATTATTAAATTTTTTTGCCAATAAAGTTAAGCAGAAATTGCAAGTTTCTTAAGGTAGTTGCTTCATTAACTATTTTTTTTTTCAGTTTTTGGAATTTGTTTTAGCTTTTCTCAATCACCGGTTACGTAGAAAATGTATTCTTTCGGACCATAGTTTGGCGATGGAAGTGGTATGATGGATTTATATATATGAGCGTTGAAATATTAAAAATGAGATTTATAGACTTTGTTGAATGAAAATTCACAGATAATATTAGAAAATTTGACAGGTTTTTTCTAATAATATAGACGTTACAATAATTTTCGTAAGTGTCCGCTAGCTGTTTGGAGTAAGTTGGCTATGATATATTTTATATAATTAGAAACATCTTATTATTTTAGGATGAAGAGGAAACCTGATATCTTATTCTATTGTTCAATAGAAAAAACAAATTCCATCGACATTATGATTCGGAAAATATCATTTTGATGAGATGCAAATTTTGATCTCATTTACAACAACCCCATTTAAAACAAAATTGGTTTTCTTCTTTTATTTATCTTCGCCATAATATTTTAATTTTAAACTATTGGTTAAAAAATTAAATTTTATTTTCTCTAAGCTTGTTAGAATAAGAGACATAACTAGATGTAGTAGGTTCACCAAGAAACATAAAAAAAATTCCTTTATCATTTTTTTTTAATTTACCACGAATGCATTATGATAATATTCTAGGCTATGACTGTTTGACGAATTATTACTTGAGAACTCAGTATCGTCTTTATATGAAAATATGTCGATAAAATTTAAAGGATGAATCAAATTAGTTGAAAATAATAAGTAAACATATTAGCATAAAAACATTGGATGATAGAATTCCATATGATAATAGTCAAATGTGTAGGTTATGCAAATATTTAATAAAAGAGAGGAATTAAAGAGATAAAATTTAACCGCTTTAGCCAATGCTACTCGGTCGTTGTTTTGTGCGTGTGGATGGTGCGGCGAGCGCGGAGAGGGAGGGTATGTATTTGGGAATGTTATATATTCGTGAAGTCATGCTCTAGAGATCTTATCCACCTTATGTTATATCTCACCGACTCATAAAGTTTCTAAAGTTAAATGTTATTTTCTTCATGATGTCATAAGAGAAAGGTTTTGCAGTGTCATAAGAGAAAGGTTCTCCACCTGCTACCTAGTCATGCCAATATTTCATATCACTTTTTGTATCTTCTTTGATCACTTTAGATTCTATAATATGGTTACATATGATCGTACTCAACATCTTGAAGTTCTTTATGCAACTAACAAGCAAGTTGTTGAACCACATCAATACGTTTCCCTGGATGGTCATTGAGAAAGTTCGATATTTCATATTATCACTTCCCACATACAACATCATCTCGCTTATGAACTGCTCGATGTGGTGCTTTTGATTTAGCTTCGAGTTGTACTTGTCCATTTTGTGGCAAATAAAGTAAGGTGGAAGATCTATGTATATGACGTGTGGAGTGAAAGGCAAATCATCATCTTGCAGGTCCTCATCATAATAAAAAATATCAGTGGTTCGACCGATGTACACTTCAAATGAAGGGGTGAGTCTTTTGATGTCATGTTGTTTTGCTATTAAGATGAAGCTGATGAACTACTCATGTTGGGGAATGCAGGTGGATAACTTTATTGGTACTTCCCATAGTAGGATTCGACTGAGGGTTCTGTTGAGCTTGGTAGGCTTGAGCTGGTATGTTTCTCTTACCTCTTCCATGGCGATTGAGGCATGCGTGTATTATTGGTTAATGTTTAGATACACTAGTGCAAAGTTATGTTGATGTTGTTGCGAGGGCACAATATTATTGAACTAAAGATGATGTACTAATGGCATGAGTGTTGACGGATGTTAATAAGCCGATTATATCCTAGTGAAAACTTTTGTAGCTTCGACGGCCGAAGTTGTCGGACCGGTAGTTCAAACTTCTACAAGATCCACCTATAACTTCGTCGACAACGGGATCAAAATATGCATTCAAAGACAATATACAACATGTCTTTAATTATTTTTACTTTTTAAAAATATTATCTGAAATAGTAATTCATTTCCGACAAATAATATCAAATTGATATGAAATATACCAATGAATACTGGTTACAAGACAAATGTACCCATGTTTATGTAAAAATCTTTGTTAAATGTTGATATTTTTATTTAAAAGAAAGAAATAATTAAAGAGATTTGAAATAGTGGCGTGGTATTGAATATATAATTACGCTATTTTTCGGAATGAAATATACTTTTTTCTTCATCGTTTCTTTTGTTTATTAAAGATCAAATTTATTGAACTCTAACTCCACTGGGAATAGAATAGTTGGATTATACCGATTTCATCATTGTCAACGCTAGTATCGGTATCAAAAGAAAATTAAAAAAAATCTGAAACCAAACATCATTTTAAATTTGGGAAAGTACGTATTAAATCAACTATTTTATTATCATCGGTTACCCAAAGTTTGATCTATTATCCTTGATATGTGATCTATTATCCTTAATACACATATCAACTATCTAATTATCATCTAATATCTAATATTATTTTAATACTCTAACTACCTTCACTTTTCGTCAACAACCATATAACCAAAACTTCTTTTTTTTACTTTTTCTTTTTATTTTATTTTTAAAAAGTCTATATCTTTCAAACCGAAGCTCAAAAAAATAAATGAAAGTACTATCGCTTTTATTTTTAAAATAAACAAAACTAAATCCATTGATGATTTTTTTTTAATCTTTTTTAAAATAAAATTTCACCAGTAACAACTCTCAGGAAATCGAGAGAGTTACAAACAACTTTCAGGAAATCCTGAGAGTTGTTCAGGAAATTCCAAGAGTTACAAACAACTCTCAGGTTAGTACTGGTGAAAGTATCAGCGGGTATATATGATCGAGGGTATTTTTGTCCAAATTTCAGTTCGAAATACCAAATGACACTATCCAAAAACGGATACTAATAGATAATTAAATAGTTGAAAGGTATTTACTAGTATTTTCCTCCTTAAATCTATAACAAGACTATTATTTTTAGACTAAAAAGCGTAAACCTTATTTATATAATCAATCTGAATTTAAATAATTTATTTATACATAAGAGTTTGATCAAAGTTTCTTAGTGAGCGCTCTTGATCAATAATAGAAAATTATAACGATGTAACCTCTTACCATAACATAATGTTGTGTCGGCGAAATAATCCAGTTCAGTATATTTTTCTTGGCACACCAATAACTCATTTCAATATTCTTTTCCGAATTTTGGAAAAGTGTAACTTTCATGAGTAGAGGACAAAAAAAGAGGGCACATCTTGAGAGTTGCTATGGTCTTTCTCTCTTACTTATTTATTATTTAGACTAATATACAAAATATGCTTCCTGGACCACATTAATGTCAATGTTAATTAATTTTTTTCGTGGCAAGTTTTCTCACCTTTATTTCAATGCATTTTCTGCATGCTATGGGAAGAAGACAAATATAGAGTACACATCTCTCAAGTTTCTACGATAATTTATCGCTTCAAAGAACTATTATTTAAACTAGGGCTGTCAACGTTTCTAAACAACGTACTGGAACCGATAAAAATGGGAATGAAATCGGACTTATTTTAACGGTGTGGTTCTATTTTAGAAACTAAAATTAATAAAAAATCAAAACAATAAAATTGAATGTGAATGAAAAGGATAAATCAATAGAGCTATTATGAACCAAAGTGTTAAAATCCGTACTGATACGGAAACGAATCAATAAAATCAATAGACCGGTAAAATTAGATAAAAATATTTGTTTTTTTATTATTTACTTTATAATTTATATTAATTAATAATTAATTATCATTGAAAAATTAATAATTAATTTCTAAACTTTAATTTTGATATGATATATTTAAGTAACAAAATTCGAAATAATTAACTTTGATTAAAATAGATAACGTATCGAACCGACACAGGATCAAAACCATATAAACTAAAATAGAACCGGATCGAACTCGAACCAAATCGAACCGGCCAAAAAACTTAACGATTTGATTCAGTTTTGAAAATTAGAAATGAAACAGTCCGGTCCAAACCCTAATCTTAACCGTACAGTCCGTCAAAACCAAAATCCAAACCCAAACCGGCTCTTATTTAAAATTTGTAAAAATTACGGTACCAAAAGTTATAGCAGTAGTCTCATGTGTATCTTATTGACTTATATTTTGTGGTCGTTTATATTGAGTGCTTGGATTTTAAAATATTTGTTTTGAGGGTAAAAAACAATTTAAACTAATTTTCTTTTATAATTAAAGATAAAAAACAGTGATATAAATTTGTTAAACACGTGTATGGATATCATGTTTGTGCTAATTAAACATAGGTGTATATTTACGATTAAAAATAATATAAAATGGTGAGTAAACTTTTTTTAAAAAGTTAAAAAAGAACTAATTTTAAATGATAAAAAATAGAATTAAATTTAGAAAACTATTTGTGCTATTATTTTTAAATTGGTTTTAGTTTTACGAAGCAGTTTTAAAGAAAAAGACCACGATACGAACTAAATTTTATAAATTATATGAAATTCAAACAATGATTTGGAAATCATAAAAAAATGGAATAGTCTTAAAACTATTTAGTACTTTAAACATATACCATATATATTATATCGAATTTCACTAAAAACTTATCGTTTTTCTATTTAATGTTTGTTTTTGAAAAATGCATTAAATAAGTATAAAATATGTTCTTACAAATATATGGACATACCCCAAACGAGTGGCATTAAGAGCCGCAAAAGAAAGTAAGAAATGGTATGAACCAAAATTTGGCCAAATATTACAACAAGATAAAGAGAAAATGCTAAGGTAGAGAAGATCGGATGAGAAGATCGGTCTAGACTTGGACAAACAAAAATAACAAAGCAAAACGAAATAGTTAAGACCGACGTGATACAAAAGATTGTACATCATTTTCACAAGCGACCAAAGACGGCAAACCAGAAAGGAAAGATATATGTAACAATTAAAACAAAATTAAGTTTGAATATTAAAAGGATTGGATTGACCAAACCACCTTGGTACTAAGGAATTTGAAGCGAAGGTCGGAAAGCCCCGGTAAGAAATTGCAGTAGCAAGGTGAGAAACTACATTTTGAAATCCATGGCTTCTGCATAAGAAACTACGTTTTAGTGACGTGATAAATAGACCATGGGGAGATTTGTGATCACATATTTGATATAGCTATTGTGACGGAGATCGAGCTTGATTTACTTAATCAACATGTATCATAACTAGTTGGGTTTCAATTTGAAGTCAGTTCATCTTCTTTATAAATTCATTGTTTTGTAAATCATTTTTCTTAAAAAGCTTTTTCATATTAAAAGGCATGATCAAGTGATCCGAGCTATATGTTATATACATAGAGCGGTTCGTCGGTACGAAGCTTCGCATCGTCTGTGTGGTGCATCATACCGACAGTGCACAATTCCAGTCCCAATTTATCTTCAAAACTACTACGAATTCATATGTTTTGTTCCTTTTGAACCCTTTTCCACTTGCTTTGTTTTAAATTGGCTTGTTAAGTAAATACAAAAATAGCATGTTTAATTACTTGATGTTATTTTTAGGTAATTTAACATACTAGTTTTTAATTCAAATATCGGAAAAATATTATTGTTATGATAACAACGTAAGCGAGAAAGCTGCCTATGTTAGACAACCTCGACGAGTAAGGCATACCCAATCAAAATTCCAACATAGGGACTACAAACTGCTAGTAGCTCTTGAACATGTAGCATATCATGTTCATACTAAACGGTTGTTATGTCGTACCAAATGAATAACAGATCTTATTTCGGTCGAAGCAATAGGTGCATTCAGTAGTGGCGGACCAGGAGGTGGTCACAAAATATGTAGACACAATGAACATATCAGCGAAGATCAAGTGTGGATTATTGTGTGTTCTAAAAGAAAGTGTTGAAGCTCAAAAAGTTCTTAGACACCAACAACAACCGACTATTCAATTCTTACGAAGAGTACAAGACACTTGATTTAAATGGAAAATTTAAGTATGTTGATACTTTTATTTATTTATGCTTACTTACATTTAAACTTCATAAATTGATAACTTTTTTAAAAATAATCTTACAACCGCGTACGAGTTTTCGCCTCTATGCTCAATATTCTGTATCGACGCCATAAACTCTCTCTAGATAGATAATCGTACGGTTATTGTTGGTCGATAGTTCCTTTGGTCTTTCGATATGTCATCTATTTCAGTTCAGTACTAACCTGACAGTGACATAGGTTATCATCAAGAGATAGAACAATAAAAATAACATATTCCATATTTTAGACGATAATTGGAAATTGATAAGTTTCAGATCTGCTTAAAAATAGATAATCATCGAGGTTTGGGGTTTAATTTAAAATAGACGTGATAAAAATTTAATGTTGATGAGTATATGGATTTAAACTCAAATAAGATAAGAGCCCAAATCCTCGAGAATAAGGTTATATCCTATCAAATAATATATATTCCTTATAACAACGAGATAAATGAAAGATGTAGGTAATAAGGGACAAATGGAAGATGAAGTATAACGCTGAAGACAAGGGTCATAAAAATTTTAATAAGAAGGTCATAAATAAGATACTATATGAGGACCATGAAGAAATACTAGACAAATTTTATATAGAATATACTAGAAGAGGAGTCGTAAATAATATACTAGAACGAAGACCATAAATAATATACTACATGAAAAACACTAGATGAGGGGCATAACGAAGATACGAGATTAGCATAAAGAAAGATAGTTTAAGCGGTCGTAGTAGAATAACACTTGTTATCATGATATAATGTACTAGCAAATGTGTTTAGGCTGTTACTAAGAGACATGACTAAACAGTTACTAAGAAACGTGGTTAGACGATCAGAATATCTGTTAAACTATAATATAAATAAATATGATACTTTATAAGGAGTTCGATAATATTTTAATAGTATAAATTCAATATATTGAGAACTACATTCTTTCTCGATTATTTATTATCATCTTATCATTATATTTGAGAAGATAATCCATTATAAAATTTAGCATCAACTGTGGAAAAGTTTTTTGTTTGAAAAGGTTCAAGGTTTAACGATACCAATAGTAATAACAAGATCAAAAATTCAAAGGGAAACACGAAAGATCCGTCCAATTTCAGAAAATGCAGTGATTATTACAGGAATCCCGACAAGCTTGTCGTCTAGCGGAGAAAATTTAGAACATGATCAACTCTTAGGCATGGAAGTGTGTGCTAATTAGCCAATTGAAACGGAATATGGTGCGTCTGATAGGGTTAACCAAGGCTAAAGTGGTCTAGTTTTTGCAGCACCTCGTGTGCACGCTCACTTTACACCAGTTAAGCGAGAGAATCTCCCTAAAAATATATACATTTGGAAATGAAACATTATGTATTAAAGCAAGAACAAATTAGAGTTATTCAGTTACAATTTTAAAGAGACCAAGACGTTAAAGCTAGAATATAAAAATTGATTGAAGTGTTACAATTGTTGACATAGAAGGTTATGTTTGAAAATAAGTGGAAGCAAAGGTTGAACAAAGAAGACATTAAAATAATTACACGGAGAAGATGAAATAAAAAAAATGAGAATGTTCCGTAATAAATAAGAGAATGATATTGTACAAATAGAGGAAAGAGGTAGTAAAAAATAAAGTAAAAAAGTGTTGATTACGAAGAGTGTTCGACAAATGTGGTTTTAAAGAAAAATAAAGAGAATAAAAAGATGGAGTATAATAAAAAAACCAAATATCGCAGCGTATATGTTACACGAATGTCAATTTGATAAAAAAATTCTTAAGGGAGAACTTTCCTAAAAATTTGACCCATATTGAATGGATACTTATGACGGTTCAGGGGATTCCGAACACCGTCTAAATTTGTTCAAAAACATGATGATGAGGTCCAATGCATATGATGTTTTACTCTATAGATCTGTTTCAATGATTCTTAAACAAAACACACTTGATTGGTTTGATTACCTACCAAAATGAATGATTCGAGACTTCGAAAGTCTTTCGAGAACTTTTAGAATTTACTTTTAAGTAATAAAAAACACAAGAAGGATAGTGATTTTATAATTAATATGTACGAGATAAAGGGATAAACATTACAAAACTATGTTCAAAGATCTGTTCGCGAGATGAATTGTTTGTCGATGTCCAGTGAAGATGTTTTTGTGGCCTCTTTCAAAATAGAAATTTCTTTGGATAGACCATTATAAGAGGACCTTCGTCAGATTTCCTCTAAAACATATAAGAGATATTTTTGCAAGGTTGGATTAATTCATCAGAGTCAAATAATCTAAGAGGTGAGCTTCTTCTTACCCCAAACCTCAAAAATCAAAAGTGTCAATATTGGAGATGGGGAGAAATGACGAGGTCAACTAGGTAGAGGTCGTAAGTGATCCATTAAGTATACCAAGGGTGTTTTATTTTGAAAAATTGGCTTAGCGATTTACTCATTTAAATGAGAATATTGCGGTCATTTGTTTTACAAAACAAAAGGAAAAGTAAAGTAGCAACCTCTTCATGTTATATTGGCTCTAAGCACCAATATATATTGCATTTATTTTTGCGCATACCATAATGATCACGGTCCGACTATTGATAATTGGTAATTACGAGAAGAGATTAAGAGATTAATTGACATTTTTGAGCTTATTCAGTTTGTCAAGAGTAATAGAGAAGAGAGAAATAAAGAAAAAATTAATGTGAATGAGAAGGAAAAAAATGGAAACAATAAGAAAGGATAAGGGAAAGTAACAATCATTATATACTATATATCGTCGTGATTAAATATCTAGGACAAGATCGGTTTGTAAGGAAAGGCACAAAAAACACTTAGAGGTCCATCTGGTCGAGGAATCGTCATACCATCACTATAGAAAACCAGTCGTTGATATGAAATTCAACGAAGATGATGTAAGAGGCGTTCTTAGCCCTCATGAGCATGCATTGATAGTTAATCTAGATATATCTATAGTTATAGTTGATAAGGATATAACATATTGAGTACCAACATGTAATAAATAAAACCTTATATGACAAGTTGTATAATTTTGGGATAAATTTAGAGTTTTACATGAAGATAAATAACTAGTATTTAATTAGGCCTTTTGTGTAACTAATTTAGTTATACCTAAGTATTGATGCATATATATAATGGCCAAGACTGAACTTAATAAGGATAATATTTTCACTTGTGAACTAACTTCTCAAGCACTACTTTCTCTCTCTAAAATTAACTTCATATTTCATCTCTCTCTAGAACCAAATCTAATCCACACCAAATTGGCAACAACAGTAGGAGTTGATCGATTGGTACCTTGATTTCGTGATAAAAAAACATAAGCAATTAATTTCTTGTTTTCTTGTAACTGTTCTTAATCGTTTCTTTGAAGTTTTTTTGGATCGACAATGGAACCAAAGAATGAAAACGATCTTTTGTTTCGAAAGGCAGTTGAGATGCTAAAATCTGATTCGAAAGGAGGAGAAGGTAAGAAAGATGAGTCAATTCCAGTTTGGCAGAATCAATCAAATATTAAAATGTGAATGAACCAATTACTGTATAAAATCACGCCTCTAAACGAGAAGTACGATAAAAAAGATCAAGATATTCAATCAGTTGGGCTGAAATCTAAGGTAAGACAGATTGATAAGAAAAATAATATCGACAACCAATTTGATCGATCTTGTACAACTCGCCAGGTTTGAAGTGAGCAGAAGAAAACACATTTTGAATCTAATAAAGAGCGTTATACTTCACGAAAAGAAAAAAAAAGACAAGCAAAAGTATATTACGTCCAATAACGATGAGTTAAATAGTTCAACATCTGAGTATAAAAGGTATCGGGGGTCTTCGAAATAAGAAAACGATCGACCTCAAAAGTCACGAAAAGAATAAAAAACAAGAAAATATAATATACCTCGTTGTTTGAGGGAAGCAGAGTGGTGTGAAGGGAATACGTTGAACCAATACACTAGACTAGATGATTGAAACTTTTATTCTTCCATATGAACACGAAATGATAATCAACATGTGCACAGAGTTGACTGGAGAAACTCTCCCTTGACAACTAAGATAAGGTCTATCATTCTTCCGAAGCGGTTTGATATCTCTAAGGTCAAAAATTTCGATGGGATGCAAGATCCTGATGACCACATCGAATAGTTTAAGAACTACATGATGAATTTTGAAGACGATGATAGGATGGTATGCAGAGCCTTCTCTCAAACATTTAAGCGTACGACTTTGAAATGGTATAACAGGATTCTGAAGGGATCCATTTCGAATTTTATAGATTTTTATACAATTTTTCGATGATAATTTGTGGCAAGTAAATAGGTGCGGGAAAATGGAGACACAATAATACAGTGCAAGCAAGTTGTGGTAGAAACGTTGAAGGATTATACTAAGTGTTTTATGTTAACAAAAGTTGGTTTAGATAATTGTGAAGAGTTAATAGTCGTGGCTGCATTTCGACAAGGTTTATTACCAGGTGATTTAGCGAATGAAACATAAAAAAGAAGATCTTTGACTTTTGGAGCGTTGATGGCTCAAGTCGAGGATCTAATTAAGGTGAAGGAATCAACTAGAGTTCGAGGAGTGGTTTGACCCCGTCAAAAAAGTTCAGGAAAATGTTAAATAGTCAAGGACACTCTTCGAACTCGACCCAACCATCGCATCTGAGGAACAATAATATTTTTCCACCTCAAATTGGAGGATACCCGACTCAAGCTACAAGGTATCAATTTCAAATACTGAGGCCAAATCAGTGGATAAGGCTAGAGTACTATGCTGATTTAACTGAAAACATTGCTGTAATTTATGAAAAAGCAAAGGGATGTGTGAGTTTTAAAAAGCATGCTCCAATAAATAGACCAAGGGAAGAGCGTAATAACAGCATCTGTAAATATCATAATAACATAGGATATGATACTGCAGACTTTATATCTTTGAAGAAGGAGGTGCAAACTTTAATTGAAAATAGAAAATTAACAGCTTATATTAAATGGCAGAGCAGTTGATCAAAGGTTCCTTTTTTATCAAATTCACATGAAGCAAATCCAAATTCATAGGCATAAAATATGATGATTCTGGATTCTACGATTGATGATCTCGATGTTAGATTGGAATATTTAGACACAGACCTGGACCGATTGATTTTGATGGAAGTAGATGAGCCAGTAAAACAAGGTCGAGTTCAAAGTTTATGTGAATACTTTAAGTAATTGGTAATTTTCGGAGGAGATACTATGACTGACAACACTAATAGTTATAGGAAGAGGCACGTGGTGAGTTAGTCACTCAAATGAAAGGAGATATGTCAACTCACTTATATGGTAAGAAAGATGTTCCCTTTATTTTTTTCGATGATGATGATTTGAGAGACATTGCAGGTCCTCATCAAGATGAAGTAGTGATTGGAGTAGAAGTAGCTAGTATTGAAATCTGACGCGTTCTGATAGAAACAGGAAGCTCTGCAAATGTTCTTTTCAAGTCAACATATGATAGGATGCTTAATCCTCCTAAGATTTCTCAATCAGACCGTACAACATATGATGGAAACATAACAAAGGTTAATGAACAAATTCTTTGTTTCTCATATTAGAAGAAATATGGAGGTACATATTGATGACATTTTGGTTAAGATTTTAGCAGATGATGCACACTTGGATGATTTAGAGGAGATCTTTATGAACTTAAGAGCTAGTAGATGGAAGCTGAATCCTGAGAAGTGTATCTTTGGAGTTTGATCAGGAAAATTTTAAGGTATCTTATTAGTGAAACGGGGATAGAAGCTGATCCAGACTAGCTAAAGCTTTTGGTATCAATGACATCACCTCGAAATATTAAAGAAGTACAAATTTTGATAGTAAGGTAAACTGCTCTTAATAGATTCATTTCAAGATTTTCTGACAAATGTTTTCCTTTTTTCCAAGTATTATGAAGGCCAAAAGAGTTTGAGTGGACCTCATAGTGTGAAGAAACATTTTCAAGCATTAAGGAACTATTGTCATCACTAGATATATTTTCTAAGCCTCGAACTGGAGAGCAACTCTTTTTGTACATTGTAGTGTCAAATTTTTCTCTAAGTGTTGTGTTGATAAGTGAAGACTTAGGAATTTTGAAGCCAATCTATTATGTCAGTAAGAGTTTGTTGGTAGCAGTAAAAATATATTTGAATCTTGAAAAGTTGGCACTGGATTTCGTGGAGGCTACTAGGAAGATGCCTCTTTATTTTCAAACTCACACTATTTTGGTTCGAACTTCATTCCCATTGAATTTGTTTTTACAGCGCCCCAACATTTCTAGGAGGATGACCAAATAGTCAGTGGAGTTGCGAGACTTTGATATCATTTTTGCTCCTCGAACAACTATTAAGGCCCAAGCCTAAGATTATTTTCTTGTTGAATTCCATTCAAGTATATCAGACGAAGATATAGACAGGGAGTTTTTGCTAAGAAGTTCGATGTGGGTAGTTTGAAATGATGGATGTTCTAGTATTCTATCCAATGCATGAGTTCAACTGGTTGCTCTATCTAGGGAGGCAATATTTCAAGCCATTAAATTCAGTTTTCATGCATCAAATAGTAAATATGAATATGAAAAAGCATTGGCTGGTTTAAGGCTTGCAAGCATTTGTAGGGAAAATTCAGTTCGTTTGGAGACAGATTCGTAATTAGTAGCAAATCAGGTGACCTATGTTTCCGAAGCTAAAAAGGATCATTTAATTTTATATCTTTGAGAGCTTCGAAATACGACTCTTCTATTTGATCATGTTATTGTTTAAACATTTCATTCGAGGAGATAATACATTTGTTGATTGTTTGGCAATCGTTGCGTACATAGAGGAGTATCTTTGGATTTTATTACAGGAGAGTCCTTTGATTCTAACTTGGTCAGAGCAGTGTAAATATGCTGAAGAAGTTTTTATCACACCAGATTTAATTCAAAGTGACTAGAGAACTAGTATCCTGAATTTTTTATTAAGAGGAACCGTTGAGAATAGATTTGGTAGGACCATTACCTATTGCTTCTGGAGGACACCAAAATATTATTGTGGCAGTGGACTATTTTTGAAGTGGGCAGAGGCTGAACCATTGTCTGGAACAAAAGCTAAGAATCTTATTAAGTTCATTGTGAACAATATTTTTTGTCGCTTTAGGTTCTTCGAAAAATTACCAACAATAATGATCTTTAATTTAACAATAGAGAAATGGCTTCCTTTTGTGCTTCGAAAGATGTTACACAGTATTTTTCAACACCTTTTCATCCCCAAGCAAATGTTCAGGTGTAGGTGACAAATAGATCTATTTTAGAAGACCTGAATAATAATTTTACAGGGGTTGCAGGAAAATATTCTAACTATTTTCAAGATGTGCTATAGACTTATCGAACAACTTCTAGAGAGGCCACTAAAGAAACTTCTTTTTCCTTGGTGTATGGTATGGATACTATTAGTCCTGCAGAATCTACATTACCTTCTTATAGAGTACTTCAATATTCTGACGACCTGAATAACGAAGCAAAAGGAGCATATTTGGACGCGATTGAGGAAAAGGAGTTAGAGTAAATCTAAATACAATTCATTATCAAACTCTGATGAGGAGTTTATACAATTCGAAGGTAAAAATGAGGGATTTCAAAGTTGGTGATAATATTTTAAGGAAAGTATTCCTCCATACAAAGGATAAGCATCTGGGAAAGATGGCCCCGAAATCGTAATTTCTCTCTATGGTTGTGGAAAGAATAAAACCGGGTTCTTATTTCCTTTGTGATGTGCAAGGGAGGATGCTTCAATATCCTTGGAATATGCAACATCTGAAATTATATTGTAAATAATTTTATCTTTTGAAAACGTTTTTTTGAATCAGTATCCACTTTTTCCTACCATGCTGGCTCGTGGGGGTTTTAATGAGATGCCATGTAAATATTCAGAGTTATTAATAAATGTCTTTTTTAGCCAATGGTTTTTTAAGTATAAGTATTTGAATTATTTTGGTAACTAGTCAAATACTGATCATCTTTTAAGTTGACCAAGAGTAACTATTCTGAAGTGTTATACGTTTATTATAAACACTTTTTGAAGAAACAACCATATTTGAAGTGTTACGTTATCTAAACGCACTATATTATTCGAAGTGTTATATTCTATAAACACATTGTATTATTCGAAGTGTTGCGTTTTATAAATGCATTATTTGTATTTAAAGTGTTAACATTCTTTGAACACACCAATGAAGTCCGAGGTTCTAGTATGTTCATTTGAAAAATTAAAAGTTTAATTATGACATACGTTACATTTCGAGGTGAATATGACTTGTTTTATAAAATTATAAGTTTGAAAGAAATAAGAATATATGGGAAACAAAGTCTTGTTGCATTAAGATTAATATGATGATAAAAATAGATTTTTGAATGCTAAGTAAAAAAGCTTTCACCAAAAGCAATTCATCTTACAACAATTCAATGACAAGAAAAAAAGAAAAATGGAAAAAAACAAAATCATTTGTCCTTGAAGGTTCCTTCATACGACTCCCCTTGTTTATAAGCACTTTCCTCTGACTCTGATTCTTCAGAGGAATCAGTGGGCACAAGGTCAAAATCCTCACTAGGGTGATTTTTCAATGGGAATCGACTCCGAGAAGTTTGAAAGGTTGGCATTTGGAAATGTGGCATGAATTTCACAAAGTAGATTAATAGTTTTCTTCTCATCTACGTTCTTAATGGCAGCCACCATGTCCTTTCCACATTCGTTTTCAACAGCCTCCACAACAATCTTGTTCTCATCCTCGAATTGAGTCTTAAGAGCATCCATGTTTTTTGTCAGCTTCTTCTTTTCATCATCACTCTTGTTTAGAGATTCTTGACGAGTGGAGTATTTTTGTTTCTACTCGGATAACTCTTGTTCATGGTTGGATTTGAGCTCGTTTATCTCATTTTTATGAGAAGTGTTGAGATTTCTATCTCATTCTTGTGTACAAATCTGAGGTGGTTTTTAGATGAATGATACCTCTGAGGAATTCTGATTTTGCAACATGGAATCCATGTCCTCTATAGTCTTACCAAAGATTTCCCTCATCTTCTTCTCAGCTGCAGCAATTTTCTTATGTCGAACCATGTCCTTCGCCATAGTCTCTAAGTGGCTTAGGGCAGATTGATTTTATGGGTTTTGGTTTTTTTTTTGTTTTTGGATGCTTTCTCATATACTAACTTGAAGGTTAAAGGGATAATTTTAGTTTTTCAGTGGTGGTAGCCTAAAAATTAAAGAATGAGATAAAGGTAGCCAATGAAGTTTTTGCCTAAATTGACGCTCTCTCTCTAAAAATATGTTTTTGAAACAAACAATGACTCACTAGAATATTTATTGAAAGGTAAGAAGAGAGAGAAAGGTTAGAGAAGTGTAAGAGATGAAAGGAAACATTGGGTGGAAATGGTTACATGAAGAGGATATCTTGACACCTGCCCCATGACAGGCCTAATGGCAGACCTAGTTCCTAGGGAATCATCACCCTCTCAATTTTTGCTTCCAATGTTTATGACCGTTGAGATAAAGTGTCTCCATATGAAAATGTTTGAAGCATACACAAAAGGTTACTTTGATTCAAAGACAAGATGTGTTGCCAAGAAAATGGGATTAGCCAACTCAAAGCGGTTCAGATTTTGGCAGGAGGGATCTTTGCTACTAATGAACATTTCCGATGACAACTAGTTCTCAATCATAGCCAATTCAAATTTCAAACTTGAATTACTGGAATTACTAAAAAAGAATCTAGACGTTTGTGTTCAGAGTCTCTATAATGTATCTGGATTTTTCTCATTTTTCATCTGTCACAAGTTAGTGATCGATGAGAGGCTGAAGTCGGTTTGTCAAAGGAGGAGGGATTTCTTTATTGAGAAAGTAGAGGCTATATTCAAAGAGGTGTAACATTTTTTAAGACTTGGACAAATTAGAGCGTCAAGATATTTAACTCGGGTTGCTAATATATGCTGGTTAAAAAGAAAAAAGGGAAATGAAAAAACTGCGTAGACTTCACTAACCTCAACAATGCATGTCCAAAATATAATTTTCATTTGTTTCTTATCGAACAATTGGTGGACGCGACCTTGGGTAAAAACTTATTGTCATTCGTAGATACATATTTGGGATACAACCAAATTCAAATGCATCGAAACAATCAGGATAATACTATTTTTCAAACGAAAATATATTTTTATTGTTGTAAAGTTATATCTTTTGTTTTGAAAAATACATGATCGGCCTTCCAAAGGTTTGTCAACCGAACATTTGAAAAATATATGGGAAAATATGGAGGCATACATAGACGGTATGATTATGAAAAGCAACAACAAGGCATTAAATTTGGGTTAGATGTAATTAATAATTTGGAAAAATATTAGATCGTGTTGGATGATTTAAAATTAGCTTGTATACGGGGAGCGAAAGTTATACGAGTAAAATCAGATTCTCGATTGTTAATAAGTCAAGCAAAATGCGTATACGAGGAAAAATAAGAGAGTATAAAGGGCGGGGTACTTAAAGGCATTACAAGAATGAGATTTTTTTTGAAAGAGTAGAATACGAACATATACCTTGTTTAGATAACTCAAATACAAATTCTTTAACAAAAAAACAATTTTAGGATATAATCCACTTGTTATCATTCAAGAAAGACCATATAAATTGGAGAAAGAGATGGAATTCGAGGTCTTGGCAACAGAAATAATTGAAGATTATAGACAAAAGTAGTTGTTATATTTGAGATATGAGATTCTCTCTGAAAAAAAAAGCGAGGCTCGGGCATTGAGAATGTGACTCATTAAGTGTTTGATTTTTAAAAACGTCATATATAGAAAACGTGCTACAAGGCCGATGCTATAATGTTTAAACAAATACAAGACTATCTTTATTCGTGGAGATTTTCACCAAAGGGTTGTTATGGATCATTGTGGAAATAGAAATATGACCATTTGTTTCCTTTTCGTGGGTTATTATTGGCAAAAGTTAGCATCAAATGATGAGGTGATTATGCAAGAATGTGATGCTTGTTAGAAATATTCTAATAAGATTTATTTTCCTAGTGTACCAATGCGCATCGTTCTAGTGGCTTGTCTATTTGATAAGTGGGGAATCGACTTAGTGAGACCTCTGCCAATATCTAGAAGAGAAACACAAATTTTTAGTACTGGTTGTTGATTACATTACAAAATTGGTCGAAAAGGACCTTATACAAGACAAGGGCTCAAGAAATCCTCGATTTATTGCAAAAGTCAAATTTTGTCAAGGTTTAGATTTTAAGAATCTTAATGATAAATAGTAGTCCCCAATTTTAAAATAAAATGATGACGCCGTTTGGTAAGAGATATGAGGTGGAATAATATTTTTCGATTGTACATGACACTTACGAAAAAAACAATTATGGTTGAATAAAGAGGACTAGATGAACCAAAAGAAATCGGACAAATTAATAGTGGTACTTTGGGCGTATAAGAGAAACTATTTTTTAGTGTAAAAAGGAGAACTAATAATATATTCGTTTGAAAATTTATAAAATCACCTACATTATATAAATTTTTTTTAATATAAGATTCACATTTATTTTTAAATTTTTTATTTAAAAGATATATTTTTATTGAATACTAAATTAGCGTTTTTTATAAAAAAAAATACGATCCAAAAACAATGCGTGGCGTTAATAAATAAAATTTTAATACTACGAATAATTTTAAAATAATATTTTGTAGTACAATACATATACTATATCACTTTTATATTAATAAAAATATTATCTCATGATAAACAATGAGATCATATATTTATAAATATAATGCGAATTCGAACAAAATGTGTAAATAAAATAAAATACTAAATATTCTCTAAAACCACTTAATATTAAAACAACTAAATATATCAGACTTTTTTATTGAATTTTTAATTAAATATTTTGTTATATAAAAATCCATCAACTTTTAACCAATAAAATTATATTTTATGTTTAATTATTATATGTCAATATACGTTGATTTAATTTTACTCAATCTTATTAAAACAATTTTTTTTAGAGAAAACATAGAAGAATATTTATTCAAAAACAGGTATAGAAACGAAACGAATTCTTTTCGAACTAAAAGGCTATACTTGGGAGCATACGAGCAAATATAGCCAAATTGTTATGAAAATGTGTAATTTTTATTAAATCATTTCACGGAAATGTATAAATACAGACAAATCGGATCCAGGATTTCAACCCTAGTTAGGTTAATTTTATATGTTTACATTTAAACAAATTGACATTTCTTTGAACTAAAAATTTAGGATAAAAAGGTTAAGACATAAATTTATTTTTAAAATAAAAGGAATCCTATAAAAATAACTAAAAGGATGTATTAAATTATATATTAATTAAATTTTTAATTAAAATATTAAAAATTTAGTCCAACCACCAATCTGTTAAGATAGAAGTTGGATGAGGCAGAAATAATTTTTGTTAACACAGATAAAAAATTTATTATTCCTTTTTTTTTTTTTTTCTATTTTCTATCTTATCTAAATCTCAAGATTTATGACGTCATTAGGGTTTTTCTATTTCTTCTCTCTATAAAATATAAAACATGCATGATCCAAGGATCTACTATTCATCTAGCTGGATCATCATTATTCCAGAGTTCCTTCATATTTGTTGAAGGTTATCTTCTTGTATACATTGTCTCAGATTATCCTCAGATATTAGTTGATATATTTGCCTATTAGTTTGATTGCCTAAGTGATGACCGACCTTTGTATTAGCTCTATCTGATCACACACTTTATTTACTATCTCTTTCTAATAAATGCTTTGTTACCATCAAACATGAGTTGAGCTGCTCATAATTAACTAAGCTGCTTTGAGCCTCTATCTACTACTATTATGGTCTAGGTTTTGTTTGCCAAATAATTAATACAATTTAATGGTCATGATTATAGATGCTGTTTGAGACCTAAGTAACTTTCTGGATTATGCTCGAGTTTAGTGTTGTGGGATTACATTATGTGTTCTTTCTTTACGAATATTTCCCAATTTGATTTGTCAGATAGTGATTTGATGGGTCTCAAGCAAACTTCGAAATCCAAAGACGAAGATGATGAGTCAAATGGTGGTGATGAATTGCTTGACAAGCAAAAACTAGCCGCCCCTATTAAATCTCCGGTTGCCAAGTTTCAACTTGTTCCTGAGTTCTTGAAGGTTAGAGGGTTGGTGAAACAACACCTGGATTCATTTAATTACTTTGTGAATACTGGAATCAAGAAAATAGTACGTGCCAATAATAAAATTATCAGTAGTGTCGACCCCAGTATTCAGCTCACGTTCAAGGATGTTCGAATCGGTCAGCCTATGGCTATAACAAATGATCTTGTTGCTGAACCAATTAGTCCCCATACGTGCCGTTTATCGGATAAGACGTATGCTGCACCAATACATGTCGATGTAGATTACATCCAAGTAAGCGATGGCCAAAAGAAAAGAGTGCAAACTAATAATGTTACAATAGGTAGGATGCCCATTATGTTGCGTAGCTGTCGCTGTCTTTTGTATGAAAAAGATGAATCCGAGCTTGCCAGATTGGGTGAGTGTCCTCTTGATCCCGGTGGCTATTTTGTCATCAAAGGAGCAGAGAAGGTGATGGTTATACAGGAGCAGCTTTCGAAAAACAGAACAATTATAGATAAAGACACAAAGGGGAATGTTAATGCATCGGTCATGAGCAGCACCGAAACAACGAAAACAAAGACAGTTATTAAAGTGGAGAAGGGGAAATTGTATTTGTTTCTTAATCAGTTTGTGAAGAAGATTCCTATTATGGTAGTTCTGAAAGCAATGGGAATGGAGACTGATCAGGAGATTGTGCAAATGATTGGAAGGGAACCTCATTTTACTGATTTACTTGTGCCTTCTCTTGAAGAATGTGTGAGTTGCGGGGTACAAACGCAACAGCAAGCCTTGGAGTACCTTGAAACAAAGGTTAGGAAGATCCCCTTTTCCAATCCCCCACCTGAACAGGAAGGGAGAGCTTTGGGTATTCTTCGCCATTTTTTTCTCTCACATGTACCTGTGCGCAAAAACAATTTGCATTCAAAATGTTTGTATGTTGGGGTGATGTTAAGACGGGTGATTGAGGCAATCTTAAATAAAGATGCAGTCGATGACAAAGATTATGTTGGAAACAAACGGTTGGAGTTGTCTGGTCAGTTGATTTCTCTACTTTTTGAGGATTTGTTCAAGACAATGGTTTCCGAGGTCAAGAAGGCGGTAGATTTAATCTTACAAAAGCCGAGCCGCTCTAGCCGGTTTGACTTCTTAAACTATCTTAATAAAGAACAAAAAAGCATTATTACTAATGGCCTTGAGCGAACCCTTTCTACCGGGAACTTTGATATTAAGCGGTTCAGAATGCATAGGAAAGGCATGACACAGGCGTTAGCCAGGTTATCTTACATAGGGACTTTGGGACATGTTACGAGAGTTTCCCCACAGTTTGAAAAATCCAGGAAAGTAAGTGGACCTAGAGCTTTGCAACCTAGCCAGTGGGGAATGCTATGCCCTTGTGATACTCCGGAGGGCGAAGCGTGTGGTCTAGTGAAAAACTTGGCTCTTATGACTCATGTCACAACTGATGAAGATGTAGGCCCCTTAATAGCATTGTGCTCTACGTTGGGTGTTGAAATTTTAGAGACGCTATCTGCTGCAGAGCTTCACACAATTTCGTCGTATTTAATTATATTTAATGGACTTATTCTTGGGAAGCACAGTATGCCAGTGCAGTTTGCTTATAATTTAAGAAAGTTGCGAAGAGCTGGGAAAGTTGGCGAGTTTGTAAGTGTCTTTATAAATGACAAACAGCGTTGTGTTTACATTGCTTCCGATGGTGGTCGAGTTTGTCGCCCGCTTGTCATCGCTGACAAGGGGATATCAAGGATCAAAGAGCACCATATGAAGGAGTTGTCGGATGGAGTACGGACATTTGATGACTTTTTGCGTGATGGGTTAATTGAGTATCTTGATGTTAACGAGGAAAACAATGCGTTGATAGCTTTATATGAAGGTGAGGCAACGTCTGATACAACTCACATTGAGATAGAGCCCTTAACTATTTTGGGAGTTATTGCTGGGCTAATTCCTTACCCTCATCATAATCAGTCGCCTCGAAATACTTATCAGTGTGCTATGGGGAAGCAAGCTATGGGAAATATTGCATACAACCAGTTATCTCGGATGGATTCAATACTTTACCTATTGGTTTATCCTCAGAGACCTTTGCTGACTACAAGGACAATTGAACTAGTCAATTACGATAAGCTTGGAGCTGGCCAAAATGCAACTGTTGCTGTGATGAGTTATAGTGGATATGACATAGAGGATGCAATAGTGATGAACAAGGCTTCTCTTGATCGTGGTATCGGTCGTTGTATGGTTGTTAAAAAGTACATTCACATCCTAATATTCTTTTGCCCCTTTTGATGAAGTTGCATATATGTTGTTTCTCATCTCATACTCCTTTCAAACAGGTATTCTGCTGTCATTCAAAAGTACGGAAACGGGACAATGGACAGAATACTGAGGCCACCACGAACGGGACATGGTTCAGAAAGGATGCAGGTATTACATTTTGGTGTTTGACAAACAGATTTCTTTCATTTATTCCTTCAACTAAAAAATCAGCGGTCACGTTAGTGAACTATTCAAAATCTATAAATTTAATTGCAAATGGTTTTTTCCTAATTCAGTTAGTCAGGTGTTCTTAGGAGAAATAGTTAGACTCTGAACACCATATAAGCTTAGTTTGTTTGGGAGGTTTTATAATTTATCTGTATATATTCTCTGTTTCTATATACAGTTTAGATTGTCATTGCAATTTTGCGCATATAGAAGTTGATTTAATTAACTAATCAATAGATTCTAGATGATGATGGTATTGCATCTCCTGGAGAAATTATTAATGCAAATGACATCTATATCAATAAAGAATCTCCAAAAGATACAAGGGGAGAAGTTTCAAATCCAATGGCACTACCTGATAGTGCTTATCGCCCAGCAAGACAAACATATAAAGGTCCTGAAGGGGAGGCACAAGTAGTCGACAGAGTTTCTCTATCTTCTGATAATAATAATAACCTATCCATAACATGTATGATTCGTCATACCCGTAGACCGGAGATAGGTGACAAGTTTAGTAGTCGGCATGGTCAGAAAGGTGTTTGCGGCCACATTGTTGAACAGGAAGATTTGCCATTTTCCGAACGTGGTATTTGCCCCGATTTGATCATGAACCCTCATGGATTTCCAAGTCGTATGACAGTAGGTAAGATGATAGAGCTTCTTGGAAGTAAAGCTGGTGTTTCATGTGGAAGGTTTCATTATGGCAGTGCTTTTGGAGAACCAAGTGGTCATGCCGACAAAGTTGAATGTATTAGTGAAACACTTGTGAAGCTTGGATTTAACTATAGTGGCAAGGATTTTCTTTACTCAGGTATTACTGGTTGTCCACTGGAAGCTTACATTTTCATGGGGCCAATTTACTACCAGAAGCTAAAACATATGGTACTAGACAAAATGCATGCCCGAGGTAGCGGTCCCCGTGTATTGTTAACTAGGCAACCTACCGAAGGAAGGACTCGAAATGGAGGATTGAGAGTTGGAGAAATGGAACGTGATTGCTTACTTGCTTATGGTGCTAGCATGTTGACGTACGAACGGTTAATGCTTTCTAGCGATCCGTTTGAAGTTCATGTTTGCAGAGTTTGTGGTTTGTTAGGATACTACAACCACAAGTTGAAATCTGCAGTTTGTTCGACTTGTAAAAACGGGAAAAACATTTCAACGATGAAACTTCCGTATGCATGCAAGCTCTTACTACAGGAACTCCAGTCAATGAATATTGTCCCGAGGTTGAGACTCTCAGAAGCGTGATCATTGTTTAGTTTTCAAGTACATCCAAATTGACTCTGCGGTTTTCAGAGGATTATCTAAATAAGCCACCAGTTTTGATGTTCCATTTGTTTAGTGTTTTCGAATTTAAATGCTTGACTTCTTTGTCCGGCTATGTGATTCATATTCTTTTGGCTCATAACTTTTAATAATTTTTGTTTCTTACTATTTTGTAACTGTAGTTTGAGAGTTTGTTTGGTTGTGTATTTGAAAGTAGATGGTAATTTTTATACAACTTTTAGAAATAAGTATACTTTTTAGGAGAATTGAGCATTGTTGGTAAATTCTAACATTGTTTGGGCATTTGTTTGGACATTCTACAGAATCAATGGGGTCCTATCTATGATAAAACCACATTTGTATCATCCAAAATAAAGAAGTAGTAGCTTGGGTCTGGATGCCATATATCTCTTGAGGCGCTAGGATTAATCAGTGTTTAAATAACTTATTTTTAGAGAAGACCGGAAATTAGTTGAAACTCAATAGTCAAAGACATGGGCAGAAAAAGAAAGTCTTTTTTTTTTGTCAAAATCACCCTTATTAAAAACAAAATTATTGCATAAAGTCCCAAACCGGTCTTAGAAGTTAAAATCTATTTTTACCCAACTCTTCTTCTTTCCTCTTATTTTATTCTTTTATTCTCTTCTCATTTTTCTTTTAAAAAAATCAAAAACAACACAAAAAAATTCTTCCATCTCGAGAACTCTATTTATTCTTCAACTAAAATGAAAAAAAAATAAGTAGATTTATATTTTATTACTCTCCGTTAGTGTGAGGTTGTTTGGCCCCGCCGGACTAAATTTTATAGCAACTAAATTTAATGTCATTGTTGGGTTTGTTAACTATTGGCATTATGTACTAGTATTAGCGGGACTAAATTTAACCTGTATAAATTAGTCACTGTCGGTTTGAAGCACCAAATCTGGTGGTTAAGGTGGTTCAATCCGACGGGAACGAAGAACACTTGTAAAACTCAGCTTGAAATATCCATTGTTTTTTTGACAAACAACGTCTACAATCCTAAAGCTCTATTCTAACCGTAATCAAACCAAACCATAACAATAGTTAGATTAAAACACAATTATAACCATAGATTTAACTGATGTAACACCCTAAATGCTTTCAAAGATGAGTTATTGTTTTGCCTTAGTTAATTGTCAAGAGAGATTCTAGAGAGAGAAAGAGTTAGAGAGTTTTTAGAGAGAGAAAACACAAGTAAAAATGAGTTTCAAAGTAAAGTGTTCTACCTTTTAATTAGTGTAGTCTTGCCCTTTATATAGTGGAGCCAAGACTTAGTCTCAAACTAAAATTTGTTACAAAAGTGGGCTAATTGATGTTTAGTCCTCACTAATTATACATAGTTACAAACATTCTCTAAAACTTACATCATTTACAAATTAAAGACAAAACTTACATTACATACAATTAAATCCTTAAATTTACATTATTTACAATTCAGTCCTCAAAATCCTATTTCCATATCACTACCAACTTATCACCGTAAAGCTTTCACCAATTTTCGGTATATTTGATTTTTTCGGATATTCTTTGAAGTCACTAAGTATTTATGACTGATATTTATTGAACGATAGCTCCGTTTCTAACAACATAATTTGGCTCCACACTTTCAAAAATTTATCCGACACTTTTTTATCATTGATAAAAAAATCGTTATCGCTAGGACGTTGACGTTAATGTGTCATCGACTTAACATGTGTATTGCATTCTGGGACACTTCATGGACCGCCTTCACCAATGCTAAGTCGTTATCCGTAAAAATAAAATAATGGGTGGTTCGATTGAGTAAGTTACCATCAACGATTGTAAACATTATAACACCCACTTGTAGCTCTCAAATTTCTCCTCTGACATAAACCCAAAACGGATGTAGATTCTAAGTGGCTCCAACAACCTTATACAACGACATCACGTATCATATTACTTTTTACATGTTATCCGTTATTAGCACATTTAGAAACTTCTGTAACAAATCCAAACTAACCGGGTGTGCGAAGAAAATTTCACTTATGATACCGTTTCCTTCTTCGCACGCTCTATGTCATTCGTAATAATTTAACATTTTTAGTTCACCTAGCAAGTATTGGAACTGCGAGCGATCGTTGTTCTCGATCTTCCATTGTTTTAGTTGAGCATTGTAAACGGTGCACAAGTACGAACGACCAAGAATATCACGAGGACGAGATCCCATTTGGTATGACTAATTATAAAATCCAACTCATCTTTAGAAAATCGTCTCAAGTACGAATGACCTTCACTAAATTTTGTATTCTCATGATTGTGACCCCGTATACGACCTATAAGGACCATAAATCATCACTTACCTTATTTTCTCTAAGCGAGAAAGGGAATCTGCACTTCTTAGTCTCGGTAGAATTCCTCTTTAGGTTCTTTGGTTCTACCAAGTTTGTATACTTTTATTACCCTTCACATACAAACATTAGTCTAGGATTTTTATGCTTTTGGCATCGGAACGACATCGTAATATAACTATAAACATGTTTTCCTTTGCTGGTAAACTTAACCCAATCGATCAATCGTTGTTGCGTATAGTTGGATTTTGTGGTGAATAAATGACTATAATCGACGGAGCGGGGCTCGAAATCCTTTTTTATTAATCCGGAATCATTAAGCCCCTCCTCTTATATAGCCAAAATTTAATCATAAAAATCTTAAAGAAATTGGTATTATTACACCGCCGGTGTAGGTTAACTAACCTGACGATTTAAAAATTATACACTACCGGTTTAGTTTCCCACCAATTGTACAAAAATTTTCATCCCGCCGGTGTGGGAGCAATGGACAAAAACAATTTTTAAATTTTGTTTAACACACCCACCGTCTGGGTGAGTCATTTTAAGTGGCAGTACCAAAAAACATCCATCGGTAGTGCCAATATAATAAACCTTTGGTGCCTAATTAGTGTCAGATGCAGCTTAATCTCTACACCGGCGGGGCTGGCTAGTTCCAACCGGCGGGGACTAATTTAATGGCTACACATAAGCAACCATTGGTGAAGTGTGCCCAAATCGGAAGTTAAGTCACATAAAATTGGTGGAGTTTGCAGCATTAAATCTTTTGTGGCAAATATTTTACTACAACATGTGGCATAATAGGTCTCGTCGGTGTCAAGGGTCCACACCAACGGGGCATGACACTATAAAAAAAACTTTCACAAACCGAAATATATCTACAAGAATGGAAATATTACATCTAAATAATGAAAAAGAGTACTTCATTTGTCTAAAGCTCATCAACAAGGTTCTTGTTGGAGTTTTACATTTATAAATTTTTTTAAGTTTGGAGATTTGTAGAATGAAGGGTTTAGGTTCTTGTGTTCTACAAAAATTTAGAGTTTTATAAAGAAATTGGATTTTGTATGTAAGTATGAAGTTTTGAAAACAATTAAATGTTGGGAATTGCTAAAAAAAGCCAAAACTACTCCGTGAAGTCTCCTGTTTCTGATTTTCAATATTTACAAAATTGTTACTCACCAAAAAACCAGAAGTCAAATTAATTACAAGTCATGCCATTGAAGAGTCCAAACTACTCCATGAAGTTGCAAACATAATTTCAAACATCAACCTTAAATCATCTTCTTCAAACTACTAAAAATAGAAACTTAACAACCAACAAAACCCATTTTCTCAAAAACTTCAAAACCTTTATAACATGGCCGGAAAAGAGTCGGAAGCACTTCCCAAGCAGAGCAGCATGGTCATCGATGAGGTACATTGCATTTTCCTCATTCATTTTTGCTGAAAAACAGACTTTTGTAAAAAAAAAAACCATTTTTGCTGTTCTTCGCAACCCTCTGGCGTGGACGACACATCGTACGCCAATGAGAAGGCGTGGAACAGCATGACCACGCCGTCTATTGGAGTGGGGAGCTTGCATACGCTGCACGTGTGGCGTATGATGGGTTCTCAACGCCAGCAGACGGCGTGGTGATGTTGTTTTACGCCTTCTCATTGGAGAAATGGGCTTAACTTATCCAGAATGTCGGTTTAATTGGTTTTTCTTCTTCTTACATATTGTAGAAGGTGACCCAATGCGATATTTCACTTGTTTCGGACTACGCTCACCATTTCACCACTCACGACGAGTATAGCTTAGACTCGATGACCAAGTGGGTAAAAAGTACGGGGAAGTCGTTAGGTTTTTCGATAAACGTAGCATCCAATGAGGTGGGGAAAATAGGGAGAACACCGAGAGTAGATCAGTGGTGCGAGTAATCCAAAAATTTTAAGTCAGCCGTTAAAGAGTGCGACCGTAAGGGTAAGGGTACCAGTAGCAAAAAAATAAATTGCCTTTTTCATTTGGTAGGCAATCCGATAAAAGGAGAAGATAAGTGGGCTCTTAGTGTCCTTTCTCGGATGCACAACCACGAACCGATTAAGTATGCCCAAGGACATTATAATGTTCCAAGTTAAAACAGGAGGAAAAAGAGCCCATTGATATTTTGACGGTGAACAGGACAAGTTCGCGACAAATATTTGGTGCTTTGAAAAAGGCCGATCCGGAGAATGCTTCAAATATCCGTCACGTTTACAATCACCGTCAAAGAACGAGGAATGTTGAAAACGGCGGTTGATCCGAAATGCAATGCTTGTTAGTTAAATTACAATTGCATAAGTACAAGTATTCGGTACGGACGGGGAATGACGGCTCTAACGTCATAACCGATTTGTTTTTCGCACATCCGCTTAGTATTAATTTACTACGAACCTTCCCACGCTTGCTAATCATGGATAGAACGTATAACCTTATTCGTTACAGGATGCCTTTATTCGAAGTAGTCGGGATAACATCGACCAACAAAACGTTTTGCACTAGTTTCACGTTTATGATGAGTGAAAAACAAGACAACTACGAATGATTATTGGGATGCTTGAAAACGGTAATGGAGGAGAATGATTGTGAATTATATTGTGTTATCTTTACGGACCATGATCTAGCCTTGATGAATAGCATCGACAAAATATTCCCTAGCGCTAGTCACATGTTATGCGAGTGGTATATCAATAAGAATGTTAGCAGGAAAACGAAAAAAATGTTTCAAGACGGGAAGGTGGCTAACAATTCTTTGGCGGCTTGGAACGACGTTGTTTCATCCAATACCGTTGAGGTGATGAACGCGAGGTTGGCTAAGATGCGGTCAGTGTTTAAAGACCAAAATAAGGCGGTGGATTATGTGGTTGACTCGTGGATTACGCTTTATAAAGAGAGGTTTGTTCACTCTTATACTAACAAAATCATGTATTTTAATAATCACGCCTCTAATAGGCGGAAAGCTCGCATGCTACAATGAAAAAATATGTCGGGTCTAGCCGATTGGATTTCGATGGGTTGTGGGATATAGTACATGGCTTGTTAGCGATGCAACATTCGACCATAAAGAATTTTTGGAGCTTAGCAAGTGTCGTCTAATTCATAAATTTCAAGATTTTAAATCGTTCAATTTTTACGGGGGTACGTATCACCTATTGAATTGGCGATAGTATACGATAATTATGTTGATAAAAGCGACGGTGAAAAGTCTTCGTGCATTTTGCACCGATCGTATGATCCATGGTTTGTCGTGTTCCCACGAACTTGAGGCAATCTGAAGAGTGGGCGGTCATGTACCTACTCAGATTATAAATGAGCATTGAAAGAGACTAGATATCGGTCCTCGAGTTAAACTCATCGATGAAGAAAAGGTGAAATTTAATTTTGCAAATCTAAATGCGAAACTTGAACAGTTTGATGTTTACGAACAAAGTCATTGGCTAAAACAATTTCAACAAATTTTGGATCTGTCGACGACACTCCTTTGTGAACCCCTTGAGAAGGTTAAAACCCTCGGTAGAACTCCCAGTCGTGTCAGAAGCCGTGGTCGTGGACGGGGTCGGGGTCGCGATAAAGGTAGCAAACTCCAACGTGATTATTAAACGAAAAGGGATCCTTCGTATCATGAATACGGAGAACAAGAAATGTTCGAGTCCCACGATAGTGCCCAAACTCCACGAATGGTAACACCCGTCGCTAGTATAGCAACCCCGGTCGGCACTCTCAGTAGCACCGCAAGAACGGTCGCCGCACATACTCTTAGTAATACCGAAGCAAAACCGCAAAAAAACGGGTTGAATGTGTTGGTTTAGGCACTCCGGATGCGTTGAACAACATCCTGCTATACTATCATTCTCGGCTAAACCATTCCCGGTGAGATTACCAAATATCCCGGACTCGAGATTTTTAAAAGATATACCTCAATATATGCGTCCTTTTATAAGCCGAATTACAAATGTTATGCCCGACGATAATTGTGGTTTTAGATCCATCGCGCATGGTATGGTCGGTTACGAAAGTGTATGGCTAATGGTTAGAGAAGCATTGGTTCATAAGCTAAAGAGTGATCGAGAGTTTTATAAACGGGTTGCATATTACGACGACAAAAGCGAAGTCCATAAGGAGATACACCGGTTGAATTTTAATAAAGAAAATGCACCTTACGCAAATTGGATGTCCTTGCCTAGTTGCGGAAAACTAGTCGCAACGACATTCAATTATGTATTCTATTGCCTCGCTCCCGGTGGATATACGACTTACCTACCGGTGAAAAATGCACCGCCGAAAGATGGTTCTTTAAAGGAGATCGATGTGTCATTCGTCAATAAAAACCATTTTGTTCACGTGAGTAAAGAACTTTTAGTTTCGCACACATTTAATCATTTATTTTCTTAACGCGCATTGATATTCAATGTGAATTTGTAGGTTGAGTTGGTTAAAGGGTCACCTTTACCGACTATAGATCCAACGTGGATGCGAACGGCGAGAGAAGACGTTATTTGTTATCGATCTCTTTGCTAGATAGAGTCTGTGTATTTTCAAGACTTCAAAATCTCACGCCGACACATTCCGTAGAATTTGAGGACCCCATAGTGGACTTAACCAACCTTTGTTAATTGACTTGGTGTTGGAATTTTTTAGTTTGAAATCGAATTTATTTTGTGTTTGATTTTTTTGTTTTTTTTGTTGTAAACTTACTACGTATTGTATTCCCGACACACTCCGTTGAATTCGAGGAACCCATAGTGGACTTGACTAAATATTTTTAGCTGAGTATGTGCTGTAATTTTAAATTTGGAATCAAATTTAGTTTGTGTTTGTTTTCGTTATTTTCTTATTCTAAACTAACTCTGTATTGTATTCACCTACCAGTAAACAACTTAAACTAAAGTTAATTTAAGTTTTTCGAATTTGTTTTCGAGAAAATTGCTAAAGTGGGTCAGTTCGCCAACCGTAGGCGTGGGGATCATACTTCACGCCAACAGGTGAAGTAACGATTGGTGCGTACGCCATAGGTAGGCGTGGACATGGTACCTCACACCAACCGTTGACGTACGCATAGGGTTGTATGCCAAAGGGGTTGCGGACAGACCCAAACCTTGCCTAAGTTTTTCAAAATACAGAGGCGAGGCCAAAATCATGGCCTATTACCGCCATTGGTTGCCGTGGACAGTGTTCTGTACTCCATTGAGTGGCGAAATATCATGTTTTTAAAAATTTGTTTGAACTAAAAAATAATTAAATTATTGAAGCGTTTAGTGAGGTAAATTATGCATATACTTACATTAATGATGCATTCAATTTAAATAATTAATCGCCAATAATAAATTCAAGATGCATTAAATTAACGATTCATAAAACTACACTTGAAGTAAATCTTAATCTAAAACAACACACGTGTAGGAGTAAGATAGTTGAGACATAGACTAATAAAAACATTCAACTCAAAGGCACAATCACAAAAAGAGTTAAATGATCAGTCATCGAAATCGTATCCCAAATTATCATCTGAATCGTCCCCCTCCCTCCTTTCCGCAATCCTATCCTCTAGATACGACACCATATCCCTATTGATGTAGTCTGCTACCGTCATGTTCCAAACCAAATGTGCTTCTTTCTTAATTCTAGATGGCATGAAAAGCAAAGCAGTGAGCAGCTGGACGAAGAGGTACCTGATTTTGATTTCGTCACGATTTCTCACTTTAACTTCTCCTGCTCCTAACTGCCCATAGTTGAAATACATCATACATAGGACACGGTCAAAGAATGCATCGCTACGATCTTCCCCCATCTATTGGCAGGCAACCCTTACCGCCTTAAGCATATGGTAGTCTTCATCAGTTGTAAACTTCATCTGTTAAAGTGTTTGTGTTTTTTTGTAAGCAGACGTTTGGTTTCTATTATGACATATTGGATTCTGTGACACGTTTATATAGTATAGTTACTCTTGGTGGGATTTATTATGTTGGCGGGAATTTTTTGGTTAATGAGAATCGCATTTGGTGGGAGTTTTTTAGTTAATGAGAGGTGAAGGGAATTATTATGTTGGCGGGAGTTATTATGTCGGTTGGAGTTATTGGTGGGTCCATGTTGAATTTAATCATCTCTACAACTACACCAGTAATTTAGGAATTTGTCCTTATCCTTATATTTCGTCCTCCTCACTTTGCATGTGTCACGTTTTCATTCGTCTAACTAGATTATATTATCCAAAAACGAAATTATCTATAAATAGATGTTGTATCCACATTAAAGGGTAAACTAGTTGATAAATTGAGCAAAAAATGTGTCCATGGACTGAGTTGGAAGATCAATATATGATGAAAGCATCAATTGAAGTTGGTAACACGAACATGCTAGAGGGGCGTAAACGTACTGGGAGGCATTGATATGCCAGATGTACTTCATATACGGAAGAGATGGTGTCCAACCGCCTAGAATTTCAAGGTGTGTTGATGAGGTGAGAGCTAGATGGTCAGTCCTAGTCACATTCCGTCTACATCCAGTTTCTGGCCTCACCGAATTAGAACGTCGTGTTACGTGTAACCGGTTCAACTTCCATGTCACATATTCTATAGCAGAGGAGCAGCTAGATCAGGTACGTTCTGACATTATTGACATCCGGCTAGAGAAAATGCGTGACTACTAGGATGCGAAAGAAGAAAGGAAGCTGATGAAATGGAACTGGCCGGATAGATAAATTATGTTCCAGTTTATTTTTCAGTATGTTTAAGTTCATGTTTGAGTTTGAGTTAATGTTTCATTTTGTGTTTGAGTTAATGTTTGAGTTTATGTTTCAGTTTGTTTGAGTTGATGTTTCAGTTTAAGTTTGAGTTTGTGTTTCGGTTTGTGTTTGAGTTAATGTTCGAGTTTATGCTTCAGTTTGTGTTCACGTTTATAACTCAGTTTATGTTTCAGTTCAATATACTCAGTTTATGTTAGAACTATAACAAGAGGGAAAAAATTAAAAAAAGGAAAAAGTATCATACAACAAACCCGAACCATCAAAGTTACTAACATCACAACAAAATAACGAACACTAGACCCGCAAAACATCGTAAATGGTATCATAATATCCAAAACATAAAAACCTAACGTCTAAGCTAGTCTCCTAGCAGTAGACACAACATCCTCGTACACCTCAGCCATACAATCGAAATCATGGTCAAACTCACCAACTGCGGGAAACAATGAGATTTTACGCATACCAGCACGCAAATAACGAATGATAGCTTCTTCTTGATCCTCGTAAACATAGTCATCGACCGAGTAGATTGCAGTATTGATGAGGTCGAACCGGCTAGTCCTTCTATGGAGCATAAGGTAATCTGGTGTAGTAAAAGACTTCATCACCTCTCTCACCAAGTCTCCCCTGAATATGTCCTCTAGAAGGTAATACTGTCAAACCGACCAATTTTCTGGATCAAAAGAATACGCCATCGACTTTGGTTTTCTTCTCGACTTCGACTACATCTGCAGGAAATGATGTGAGATAAGCCTCTGGACATGGTAAAACTGCCTCAACACCCGCTCCGGATAGTATGCCTGCGAGTACTCTACACCGCATATAACATCTCTAAATCATGCTATATCTTGGAATAGAAAATGATCACGTATCGCACGATAAGGATCGAAAAATACCTACAATACAAACCAATAAGAACAAAAAAAACATTTAAATGGCACTACAGCAAACCAACATTGTTGTAAAACGGTTCTACCTTAGTCAATTATAAAACTAAATGAGAAGACTTATATATATCTCATACAGGTTGTTGACGGTGATACGTAGGTTCAACTTCGTACGGGAGTCAGATATTGCGGCAGGTTTATCCCATCTAGTAATAGTGGGCTGGCGCTCGGTGTAAGTGGAACAGGTTACAGGGCGTACCATGACAAATTGATCCCGGACCTAGGTGTCCAGCAGACCGATACATCCAGCCATAGTCCTGGTGTCGTTGAGCGAGGCCTCACCCAGATGGTGATACAAGTAAGCTAGTATTGCACTCCCCCATGAGTAGCTACCAATACCTACCGGAGTCAAATCGCGCAACAGAAACAAATATTTTTAATTGGCGTACATGTTGCTCTTGTCCGGAAATATACGGTGCTGAACATATGTAATAGGTAGGCACGCGCAACCGCATCTACCATAATATTAGTGAGATCAGGGCTCTCGTCGCATAACTATGGCCTAATAAACCTATTGCAGAGCCATTCGAATCCCAATCCAACCCCTTTACATTTGTAAACCTCAGTCACAAAGTCTACCTCGTCCACCATTAGCAACTCAACGCACTCATGCATGGCCATGGACTTGTCCGACGTACTAGAAAAAACAGCAAGTGAACCAAAAACCGGGAGTCCCAATATGGTGTGCACGTTGTCGAGCGTGATCGTCATCTCGCCGAAGGAAAAATGGAAACAATTTGTTTGTATATGCCATATTTCCAAAAAAACCTCCGTCATGTTAGAGTGTGTGTGCATGTAATAGAACGGCTCTATGAGACGACCGAAAAGAGTGGCATCAACTACCGCTCGTACCCTAGTTTGTGCAGCCAGACTTCATGCTCTAGGGCTCAGATAATGGGAATATAGTCACATTTCTCGATCCCAAAAACATTAGTTCAAATTAGTATACATTAAAATTCAACAGTCATAAAATGTCATATTAAAATTTAAATATTACCTCTCCCATCCAGAGGTGGTATGCAGTGTGGAAGATGAACGCCTCGCCGAATAGCGGTGGCAATCTGGATGGAGGAGGAGCTCTAGGTTGCTCTGTAGGTGGGGGAAGGTGGCGTCGTACGCAGGGAGCGGAAGCGGAACTCGATCCGGCAGCTCATCCATCGGAACTGCTGAATCGGCAGCTAAGATGGGCTGAGCAGCTTCTCGTACCCTACTCTGCTTCTTTATTCTCTTCGTCTGTGAGCCATCCGCAGACTGTGGGGCGTCACCATGATCCATTACCTGAAATAAAAAACGTACGAAATGTCAAGGTTCGTCAAAAACACAAATTGTCATGCTCGAAGCGTTTTTAGATAAATAAGAACATAAACGCGGTTAACACACACCAAAGAATAAGAATAAACCGGTCCCGGGTGATTCTGGTGACCAGAGCAGTCAGCGCCATCACTGTGGTATGGGTATAAGGGTTTACGCCAAAACTGAGGCGTACACCAATATACCCATGCCATAGTGATGGCGTGGGATCCTCAGTGTACGCCTTCAAGAGGCGTACGGTAAAGATTTCACGCGATTGTTATGGCATGGGGAACCAACCTACGCCACACGATGGCGTAGGAATAGTGTTTTTCGCCCCCGTTTGGCGAAGAACACTATCACCATGGCAGAAGCTTGAAGCTTCTGCCAGATCGTTCCAACAACCCAAATAGCCCTAAATATACACTAGTAGTCTAACTAAACCTAACTAAAGTAATTAACAACAATGAAATCAACTTACAGTAGATTATTTCGATTCTGATTCCATGGATTTTCGCTGGTGATAATGCCGTGCCTCGGGTATGGTTTTCTGGTGAACGCCTAGGCTGTTTGGGTGCCTGTTGCAGTTCGTCTCGGCTGCTTGTTTGGGTGGTGGGTGTCGTCTCCTATCGGCGGCTAGTTTAGGTCGCGAGTAAGGGAGAGAGAAGAGAGGGTAAGGGTAAGGGAGAGATAGGGGATATGGTAAATTAGATTAGTTTAAATTTAATTGTAGATTAAGTATAGTTTATTTTAATTTTGCGGTTTGGTTTTAGTATTACTTTAGATTAAGTGTAGTTAGTTTAGATTAAGTGTAGTTTTAAATTTGGTTTTAAATTTGTTGCTTTTTTAATGAGAAGGTAGAGAATTAAGGTTTTTTTTAAAATTATGGTAACTTCGCGGAGTAAATTTGACTATTTATACAATTTCGTAAGGGTAAAATATTCAAACAAAATAGTCTTTCACCTTTAATTCTATTTTACCTTTCAAATTTAATATTTTTAAAAACTTTTTTATTTTTTATTTTTTGTTCTCTTTTAAAACATGGTATCGCAAATATTTGCGATACTCGTTCTCTTTTTATTTTTCAATGTTTTTTTCTTTTTATCTCTCCTATTAGTCTTGAATTCATCCTATTCAATCTTTCAAAAAATATAAAATAAAATTTATTTTCTAAAAATATCATTTTTTTAGTTTTAAAAAAGAACTACAGCCGATCTTTATGCATGTTTCTTAATCTTAATAGGAAGATTCAAATAAAAGAAGAGCTTAGTGGATCTTATATATCCTTGAATTCTACTCACATAAGCATTGTTATTAGACTGTTTTTAGTTATTACTTATTAGTTAAATATTCGTGTTTGTTTAGGTATTTCTACTATTTTCGGTTTAGTTTTCCGGTTTATAGGAACAATCATTTGAATTATAATACTAAGTTACAAACAAATTAAAAATAAATATTATATACCCCGGTAAATAAAGAAATGATATTTATGTTAGTAGTGTAGAAAGCTTTAGGAGGTAATCAAATGGGTAATCCTGTCATAATTACCACTTATAATTTAAGTGCCTTAAGCAAAATTGCTATGTTTAACCTATTATCTGCCGGCTACATTTACTTGTTTAGGTAGTTATTTCCCAGACCTCTTATCCGTCAGACACGTTATCCGTATAAACAATTACCTGCCTGCCAGATACATGCTAAATAAAAATAATAATTTATAAGTTTATTATTATAAAAAAAATTAAATATTGTAAAAAAATATTATTATAATTTTCTTATACATTTTAGATATTATTATTATAATTTAGAACTAAATATTATTATTGTTGTTATTATTTTATTAATTATAATTATATTTTATAATTACAAGTTATATGATTTTAATTTTATTATTACATTTTTTATTATTATTATTATATGGTTATAAATATTGTAAATATTGTAATTATTTTATAAACCAAAATTACACCTTAAGTTATATTTAAAAAATATTATTATTATAATGTATATGATTCTAAATTTATTATTACAATTTGGTTGGTATTATTACAATTTGGTTATTAATATTTTAAGTGTTATAATTATTTTATAAACCAAAATTTTAAATATTAAAATATGGTTATAATGTTATTATTATATTTTGAATATTATTATTATGTTTTGGTTATAAATATTACAAGTGTTGATAATATGTTATAAACAAAAATCATATCTTATCGTGTTAAAATATTACAAGTTTTACGGTTATAACTTTATTATTACATTTTCATTATTATTATTATTATTACTTGGTTATAAATAATAGTAGTGTTGTTATTATTTTTTAAACCAAAATCATATCTTATCATTGTAAAGTATATTACAAGTTATTTGGTTATCATTTTATTGTTAAATTTTGATTAATATTATGATTTTGTTATAAATATTACAAGTGTTTTTATTATTTTTTTAACCAAAATCATATCTTATCATGGTAAAATATTACAAGTTATATGGTTATAATTTTAATATTACATTTTGATTATTATTGTGATTTCTACTGGTTACTAATATATAAAATGAAAAGAAATTATTTAGGTTTTTTAAAAATAAAAATAAATGAATAACAACTAATCTAAACAACTATAACAAGCAAATAACGTGATAAATTATATGAAGATATTATTTTAGCTAGTATAATGTTACCACAATGTTATTTAAGTTTTTTTATCGGAAAAAAAATAAAAAGCAAAAAAAATATAGAATTTTAAACTAGCCATTGTCAATTGTCATCGTTGTCAACAACAAAAGAGAAATAAGAATTTGATGAATAATAAGAGTGGTTCATTGCTAAAGACACTGAGTGGAATACCCTTATTAATGGCCTCTTTGATTTTTGTGCCCAAACCAAACATAGTTTGAGAATGTTGTTAAAGATATAAAAACTTACGGCTCAGAATGAATCTCTTAGGGATGACACCAAAAAATATAAAAATATTTATCTTGAATAGTATGCTCCTAATTGGGTCTCCCTTTCGGAAGAGAGGGATATGAGGATCAAATCTACTTTAATAATATAAATTCATGAACACTTTCATAACTTAAAGTTGGGAAGTCTTTGGGAGCGTGTCTTAGAGAGACATCGTTTAGAGGGGTTTTTTTTGGTAGATGAGGAACATTCCAGTGATTCTGAAGAGTCAAACAGCCCATCATCAAACAGTAGTTCGTCAGAAGATAATGAGGAAGGTACTCCCGGAGTAGGACTTGGGCGTTTTACTTGGTTTTTATTTTCACCATTTTTGTGTAAACCTTATGAACCGATTATCCTATGGGCATATTTTTGTTAATTCCTCATGTTTTCAAGAGGCACTTTTTACTCTAAAGTTCTTAATAGAAGTTTTCTTCGATTATATGTTCTCCACTAAGCTTTTTCATGTCAAATATATTAATAACCATCAACTTTCATGAAAAAAAGACCTCCAAACTTCTTCAATAAATATTTTGATATCAAAATATTATTATCCCTCAATTATTATAAAAGATTTCCAAACTTCTCCACCAAACTTTTTCATGTCAAAACATTATTATGCCTTAATTTATATAAAAGATCTTCAAACTTATCCACCAAACGTTTTCACATCAAAACATTATTATTTCTTAATTTTTATAAAAGATCTCCAAAAAATTTCACCAAATAAAAATTGATGACCAACATTTCTTGGCAGACCCTTCCGGTCTAAAAATATAAAAATTGTTGATCAACATTTGTTGGAAGACCCTTCTTGTCTAAAAGATAAAAAAATTGTTGACCAACATTTGTTGGAAGACCTTTACGGTCCACAAAAGATAAAAATTGTTGACCAACATTTGTTGGAAGACCTTTACGGTCCATAAAAGATAAAAATTGTTGACCAACATTTGTTGGAAGACCCTTTTAGACCAAAAAGATAAAAATTATTGACTAACATTTATTGGAAGACTGTTATGGTCCAAAAAGTTAAAAATTATTAACTATCATTCGTTGGAAGACCCTTTGGTCTAAAAGATAAAAATTGTTGACCAACATTCGTTGGAAGACCCTTCCGGTCCAAAAAGATAAAAATTGTTGACCAACATTCATTGGAAAACATTTCCGGTCCAAAAAGATAAAAATTGTGCAAGTTGTTCTAAGATGGAAAAGAAATACTACATATAAGTCGGCTATTATGACACCTCATTAAAATCTTCATGTGTCACCATGGTAGGAAAGAGTATGCAACCGATGCTTACACAAATTTTCAAAAAAACAACATATACAAACTTATACGTTCATTCCAAATATGAGGTGCTCAATATTCCATAGGTGATGAAGATCTCTTCGTTCTTTATCTTTAAGTTGATACGTCCCTGAATTTACCATCTTAGTTACCATGTATGGACCCTCCCAATTAGGCCCTATTTTGCCAAACCATTTTTCTTTCGTATGAAGAAATAATTTTTCTCAATACCTTGTCCCCTACTTCAAATTCTCGTAGCCTAACTTTAGAAGTGTACCATTCCTCATTAAAGTTTGATAGTGTAATAAATTCAATTGCACTCTTCTTCTAATTTCTTCTATTAAATGTAGCTCTGTACGATTTCCCTTATCATTGGCTTCTTCGGAATATTCACTAATTCGATACGAAAGGAAGATTACTTTGGACGGCACAACAACATCTGTCCCGTAGACAATCACAAATGAATACTATTGGTGGTTGTGCAAGGAGTAGTTATGTATGCCCAAAAAACTTCTTGTAAATAAGCCAGCCATTTCCTAACCTTGCCTTCCAAATTCTTTCTCAGTCCATCAAGAATTGTTCGATTAGTGACCTCGACTTGGTTGTTATCTTGATCGTTTTGAATGAAATTCGACTAGGAAATCTGCTAATATTTGTGCTTTGATTGTGGTCCTAGGTTCTAATTCAATATCAAAATCTTTGAATTCAACTTACCACTTGGTCATTCTTTCTAATACATCAGGCCTTTGTAACATATTTTTCCATGAAAAAGAAGTTGGTACAATGATAGAGTGAGCTTGAAAATAAGTTCTTATTTTCCGAGCAGCGATTACTAGTGCGAGGTCAACTTTTCTAACTTTAAATACTGTTTCTCACCATTCAAAATACTTTTACTAATGTAATACATTGTTCTTAAGAAATTTTCTTCTTCTCAAATCAAAATAGCACTTACAACATAATTCGATATTGCTACATAAACATACAAATTTCTCCATATTTGGCTTTGCCAAAATTTCTGGCGAAGAAATATATTCTTTAATTCGATGAAATGCTTCAGAATAATTTTAGGTCCAATTAAAACAACTTGCTTGTCTCAACACTTGGGAAAAAGAGCATATTTGACCGATGACCGAGATATAAATCTATTTAAGGATGTCAATCTCTCTGTCATAATTTTTACTTCTTTAATCAAATTTCAAATAAAATCCATAAAAGTGTACATTTTGCGTGCGATTCAGAAATTTTTGGGGGTACATAATTAGTGCGCGTGGAATATAATTTGATCATGTATATCTTTGTCAAGTTAGCAAAAGTTTGTTCAAGATCTACAAAATGGTCGTCATCTCTCATATTTTTTACTAGCATATCATCAGTATATACTTTGACATTTCTCCCTATTTGAGTCTCAAAAATCTTTGTTTACTAAGCTTTGATAAGCTGCTCCAACATTTTTTAACCCAAAAGGCATAACCTTATAACATTATAAACCTCTTTCATTGATGAATGAGGTGCTTTGCTGATCCTTTAGATCCATTTAGATTTGATTGTAGCCAACATATGCATCCATAAATAAGAGTAGTTGGTTCCCTAAAGTATAATCCACTAGATTGTCTATATGTGGAACCGGGAAGGGATATTTTGGACAAGTTATATTTAGATAAGTGAAATCCACACACATCCACCATTTACCATTCTTTTTTTCAACAAAACCAAATTAGCAGTCCATAAAGGATATTGTGACTCCCGTATATGCCCAATATTTCTTAAGAGATCTACTTCAGTCATGTTATCCTCAGATTTTGCTTGGGAAAAAATCTCCTCTTTTAGATGATTGATCGCACATTGCTTCAAGCTGCTAATCTATGACAAATGATATCCGTGGGAACCCTGTCACGTTTTTCATACACCATGCAAACATAGGTAACTTTATTGGTAAGAATATAATTAACTTCTCCCTCACCTCCAGAGATAATTTTGTGCCAATTTTTTAAAATTTTACCCTGGAAAAAACATGATCCTCAAAACTTTCATCTGGGATTATAAACCCGGGGATCTTCATCGGGTCATCTATGTGATCGAACCACATGAGAGACCCCACTGATTGTTATGATTTTTTCACTTGTACCCTTTAATTTGCTTTGGGGCCAGAGTCGTTCGATAACATTCTCTTGCCATCTTTTGATAGCTTTTAATTGTTTTAACATTGTTTTCCATGACATATTTTAAACATTGGTGAACAATTGATGCCACAGCATGCATCCTGGATAGCCAAGACCTTCCAAAAGTTTCATTGTAAGACGTTGTAGCATCTACCACAATAAAAAAAACAGTCACTACTTTTTTTAAAATGGTCCGCGACCTAATCCTACTCTTCCCTCAGTTCTCCAACCACTTCAACTATTATCGTAGTAAACCCTATAATTGTCCGATATGACCAAAGAATTTTTGGTGGATTTGCTATATTGCTATAAGTAGTCATGAACATAATGTTGACATAACTGCTCATATCAATCAAGACTTTTTGTATGTCGTCCCCGGAATATTATGCTATAATAACTACCACATATTTATGTGGACCAACTATATCACTTATATCATCATTTTCAAAACAAAGTATTAGAGATGGATTTTTTTACAAGTATGGTGAAGCACCCACCTCTAATTGAGTTGCTAAGTTAACAATGTAACTTTTTCGAAAATAATTAGATGTCCCTGCAACAGTATCATCTCCAAAAAACTGTTAGTGATTCAAAGAAATTCATATTTCACTAACATTTCCTTTTATAATTGATTCTTCCACCATCAAGATGTTATTCATATTTGGTTTCAGATCTAAGTACTTTATGAAAATATCAAATGAATTAATAAATTATGTATCAATAGGTACTAAAATCATCAAAGCTCTCTCTTGCTTTGGAGTGATAAAAGAGTTCTTTTTCACAAAATGTTGTTAGTTTTCCATTTTCGATCAAAGCATATATCTTTTTTTTTTCAATTCTTCATAATCCTTTGTGTCATGTCCAATATCCTCAGGATACTTACAGTATATGTTGCTTCTAATATCCTTCATATTCTGTATTGGAAACGACTTGTAAAACTGTATGTGCGGATGTGTTCTTTCAAAATTGTTGCTACATACTCTGTCAGCTCGGTGAAATGTGTTGGTCGAATCCAGTTATTGGATATAAGAAAGGAATATTGTTGTGTGTTCACAACCTGTGTGTTCACCTTTGGATTTGGACGTATTTGAGTTGTTTTTTGATTTGGTGCTTGAATTGGTGCACAAGCTCAGACAACAGCTGTTGGATGTGAACTGTTGTGGCCTGACATAAAATTCTGATGGAACTGATTTTGCTCAAACTGTGCCAAAGAATCCATTTCTGACGTTTGCGTTTCCTCCACCAGAATTCATTTCTCTACTTGATCCAACAGAGCTCCAAATTTCATAACTTGCCTCTCTTTAGGGTTATCTTTCATTATTTCAGGGAGAAATCCTATTCGGAAAGCAGCTAACGCCAATTTATTTTCATATATTTCCATGTCAGTATTAGTCTTAATAAAATGATTCGTATAATATTTAAGACTCTCCATAATTACAAAATTTTGGTATTTTTATAACCAGCAATAATCAACATGCAACCCAAATTGTGTGGGTTAAAATCTCGTATATATCTTATTTAAAAATCTCGTATGTATCTTATTTAGTCATTTATGAGTCAAACTCTTACTAGAAAATAGTGGCGATACTCGGAAGAGAAAGTGTCAAACTGCCAATAGCATAAAGGAATTATTATGTAAACAAACATGATGAAGCCAACACCAACATTGACATGACCAAGGTGCAAACAAAATACTTTTATAGTAAGCTGAAATTCCAGCCCAATCAAGAGTGAGAGCGCATACTCTTAGTCTTTGGTTACCTGAACCAATCTTCTGTACAATAATACTATACGACCAAGCCTAACAAATCTATGAAAATAATGTCAAGATTAGAAACAAGTAGCCATAGGACACGAAGTAGAAAAAACCTGCTGTAAAAACAATTAGGAAAAAAGGCATACTCGTGAGTCTTTTCAATTTTTATCGTTGTTTTTTCGTGTAGTGATCTGAATAGATAAATTTGAGCCATATTTGATGATTCAACACACGTTTTGTCAATCATTGTTCCATTTCACGAACTCCGTTTTTTAACACTCTTATACCACTCTAAGATCAGCTTGAGCACTCGATCAGTATCACGCTTCAAACTCGAACAGATCCTGTACTAAGAAATAACATACAATTTGAAACTATAAAATATGTTTGTTTCTTATAGCCATTATTTAAAACAATCTTCTCTTGATAGTTGTTACAATCACTAACTTAAGATGGTTTGGTTGTGGGACAATCAGTTGCTCCTAATAATTTTGGCACCATAAAATTATATTACGGACCAGCTTTGTTGTAGAAGGATTCACACAGTTTTTTTGTTGAAACTAATTATGATATTACATCACACCCGCTTAACGGACTAATTGATTTGCGTCTTATCATAAATTGTTTGGTGTTGTATGATGTATTTGTGTTATGCGGCTCTACTATTGCAGGAAGGTTGTAAAAGAACGCATATGTGTTGCTTTAAAATTTAAGCTTTAATGTAGTTGTTTAATCTCAGCCTCCATATTTTCTTGTCTTTTTGCCTGTATCTGGTTCTTCTTGGCTTCATGAGCATGAATATTTACCTCAACTTCATATAATTGTCTGGCGTAGTTAGATTGACAGTAAACTTAACCTGGTTTAAAAAACTCTGGATGAGTCTCCGATCACACGATTCTTTGTACCACACTCTAGCTCTCCTTGCATTTATGTATTAATTATTCTCATAGTGTTTGAAAATAATACTATGGTTTTGCAAAATTACTTCTGGGTACCAATCATAATTCCTACAGACGGCACTAATGATACTTCCAAAGATTTCTTAGTGAGGTTATTGATGTAGCCCAGAAAGTCCAAACAAAATCCTGTTTATTTTATTTTATTTTATTCAAATATCTTATGTATTTAAATCAAATCTAATTATATTAAGATTTTATTTTATTTTAAAATATTTACTTTATTTCCTTGTATTATAATTTAGGGTTTTGAGAAGCTCTTATATAAAGTCTCATATGCCTTAAGTTATTTTAAGTTTTTAGGAATAATAGATTTTTTATCTCTGAAAATTTCAATTTTTGTTACCCTTAGATTAGGGTTTCATCATGTTACCCTTGAATTAGGGTTTCATCTATCGTTGATTCTTCTTCTACTTCCGCCGCGTCATCAGTTTGGTATCAGAGCCTCAGTTCCTGCTACGGGTCAAGCATGTTTCTGAATCTTGATTTCATCTGATTCAAGGTCTAAAGGAGAGAACAACATACGGCCATGAAGATCTCAAAGATCGTTTGGTATGCGGGAGACACACTAGGAGTTTCAATGACGATCATATTAACCGGTTACTGAAGGAGTTTAAATTGGCTACGAATCGTCGAATCAAGGTAAAACCTACTTATCGAGATGCTGTCTCAGGCTATGAAGAGGTTTTCAAAACCATTTTTTTCATCAACTGGAAATGGGGATGTTGTCTTCAGGCTATGAAAAGGTTTTCAAAACTATTTTTTTTCTTCAACTAGATGGCTTCAATGTGACTTCGAATAAGGAACACTCGAGAAGAATTTATCTTATTCCGATAAGGTCAACAATTATAATTCACAATGTGACGATTGAATAAAATAAAATAAATAGTTTGGGTTCTTGATGGTGATGGTGTTGTGAATTCGAGGACGAATTCTTGTCAACCAGGAGAGGGTGATGTACCCCAGAAAGTCCAAACAAAAGCCTGTTTATTTTATTTTATTTTATTCAAATATCTTATGTATTTAAATCAAATCTAATTATATTAAGATTTTATTTTATTTTATTTTATTTTATTTTAAAATATTTACTTTATTTCCTTGTATTATAATTTAGGGTTTTGAGAAGCTCTTATATAAAGTCTCATATGCCTTAAGTTATTTTAAGTTTTTGGGAATAATAGATTTTTTATCTCTGAAAATTTCAATTTTTGTTACCCTTAGATTAGGGTTTCATCATGTTACCCTTGAATTAGGGTTTCATCTATCGTTGATTCTTCTTCTACTTCCGCCGCGTCATCAGTTTGGTATCAGAGCCTCAGTTCCTGCTACGGGTCAAGCATGTTTCTGAATCTTGATTTCATCTGATTCAAGGTCTAAAGGAGAGAACAACATACGGCCATGAAGATCTCAAAGATCGTTTGGTATGCGGGAGACACACTAGGCGTTTCAATGACGATCATATTGACCGGTTACTGAAAGAGTTTAAATTGGCTACCAATCGTCGAATCAAGGTAAAAACTGCTTATCGAGATGCTGTCTCAGGCTATGAAGAGGTTTTCAAAACCATTTTTTTCATCAACTGGACATGGGGATGTTGTCTTCAGGCTATGAAAAGGTTTTCAAAACTATTTTTTTCCTTCAACTAGATGGCTTCAATGTGACTTCGAATAAGGAACACTCGAGAAGAATTTATCTTATTCCGATAAGGTCAACAATTATAATTCACAATGTGACGATTGAATAAAATAAAATAAATAGTTTGCATTCTTGATGGTGATGTGAATTCGAGGACGAATTCTTGTCAACCGGGAGAGGGTGATGTACCCCAGAAAGTCCAAACAAAAGCCTGTTTATTTTATTTTATTTTATTCAAATATCTTATGTATTTAAATCAAATCTAATTATATTAAGATTTTATTTTATTTTATTTTATTTTATTTTATTTTAAAATATTTACTTTATTTCCTTGTATTATAATTTAGGGTTTTGAGAAGCTCTTATATAAAGTCTCATATGCCTTAAGTTATTTTAAGTTTTTGGGAATAATAGATTTTTTATCTCTGAAAATTTCAATTTTTGTTACCCTTAGATTAGGGTTTCATCATGTTACCCTTGAATTAGGGTTTCATCTATCGTTGATTCTTCTTTTACTTCCGCCGCGTCATCAGTTTGGTATCAGAGCCTCAGTTCCTGCTACGGGTCAAGCATGTTTCTGAATCTTGATTTCATCTGATTCAAGGTCTAAAGGAGAGAACAACATACGACCATGAAGATCTCAAAGATCGTTTGGTATGCGGGAGACACACTAGGCGTTTCAATGACGATCATATTGACCGGTTACTGAAGGAGTTTAAATTGGCTACCAATCGTCGAATCAAGGTAAAAACTGCTTATCGAGATGCTGTCTCAGGCTATGAAGAGGTTTTCAAAACCATTTTTTTCATCAACTGGACATGGGGATGTTGTCTTCAGGCTATGAAAAGGTTTTCAAAACTATTTTTTTTTCCTTCAACTAGATGGCTTCAATGTGACTTCGAATAAGGAACACTCGAGAAGAATTTATCTTATTCCGATAAGGTCAACAATTATAATTCACAATGTGACGATTGAATAAAATAAAATAAATAGTTTGGGTTCTTGATGGTGATGGTGTTGTGAATTCGAGGACGAATTCTTGTCAACCAGGAGAGGGTGATGTACCCCAGAAAGTCCAAACAAAGGGCCAGGCTAGAAATAATACACATTTTTATAGATTTAGAACCGCTAGATCTTATACCTAATTGATAGATCTCGCACCTAAATTTTGACCATTTTACCCTTTTCAGAAAACCTAGCTATAAAAGCGTTTGATAGATCTCTCACCACTTTTTTCCTCTCTTTCTCCCTCTCTCTCTCTAGAAACCTCTCAAGCACCCGTGGGACCAATTTCTGAAATTCGATTTTTGAAGAATCTAAATTGAAGAAAACGTAAAGGTAAACGATACGAACATCATGGTGTATTTTGTTTTTGATTTCATTCGGTATAAACTGTCGAATCTAGGTTTTTTAGTTTTTGTGGTTTCGATTTCAAAAGTTGGATTTTTGTATGATTTTAGGTGTTGTTTTGTTAGATTAGTGTTATATTGTTGTTAGTATTGCTAGGATCTACGTTTTGGTGCTTGGTTTTGTTAGAAATGAGGCTGTTTTGAGGTTGTTTAAGTTTGGAATCGACATTGCTGTTGGGACTCGTCGCAGGCCGTTCGTGCGATGAGGACAGGTCCTCGTCGCACGGCCAAAATGAGACGAGGCCTTAATGCCGTCTCATTTTGGGCCTGCGATCAGGCCCAATATATGTCTCATTTTGGGCCTGCGACCAGGCCCAAATGAAGTCTCATTTTGGGCCTGCGACGAGGCCCAAATTTGTTTTTTTTTTTTTACATTCATTTGGTGTTTTGCATTCTAATACATATTTTTTTGCGTCGTATTTACAGGATGCCTCGATTCAAGATTAAAGCAAAAAATCCGTTTATTAAAAAAATTAGGGCGGCCGAGGCCGAGGAGGCAGCAGCAGCGGCTAGAGCGCAGGCCGAGGCCGAGGAGGCTGCTCCGAGCGGGGAACATGTTCCCGGTACACGTAGTAGACGACGTCTCCGTCGTGGCGGCGAATATATTCCTACTCCTGCTGATGGTACCACAGGGGCAGCTTCTACGTCGCATCCCCCTGACGAGGAGTACGATGACGATGTAGAAGCACCGCAGTATATGGAGGCTGATGCATCTCATGTACCGGACTATACGGAGGACGATGCACCTCACGCGCCAGAGGCAGCATTTGAGGGTGAGGATGTTGATTTTTATTCCGTGCTGTCGCATGTTCCGGGACTTTTCCCGGATTACACCCTGCACGAGGCTTATAGCGTCTATCACGGAGATGTAAGTGTTACACCTTTATACTGTTTTATAATTTTCTTACGTGTTCGATACACATGTTTTTAATTATTATTGTTTTACGAATTTACATATTTTATACATATTGCAGGATAGGGTCACTCTCCGATGCTTCGCTATGTATGACAGTCTCCGGAGATGGGACATTACAAAGCAGAGCAGGGTACGGGCCAGGGTGATGGAGACTATATTCGGTCCACTCGTCGATGCACTCACCCGATGGCATACGAACCTCCATTTGGTGGAGGCATTCTTAGAGCGGTGGCATGAGGAGACTTCTTCTTTCCATTTCTCGTTCGGGGAGATGACAGTCACCTTGGACGATGTCCACGTCATCACTGGACTACCGGTTTTAGGTAGGTCCTTCACAGTTATACCCTTTGACGATGACGTTGAGAGGCTTGCTACTTATGCTGCCATGCTAGGTGTGCGACAATCGGAGCTGAGTAAAAACCTTAGGAATGCTGGTAGTGTGAACCTAGGGTGGTTGCGTACTACTTTTAGTAGTTCTCAGTATAGTGATGGGAGGATCACTGATGACCAGGTAGATCATGTCACTCGTGCCTACATACTATATTTGTTAGGTACCACTATATGCGCGAACAAAACCGGGAACAGCATTCCATTAGATTACCTCCAGTTTGTGAACCAGTACCAGAGTTTGCATATGTACAACTGGGGCCAGTTGGTTTTAGCGCAGCTGTACCACACCCTTAGTCAGGGATCTCTCCATGGTACGGGAGGCATTTGCGGGTTTCTAGCGTTGCTCGAGTCGTGGATTTTTGCACACTTTGTTCAGCTTCGAGCTCCACTTTTTCCGGGTTACGACGTATCCATGCCCCATATGTGCCGACATGCGCCGCGGAAGATTGGTGTCTCCCATGAGGTGCGCATGCAGATGAGACACGTACTGGCGACTTGCACCGAGGCAGATGTAAGTCATTTTCTTTCAATTTAATTATTTTAAATATGAGTACTTTTACTAATATAAATGGGCTAAATTATTTTATTTACAGGTCCTGCTCCTCCCGTTCATACATTTACGGGACCCTTTTCCGTTCCAGCAGGTGACTTATGTTGAGTTGAACCTTGCTTCGTTCGACGTGGTTGCGGCGTACTACCCAGACCGTGTCATTCGACAGATGGGGTATGTACAGCTGATTCCTAAGGATATACGCCCTCCTAAGCCGAAAAAAGTAGGGAAGAAGTGGGTCACAGACTTAAAGTGGGACGATCACTTGTGGCAGAATTGGGAAAGCCACGTGTTCACTCCTTTTAGCACGGAGTACCGTGGTAGTGGACCGAGTGCTGACCCGATGTACTACATTTGGGCGAGGAAGAGGCTATGGTACATCGTCAGTCGTCCTGCGCCGGAGAGAGGTCCTCGGGTGGAGCTGCAGGGTGGTGCTGATTATTCAGGATACGAGCAGATTGCTGCGTTTGCTCCTACGCTACCTACTTTGGATCACCCTGATCTTCTAGAGTCCGCCCTCATGATGTGTAGGATCGCCGAGAGGTACCGACGGCATTGATTATTATTCTCAGTTTGTTAGCTTTTTGGACATCAACACTATATTTTTGTAATCGGTAAATTGTATGACTGCTTTTAATTTTTGTAATCGGTTAATTGTATGACTGGTTTTAATTTTTGTAATGGGTTAATTGTATGACTGCTTTTAATTTTTGTATTTTAATTTATTGTATGAATGCTTTTAATTTATTGTAATCGGTTAATCGGTTTGATTACTTTCGAATGATATACACACTCAAAATTATAATGAAACAGAAATACACACTCAAAATTAAAATGAAACACACTGATACTTAAACAGCAACTCACACGCAAACAGAAATACACACTCATACTCGAACAGAAACTCGCACTCAATCAGAAATATACACTCATACTTAAAATGAAACTCACACTCAAACAGAAATACAAACTCATACTTAAATTGAAACTCACACTCAAACAGAAATACACACGTAAAATTATCTATCAGGCCAGTTCCATTTCATCAACCTCCTTTCTTCTTTCGCATCTTTGTAGTCACTGATTTCCTGTAGCCGGATGTCAATAATGTCAGAGCGGACCGTATCCAGCTGGTCCTCTGTTATATAATCCGTCACCTGACAGTTGAACCGGTTACACGCAACACGACGTTCCAATTCGGTGAGGCCAGAAACTAGATGTCGACGGGATGTGACCAACACCGACCACCTAGCTCGCACTTCATCAACACGCCTTGAAATGTAAGGCGGCTGAACACCATCCCTTCCGTACAGGAAGTACATCTGGCATACTAATGCCTCGCAGTACCTTTTACCACCCTCTGGAATGTGCATATTACCAACTTCAACTGATGCCCTCATCAGATACTGATCTTCCAACTCAGTCCATGAACCCATTTTTCAACTAGATTTATCAACTAATGATGAAGTTTCAATGTGCATGAAGCTTCTATTTATAGACGGACCCGAAAACTCCCTCTCATTCTCAAACATTCTAACAAATCCCGCTCATTCTAAAATATCAAAACTCCCACCCATTTTCAAAATTCAAAAAATCTCTCTCGTTCTCGAACATTCTAATGTTTCCCGCTCATTTTAAAATATCAAAACTCCCTCTCATTTTCAAAATTAAAAAACTCTCTCTCGTTCTTGGAAATTCAAAAAATCCCGCTCATTTTAAAAAATCAAAACTCCCTCTCATTTTCAAAATTCAAAAACTCCCTCTCGTTCTTGGAAATTCAAAAAATCCCTGTCGTTCTAAAAAATCGAAACTCCCTCCCATTTTCTAAATTCTAAACTCCCTCTCCTTCTCTAAAATAAAGTCCCACCTAAATTGTCTTCACTATATAAAGGGACTACAAATCCGTTTACATTCATATAATCTTCTCAAACTTAGAAAGTTCAACAAATGGAGTTTACTCCCCATGAAGACTACCATTTGCTTCTGGCGGCGAGGATTGCCCGCCGAGAGATGGGGGAAGATACTAGTGATGCTTTTTTTGATCGGGTGCTTTGTAAGATGTACTACGGCTACGGCCGTTTACAAACAGAAGGGCTCCTCGTGCGCAACCGTGACCAAATCAAGCAGAGGTATATTTTTTCCCAACCGCTCCAGCGTTTGTTGTTTCAGCCGTATAAAATTAAGCAAGAGGCGGCCGCCGTCTTCAACATGACAGTGGTAGACTACATCAGTAGGGATATGGTTGCGTATCTTCAGGATAGGATTGCGGAAAGGGAGGAGGGGGTTCATTCTGACGACAACTTGGGATATGACTTCGATGATTGAGCATTTGGTTGTTGCCATTTCGGTGTTTAATTATTTTCTTATGTTTCGTTAAGTTAAAAGTCATAACTTAATGATTTCCTCTTCTTGTAACCACTTCAAGTGTACTTGTTGTTTTCTTCTATTTCTTCATAATGTACTAGTTGTTTTCCTGAACTTCTTCAAAATGTACTTGTTGTTTTCTCCCATATAGTGGTATTTTATTCCAACAAATGTCCAAAATGATAAAGTAGGCCTATTTTCTGTCTGAAAAACAAGGAAAAAAATTTGACCTATCGTCGCAGACCCTAAATGAGACCAGGCCCAAAAGGAGTCTCATTTTGGGCCTGCGACAGAAGCTTTCTGTCCAAAATTTTGGGCCAAATATTTGGCCTATCGTCGCAGGCCCAAAATGAGACCAGGCCCAAAAGGAGTCTCATTTTGGGCCTGCGACAGAAGCTTTCTGTCCAAAATTATGGGCCAAATATTTGGCCTACCGTCGCAGGCCCAAAATGCGACCATGCCCAAACGTAGTCGCATTTTGGGCCTGCGACAACTGCGTTCTGTCCGCAATTATGGGCCAAATATTTGGCCTGCCGTCGCAGGCCCAAAATGAGACCATGACCAAAGGGCGTCTCATTTTAGGCCTGCGACAAATGAATTATTTTTGAGAAATAAGGCCAATTTTTGACAATCGATATGTGATATGTGTTTTAAATGAAAGTTACGTTAAACTTTAAATCGTCAAACACATTTGTGTGAAATCCACAAACACCGTAAACTACATTATATCAAAATTACATCAAAAGTACATCAAAAGTACATCAAAAGTACATCAAAATTACATCAGAAGTACATCAAAATTACATCAAAAGTACATCAAAAGTACATCAAAATTGAATATGTTACAGTAGATGTTAGGAAAACTAACTAACTTAAACTACAAATGTCGCACAAAAACATTTCAAACATTTGAAACGTCCTCGTCTCTAGTCAAATCTGTGACATGGGGTTTTTCGTTAAAGTTGATTTTCCTTGCGGGCATTATCTGTGTAAATTTGTTCAACCGCCGGTAGTATGGATGCGCCCATTGATTCGCTTCTTCGGTTGCGTAAGCGGCCCAACACGGGTATAATGGAGGCAACGGTCCATCGGGTGGAGTAATAATCTACAAGGAAATAAAATAAACGAATGCATTAGTAATGATAGCGTAACAAATTTTGATTGGAAACAAAATATACTTACATTAACAAAGTGACATCCATGCACGAAAGCTATCCCAACTTCTATGATCGTCGAATTGTTGACGGGTGGCTTTCCACGTATTGGTAGATACGTTAACGAGGCTGCGAGCGATACATGGTATACCATGCATTGATACCTTGTCGCGATGACTAGTCCAATGTCCGGAAATGTCATCCAATAGTGGCTACTAGGATTGGGCTTGAAGTAATCTAACCTTTGTATCAAATCGTCAAACACCTTCTCTGAACCATATACATCCAACCAACATGCACGGTTGTCCCGCAACTCCTTCAACAACTCGCGTCTAACATCCTCCCATCTATCTTCGTCGTTGTATATTGAATGCGCTACGGAACGATATCCGCATTGTCCGTCCGGAAGAACGTCAACTAACTTTGAAATGTAAGTGTGTAGAAAGGTCGGGATGCAATCCAGATACAATGTTAACTTCCCATCCTTAACAATTTTCTTAGGCCTTCCAACCTTTTTTTTTGCTAATGGAGGTTTGGGTGGTACGATGGGAGCCACTTTGGATGCGGCTGTGCTGCCTAACGTGTTTACGGGTGTACTACCTACCGAGTTAGCCGGAGTACTAGCACTAGCGGTTTGTTCAATAGGATATTCCCACGAACTAGGGTTCCTTTTAGTCGATTTATCAACGCCTCCCTTTGGTCTACCTTTAGCTCTAACCGCTTCTTTCGGATCTTGAATATGACTTGTCTCGGGCATCAAAATTTGCATTAATTTATTGATAATGTGGTCTTGTTGGTCGGGGCGAAAACTACGAATGGAGTTGTCAATTAAGGAAATATTTTTTTGCAATTCCTCTTCGCGAGAGGTAGGATCCCTATGCACAATATCTAATCTTTTCCAAAAAATATCCACATCTTCTAAAGGGATGCACCTACCTTCTCTAGCTATAAAGGCAATTTCACATGCACAAGGTAAACCATGCGTTTTCCTAAGGAAACAACCTCCACATGCCACCCGATCTACTCCTATATTCCGAGCACGTACAATAGCAACCGTCAGTATCTTTAGCCCCGCATGTGACACATGACCTTTAAGATTTTTGGTCAAAACACCATCGAAGCCGGGAATTGATCTAAACTTACTTCGCTCGAATGATTCGACGATACCCGCATGCTGCTTCGTTAACAAGTTATGAACTTTTTCCCAAAAAGTCTCAAAGTTGCATTGATTCGTCCCAAGATATTTTTTTAGGGACGAGTGTGCACCCTCCGCCCTACATAGTACAAGCAATAAATTATCAACATACTTGAACTTTAATAAAATAAATCAACGAAAAGTAGGATAGACGGACTAACCTATTTGTAGTTGTTTGGCCATAATGCTTAATCGTGTTCGTTTTGTACGCAAGGATCTTGTCAGCATATTTTGTTATCCACGAGTCCATAACGTACGCAAAGCACTCCGGTTTAGATGCGAACATCTCCTTAAGTGTATCCAGATTCTTTTGGTAACTCTCAAACGTGTTCGCCTCCGCAACGTAGCCGTAAAATTCAACAAATTGTTTCGCTACCGCATCATCGTGCAATATCTTCCGAACCGCCCCAAGGATGTTCTTACTAATGTGCCACGTGCATAACAAATGGTGCGTTCCGGGAAAAATTCTATCAACCGCACGCATGAGAGCTAACTCCCGATCGGTAACAATAATGGATGGAAATGCGCAAACACTATCCATCATCAAACCACGAAGAGTTTCCAAATCCCATACATAGTTTCCAATCTTCTCTCCGCTCATAAACACGTACGCAACGGTAAATGTGATGGAAGTGGATGTAAAACCGACAACCTCTAACAACGGCATCTTATACCTAGTCGTCTTGTGCGTACAATCCATGAATAACACGTTCGGGAATGTACGTAATAAGTCTATGCTAGTAGGATGTGCGAAGAAAAAGTCAGTGATCACCTTTGTATCATCTTTCAAACGCTCCCACGTCGAGTATCCATTCTCCTTCAACTTCGTTAATAGATATTGCATTTCGGTTTGTCCCCCGTGTTCAGCGTCCCTATGTTTTTGGCGGACATTGTAGATTGCACGCATGTTCGAAATGTTTTCCGGATATTGGTGCTTCAAACCACTGTATATCTCCCTAGGGCGCGAACCTAGGTGAGACAAACTACGAACTAGTTCCTCTTCGTCAAGTTTTAGCCTACAAGCGCGGGAATGACCGTCTAGGCGAATGTAGGGTTCATGATTGTGAGTACCGTTTATCACCTCCAAACGCCATTTCATGGCTAGTACGTCGATCGGATGACCTTTTAGCGCAAACGGACAATTACATTTCTTCGTCGATGTCTTCCTCTTTTTCAAAGTGTCCGGCTTTGCCTTTGATACGTATACACCGTATCGCTCGCAAACGTACTCTAACCTTGGAGTCCTTCCCCATTTCCCACTATCGTATAGTTTTCTTATTGTGACAAACTTGATCTTCTTTGATTCAATCTCCACGAAAGCATATAATTCGTCTTTAGTGAATAATCTATCCGTGGTGAATATTTTACTGTAATCGGCATCCATAAATGGAGGTTGGGCAGGTTCCTCCTGCAAAATATACAATCGAAATGTATGAGTTTATATATACAAGTTGCAGTAGCAGGCCCAAAATGAGACATGTCTCAAGTGCCGTCGCAGGCCCAAAATGAGACGGGCCCAAAAGACCGTCTCATTTTGGGCCTGCGACAGAGGCTCTCTGTCTGCAAAAAATGGGCCATTTTTTTGGCCTACCGTCGCAGGCCCAAAATGAGACGGTCTTTTGGGCCCGTCTCATTTTGCGCCTGCGACGGCACTGGCGACCCATCGCCCGCTGTTCGTGCGATGACGATGCTGTTCATCGCACGAGCAGCGTGCTACAAGCCTGAAATCCGAAAAAATGATTTTCGGTCCCTACCTCCATCCGGTAAGCTTCCTCCTCGTTCAGTAAGTCTTCCAGAGAAATTCCCATCTCTTCGTTGTCCATAGATACTCCGATTCAAGATTTTTCAAAGTGGGTTTGGGTAAAAAACGCTAATTTTTTCGAATTAATGGGTTTAGATTAGTAGATGTTAGTACAAATCTTCTAGATCTAGTGTAATATCGGATAGAGTTTTGTGTTTCGGCCGATTTGGAGACTAAATGGCATAAATGTCAAAATCTAGAGAGAGGAAGGGCAATTTTGGAATTTCAACTTTCAGTTTGAAAAAATAAGGGAGTAGGGTGAGAGATCTATCAAAATGTGTAACATTTCTAGCCTGGCCCCCAAACAAAAGCCTGTTTATTTTATTTTATTTTATTCAAATATCTTATGTATTTAAATCAAATCTAATTATATTAAGATTTTATTTTATTTTATTTTATTTTAAAATATTTACTTTATTTCCTTGTATTATAATTTAGGGTTTTGAGAAGCTCTTATATAAAGTCTCATATGCCTTAAGTTATTTTAAGTTTTTGGGAATAATAGATTTTTTATCTCTGAAAATTTCAAGTATTGTTACCCTTAGATTAGGGTTTCATCATGTTACCCTTGAATTAGGGTTTCATCTATCGTTGATTCTTCTTCTACTTCCGCCGCGTCATCAGTTATCTCTCACAACAATATTCGTATGGGATTACCTCTCATAGCAATGTTGTATGAAAGTATTTTGGAGAGAGAAATGAGATAAGTAGAAATAGAAGAAGATAAATAGAATAATAAGGTAATTATTGATTAATGATTGCAAATTTTCCTAGAAAAGGATGGTGCTTTATATAGTACAAGTAGTAAATCCACAATTTACATAATTACCTCTTCTTATGTGATACTTTACACCCTACTACTCTACTAATTCTAAACATGAGTATTAGTTATTACACAAAGCACATTCAATATTACATACTTGTTGAATTTATCCCAAATACTTTATTATATTCAATTAACTCCTTTATTTATCTAATTTTGCTTATTCTTCCCAATATTTCCTCCCCTTATCAACTGTAAGTGTTGAATGTGTTTTTTTGTATGAAATGTGTGAAGATTGAATTGAGAAATTGAATTTCTAATCAATGGCTTAATGATTGCTTATTGATATTTTTGGAGAAAGGTGGTTGTGGTACCATTGATGATCAAGATATTATGAAACGCTTTCAAGTCATGAGTAATACGACAATACATTTATGTTTGGACTAGAAATATATATTTATTTTGAATAGTGATTGAAATACTGGTATATTTTTACTATGTAATATTCAAATATTTATTTTTTGTTAATTTATTATATATATTTTTCATACTCTTAATTTTAGTTATAGATCTGCCATTGCCAAAGAAAATTTACTAATTATCACCATGATACAAAATAAAGGAATAATAAAAACCCATGGTTTAAGAAAGTCTTGAAAATAATCATTTTTTAGAACTTAACTATTGATAGCAAACTACATTTTTTAAATACCAGTCATACCCTATATTGTCATTACGATCTTCCTTTATTTGTTTCTTTTTTTTCATTTGATCAATATATTTCTGTGATTTGAGTTCTGATTTTCATCTTCCTTCGATCAATATCTTCTTCAATTGTGGATTATTTATTTTTTCGTTTCTTCTTCTTCATTTATCGATCATTTATTGATAACTCTAGTGTTTTAGGTTTTATATTTTTGTTATTTTGATTCTTTTGAGTTATTTGGTTGTTATTTTATGTTTGTATGATTGTTTTAGTTATATTGATTCTTTGATTTGAAATTATTGATTTCGGAAAATAGATGTTGGGATTTTGGGATTTTTGGTTTTCATGATTTTGTTGGGTAATAATGTGTTATTTACTTGTAGAAATACAATGTTGTATAATTAAGTGTGGAAAAAACAAATGTGTTCAAATTGCGTAACTAAGAGTAACTTGATTATGAAAAAGAAAGATATGTTAGGTAAATCTAAATAGTCTTTTAAAGAGCCGGGCTAGAAAAAAAACCAAATTTTGTTAGATCTCTCACCCTACCCTTTTATTTTGAAAGTCAAACTTGAAAACCCTAAAACCCTAAAAAAATGGTAAGAGGTCTATCAAAAACTTATATACATTGTTTTTTTCTGAAGGGTATATTTGTCCAAAATCATGTGAAAGATCTATCAATTATGTGTAGGATCCAGTCGTATAAGATCCAACAAAATGTGGCTTTTTTTTAGCCTATCCCTTTTTAAAATTATATTAGTCAAATATAAAAAAAATTATAAAATTATTTAAAAGAAAGATATAATAAGAATACCTCTAAAGATATGTAAAATCTTTTTCGATTGAAATTGTGGGGATGATAAGAATACCTAAATAAAATATTTGTAAGATATTTTTAACATATATAAAAAATATTTTATAAAATAAAATTTTATAAAATCTTTCAAAAATAAAACATTTACTATATGTATATTTTTCTTAAATATCTTATCATTAACCGTATAGTTGGGGTATTAAGTGGAAAGGGGTTGTGTAGATAAGAAGATATGAGTTATGTAAATATGATTTTGGTTATAAAAAATAAGTATTATAGTGTTGCGTAATTATGTTAGTTTATCTCTTCAGTTTTTTTGTTTTGGTCAAATGTCATATATTTCAAACCATATCCTAAAAATAAATCCAAAGATACCATTAATTTATTTATTTTAAGACGAACAGAACTAGATTAATGAAAGATATTTTTTAAATTTTTATTTATATTTTTTCTTGCATTTGGTTGTAAAATTAAGTGTAATCTAATTTGGTTGCGTAAATATACATGTATTGTGAAAAGATATAATTGTAATTGGAGTGCGAAATAATGGTTAAATTGGTTGTGAATTTATGAGTAACTAGGACGTGTATTTAGTTTTTACGTTGTAAAAAAAAGAATAAAGTTACTTGTTCAAATAGTTGGTTATGTAACTACATTCGTTTGGATTGTGTAAAAATATTTTTAGTTTGCAAAACAGAAAAGAAGCAAAATCTGGAAAATTTATTCCATCTCATGAGTTATGAAAAAAAAAATCATTCAGATCATTTAAACAAACACACAAGTATTTCTTAAATTACTAATTGTATTTGTTGTTGTGTAAAAAAATATAAAAATCATTAAAACTAAAAAAGAACAAAGTATATAATTACGAACGCAAAAATTGAAAAAATTAAAGATGAAATATAGTAAGTTCATCATAAAACTCGATTTTGTAGTTGGTATGTGCTGAAATTCTTCAGAATTCACTAAAATTTGTTACAAAAATATATAATTTAAGAGATTTGAGTGTTCGATTGGAAAATGACAAATAGAGAGAGAAAGTCACGAACTCTGAAAAAAAAATGATTTTTTAGTTTTTCTATTAGTTTTTTTATTTTTATACCCGAAAAGTATTGTTAAAAAAAATTAAATATGGGGATAGTTATAAGTGAACTTTAAAAATTGAGTAGTTATCACTAATTGCATTAAATGAGTTGTTATAAGTAACCCTTTCAATAAAATATTGTTCACTTATTAATCAAAAATTAACTTATTAATCAAAAATACACCTTGCCTATTTATACCTTCTAAAACTCTTTTTTGGGTGAAGCTATTTCCCCATAAACAAATACCAAATTAACCATTTCTTTACTTTCACACCAAAACCTATTAAATTCAGCAACTCCATTAAATTCTACCACCATCTCAACCATTTACACCAAAATCCTATTCATTCCGGCTATTCCATTAATTTCTACTACCATATCAACCAACCACAATTCAAAAATCGTGATTTGTGCATGTTTTTTTAACACAGATTTTCAAGTTACATGAATGTAAAACAAAAAAACAAGATTAAATCTTTTGTTTGGGTGTGTTTCTCTTCAATGAATAATTTTTTTTAAATATTTAAATTCTTTTGTTTTTAGGATTTAATTTTAAAAACTATGTTGGATTTAATTGAGATTAATAATATGATTGTTGATATAAAGGTTTTATCATGGTTAATTATATCAAAGAGAAATAGTAAAAACAAGTGAAGTGTTTGTTTGATTTTGAATTACGGAAGAAACAAAAAATACAACAAAGAAAATAGCTTAACCTTTTTTCTAAGCTACTCTGAACACTGACCTTTCGTTTTCTGGTCATCAACACTACTTTGGTCTAACTTTACGAAAACCTAAAAAACAGATCTAAACATTTTTTTGGTGAGTAATAGTTAGGATTTAAATGGTTCACCTCCAAACCCGGTGACCGGGGTCACCGGGACCAGTTTCATTGGTCTATTGCAAAGATTCGGAGGGATTATTCTACAACTCAAGAAACCTGCTTGCCATGGACTGTGTTCCAGATTCTATCTTCTGCAATTTTGAAGGTTGAGTGTCACTATTATGCTGAGATTCCAATAGCACCCCAGTGATTTTGAAAAGGTGGCATAATGCCTGTACATGCTCCTCAGGTGGCCACAGTGTACCATCCTCAGGTTTGAAAAACTCCTGAATAATCCAGTGTAAAGTAGTGTTGATAAGTAAATTGTGCTTGTAAAAGTCTCCCAAGAAACATGTAATGCCTAAATCAATAACCTTGCTGTAAAACCGGGGATTGTCATAACGAACTGCTGGTTCAATTAAGGAAGGGATAATGTGCGTTGGATTTTACAGAAGCAAACAAGTTTGTCCAAGCAGATCATATGCAGCAATTAAGTCAGTTTTACAGCTTGCAGCATAGTCAGCTTCTCCATGATCCAATATTACATCCAAGTCTTTTGTCATACGATGGAATATAGAACATAGACAATCTGGACTCCAGACAGCACAAAGTTGAAGAACCCAGATTCCAACAATACCATATCGGTCATAAACCGGACCCAAGAGCCTGCCAAGCCAGCGAGGTTCATTACTAAAACCATCCCAAATGTCATAGTTCAGCTCCTCTAAAGCTGAAGATCCGTCATATACTTCACTGTCACTCGCCTATATCCTGATCAATTTAAATTGCTTGCATGTTTTGAGGTCCATAGCCTTGAACTCGAAACAAAGCAATACCGTCTTCCTCGTATGTTTTATCAGTGATATCTTTCTCAATAATGTGTCTTTTGTATCCATCACTAAGACCACCCTTATAAACGATAAAGCATTGCATGATAGTGAAGAACTGAAATGGTGCACTTGCTTTATAGATGTGGGTCTGTGCCATTAAATATTACTACTTCAAAGCATCGTCATCAGACCCCATCAGACCCCACGTGCTTCTCAAATTTACGAAGTTCAGACATGCACAAAACTGTTGTGCTCCAATGATTCTGTAATCTCTTCGATTCAGACAAACCAAGAGCCAAACTTTGACCAGTCTACTCAGCAATACCATTCCTCCCCTATACAATATTTCCTGAAGCAAGACATTCTAAGACTTCATTGAGACAATGATTATCCTTGCGTATCATGTAGTATTCTGTTTGTGTTTTTGCCCATGTGAAAAACCCAAGTGCATGGATTCATTTGCTAAATTTCTTCAAAACCTGCCCCTTCTCTAAGAAATCTGTTTTAACAGGGCTAGCAGCTGTTGATGCGAATACTAAAATGGCAGCAAGGGGAAAGGTAGATGAAGGATAGACCCACGAATGTAAAGCCTGAGAATTTAATACTCGTACACCTCTCTCAGACATTTCTCAATTGTAGCATTGTATCCCTTGGCCGTGAAGAAGTGAGAGAACCAAATGTTTCCGTGGATTTAGCATGTTGGAGAAGGCAAATCATTGAAATGTACATTCCCCGATTCAACTAGTCTCCTCATACATCATCTTATTTCTTCTCAGTATTTCCTGCATTAGTGTTGCATTAAAATTGTGAACAGAACAGGCATGAGTCTGCCATCGCCAGTACTAGCAACCTTTATCAGGCCTGCCATGATTTTGACATGTCAACCGTGGCTGTATATAGGGACACTCCTATTCCTGATACATCAGGCGAGTCAACACGTCCCACGCCTAATTCTTACTCCACATAACAAGGCGAGTCAATGTCAATGCGCTCTATTTTAGTGGATCCCTCCACATAACAAGGGTGACCAAATTGTGAAAATTGCTATGTTAACGCAAATTCACACTCCGGTTACATCGCGATATCTTTTACCGTGCCAAGTTTAACAACTTTTTAAATTTTCTAATACGTTTTAATACATATTTTAATGAGAAACGTTTTTTATTATTAACCACTAGATACAAACGATATACTTGATCATAAGATCTTATGGCCGAAGCTTTTACAAATTTTGATGACATAGATACTGAGGTAAGTTGAAATTTTTAAAGGGTATATCACATTCATATTATATTTTGGAATAGGATAGTTCAATTTGATAATATTTATACAACTCATGGAGAGTATAAAATGTGAATAGTTTAAATAAATAAAATTTATTTATTATTCTTTAATAGTTCAATCTCATAATTTTTCACCACTAATAAACGAAATTAAAATATAATATTAAAAATAAATTAACTTATAAACCTTTTACTAATTTAAAATAATAATTTACAAACTATAACATTATTATTATTATTATTATTATTTATATTATTAATATTAATAATAATAATAATAATAATAATATAACAAAAAAAAATCAATGATCATCCCCCATAAATAAAAAATTCAAAATATAATAAATAACAATTAATTTATCAAACAATAACACTATTTATTTATTATATATTTGTTACAAAACTAATATATTACCTCAAAACACTTGTATTATGCATACATTTTAATTAGACCATAATAATAATCAAAGTATAACAATAAAAGTATATTAATAACTTATATAATATATTATCGTGATAATAATTTTGTCGTGTCTGTCGTGACCGCGACAACCATGTGAATGAGTCATCCCGAGTTTTGTCATGACAACGTATCGTGCGTACCGTGATATACTGTCGTGAATATGCCAAATCATGTTGTGTCACGTCCCGTTTTCACCTCTAGTTATGTGTTTGAACCAAATTTTAATATATATCAGCTTTATCTTGGGATTCATCTTTAATATTAATTAAGTTTTTGTCATGTAGACAAGTGTATCAAATACCGACTCAGATGGTTTTATCGTTAAAAATAAGATCAGTAATTGGTGTCGTATAAACACAAAATTTTAGTATTGGTGGTCTTGAAGATATTACACTAGATGACAACAATGCAATCTTGCGATCATCCATCACAAAACTTTATCGATTCGTTTAACGATTATAATTAGAATTTATGTTAACTTGTCATAGACATCCTAACACTAGAGGGTAAGCGTCCATAGTGACTAATATTTATAAATACAGAAGAAAAAAAATACAAGTAGGAAATGTTTAGGAATTATTACCTTATTATATTTTATCGGTCCTGACATTATGTACGGGATCAGATGAGCTTTAGTTTTCAACACCAACTTCTTAACAGTCTTCTCTAAAATCAAATTCTCATCATTATGCTAATCGATTACGAACTTGTAAATTTTTTCTTCAATTGTGCATGCAGACTGAAAGATATTGTTCTTTATTCTAGTTCTCGAATCAGCGAAATCACTTTTGGGAAATGTGATTTACTTGTTTCATAAAATAATTGTCTAACATTATCGTCTGAGATGCTTTATATAAGAGACATCCATAAACCCTAATCGAATATTCTAAAAAAATATTTTTAAAAAATCCAATCAAATCTTACTCAGATTTGATTTGCTAAATATAAACCCTAAATGTTAAGATAAAATTAAGAAAGATTTCACACCTATATCACTTCTTATCTTAAAATGGCAGGTGCATTCCCATTAGATATCATAAGTCTGATTAGGGTGATGATTATGATTGTGTTATTATGATTAGTTCACCTAGAGGACCTAGTCTTTTAATTCCACAAGTATGAATCATTTTCTATCTTGTACTTAATATATTTATATCTCTTTTATCATTTTTGTTGATGGATATATCGTTTTAGAATAGTTAGTTGGTTTAGGTAGGTAGTCATATTTCCATTGCTAATCTTATAAGTGTGACATTCTCCTCTAAGTCTTCTAGTTATGTGATAATATATTAAGTTATCATTAACCGAAACACTTTAGTAATATTATATCTTTCAATTTAATAGTTCTTGGAGTGAACTATAGGATATTTTGGCAAAGATAGGTTTTGTTGATTTATATGTATGAAGTTTACTGTTCCATACATTGCATTTTCAAGTTCAATTTTGAATTTTTCTAAGGATTTCACGGCTTTTTATCTTGCTTCTTCACTCTCTTCGTATAAAGTATGGAGCGTATCGAATTTGACATGATATTATTTCAATCATTTTTTTTGTTTTGCAGAGATATAGCTCTTTATTTGCATTAGGTCAATGTCACATTCATCCTTATCTTCTTGACACGATAGAAACTGATCGATAAGATTCCCCTGAGCGCTTTCAGTCCATCTTTTGTTATCGGTCGCTTCTTTTTTTAGGAGAATAACTTCTTTAGACATAACTTCATATTGTTCTTTAATAGCTTTAGCTTCTTGTGTTAATTTTTTGGTATTCCTCTCAAGAGTGGAAACAGGTCAGACTATGTTGTGGATAGTAAGTGCTAACTGATTAAATCTATGTAAAATAAAAGTTGAGTCATCAGAGTCACAAGAATCGGAATTGTTGGAAGAATAGTTTGGTGACTGATATAATTCGACAGGTTCTTTGGCTATGTCGACATCGTCTAAGGTAATTTATTGTTCGTAATGTTCTTCCTCAGTGTCCACAAACCGAGGGACTTCATTATCTTCTCCAATTACTTATGATGTTGAAAAAGGGGAGGGTACGACGATGACTTCTTCTAGGATGGTTTCTTTAAAAGTTTTCAAAGTACCAGTTTTCCTCTTCTTCAAAACCAATGTCTTATTCTCTTCGAAACTTTAAAATTTACGTCTTCGGTATCAAGAGAAGTTGCTTCGAAGTCACCAACGGTTACCTTAATATCAAGAACAATATTCTCTGCATTAGGCAATGACACTTCTTCGAATTTTGTTGGTTTTTTACTGGTTTTCTTTTTCTTCCTATTGACCTTCGAGGGACCTTCACATATTTATTTTTGGTCATATAACTAGAACCTCTACTCCTAGCGGGAACGAAAACTTTGGTTTCCGGAGCAGTTAATCTTTTGACAACTTTAGTAGGACTAGGAGGCTCTAATAATTGTTTCGAAGTGAAAGTGGCCTCTACTGAATTTTTTCATAAGTAGTTTTGCACAAGATTGAGTGGATTGAAACACTGGTTGAATTTGTTTGACCACTCATTCTTTGCTCATTCACTAAGCTTTAGAAAGGTCTCATCGACAATATCAGAATGCTCCAAGAACCGCTTCGAAATTTATGCACAAAGAAACAAAACATTTTGATATAAATAAGGTTGAATAATTATTTTAATAAGAAGAAAACTTATCAGTAATCTTCCACTTTAGTGAGAGTCTTTGGGGATTCTTAATAGAAATATTTTTTATGTTATCCAAGCATCCACTTATGAAGAAGAATTTTTATTTCCACGTCTTGTCAGCTTCCAAAAGATCATCTATAATTTCGGGATCGTTCCCAAGATAATATAGTAGACGAGCATACATAGTTATTTTTCATACCGGTTTTGGCCATCAATTGTGTCATGGGAGTTTTATTTTGACCACTTTTGATGTCATGATGTGAGATACGATTATGAATCATAAATTATATTTAGTTTGGCTTATGAAAAGGTTGATGATTTTGACGTATATAATGATCACGAGATCTAATGGAAACCAAAGACCCCAATTTAAGATTCAGGGTACACAATATGCTCATCTTCACCACAAGATATGAGAGTTTCTCCAATGACATGAAGGCGGATTGTGACAGACCTAGGTACTCCTCATTTCCTTTAAAGTGTATGCGCCTCAGATTCATAGTAGTACTCATATTGTACTTTGCTTTGGGAAATAAGATATCCAGACAGCACATATTTTAAGGAAACACTTAGGTTAATTTCTTTAACTTTCCTTTTCTTTTTCCTTGGTTTCTTTAAAAAAGTTTTGGCACAAAAGTTTTAAGAGCGGTCTCTTCAACTATTTGTACTTCGGAGTCATTAGCTACCGCTGATTTCCGATTATTTAATTTCCCTGAAGATTCATCTCTCAATTGGAGAAAAGATTTTGAAATGTTTGATTTGGTTATATACGAAGGCATCATATGTGGTTCTTCAATCATCATATATGTTTCCTTCAGGGGAGGATTAGTTGTTTCTTCTTGGTTTTGGCTTTGATATTTTATTTGGGATTGGAGGTGGAAGGATTCTACTTTGAAATATTTTTCTCTTCAAAGTCACACATAACAAGAAATTGAGATTTTGGATCGGGTTTTAAGAACAAACTCTAGGATTTATTGAAGAATGGTTATTGGAAGGAGAGTATGAGGTGTTGGCTTGGGATTGTTTTCTCATTAAAGGCCAAAGACCGTATGTGGTGGTTTGAGTCATTTGTCAAAGATAATCATATATAATTCCTGCAACCTCTATTTAAGCAGCTTTTTGCGCAACCGTAAGCCAATCTCACATGTTCTTAATCTCGAACATAAATCGAGAAGTTATTTATAAAATCTGAAAGTGGTCTAATGTCAACGATAAATAATTTTTTTGTTGAGGTGGTTGTAGGTGAACGGTGGTGGAAATGACGGTGGAGAGTGGGGAGAGCGACTTTCTCTTTCTATTTCATGAATTGGTTAGGTGAAAATTAATGAGACTAAGAATTGTATTTATAGCAAATGATAAAAAAGCTTTATGGGCTTTTCTAATAGGAGTTTAGGGGCCTCTATATCTACTGGGACACGTCGATATGTCATAATAATGGTAACATGATGGGACTACAATGGCATCAACAAGTGTCAAAATTTATCCGACAAATAAAGCTGTTTCAAGTAATATCCGATGAGAGATAAGGAAGTATCAAGGATCGACTACTATTTCTTTCATCCCCAAAAATTTGAAGAAGTCTTATATAAAGATGCATTTTTTGTTATTTATCAGTAGAGGGCTACTCATAAAGGTATAAATTATTCAAACCTTAATAATTAATTTAGAGAGATCAATATAGCTACAAATAATTTAAAGTTGATGATCTGCGTAAAGTAAAAGCTTAGAGGATTTAAAATGTAATATATTGTAGGTATGGTTATACGCAGGAAAAAGTAGGGTGAGATAACTAATGTAACAAACATTAGAATTTTGCTGGTAACAAACCATTTATAAGATAATTCGGTGTACTTTTATTATAACAAAAAAAAGTTGAAACATTACAACTTGACATCTGATTACTTTCTCTCTTAATTATTTTTTCTCTTTATAAATTTATCTCTCTATTAAGAAATCTTCTTAAACCGATTTATTATCTACAAAAATATACAAAACAAAAAAATATAATTAAAAACCAAAACATAACTAATTTTAAATAAATAAAAGAGAAAAATATCATTAAATATCCACTCAACTACCTAATTACCCACTAGTACTCAAAATTAGTACATTGTCACTTGGTACTTTCACCTAAAATATGGACAAAAATACCCCCCGACTATATATATGTATTTTTCTCTTCAAACCCAATTTTCCCCTTCTAAACACCCTAAAGCAACAATACACGTTTAATTTTTTAGAAACAACCACTCAACTGTTCGACTTCTACACTTTTCGCTCCAGAGAAACCCTTCCAGCCCTCAACCCAAAATTCAGTCGTTCTTCACTGGATTTCGACCCTTCACCACAATCTACTCCCTCAAGCAACCAACAACAACCGTTCGACGAGTTGTCGTTAAGTCTACGCTGGCCGGTGAAGCAAGAACCAGGTACAATAACCAGGTACATCTCAAATTTGGAAAATGTCTCTTTTTTGCGTTAAAGATTACTTCGAAGCACGTGTTGTTGTTTTTTTACGATTGAAGTTGCTTATTTCTATCGAAATCAAGTGATTATGATCGATAGTTGGTATTTTAGTTTGTGGGTTTAACGTCATACACAACAGTCTCTTAGGTTACATGTACTGTTAATCGTTTTGTGCGTATTGTGATGTATATTAGATGTGTTTTAGGTGGTTGTTTATTGGTTTTGGTATAGTTTTATATTTCCCAAATTCCTGCAACGTGCATGTAAAATATAAAACAATTCGCAACTTGATAACGATGAGTCTGAATTCTGATTACTCCCCGGACAGGGACAGATCGGACCTAGCTCTCCAGACCGGACAAACCACTTCGAACACCTAGCTAATGGGACTGTTCGAACTATGACAAAAGTACTAAATATCAAATGTGGGTAATGAAAATTAACTGCAACCAGCCAGCTTAATTCTCCCTCTACTCTCTACTCTAAATATCAAACACCCACATACTTCTTTAAACCACCAAACAAAGTACAAGCCTACCCTCAAGCGATAATTATCCTTACCAAATTGGCGACCACAGTGGGAGCACGAAGGTGCCTGAATCAAGAATTCAAAACCAGCAAGGAAAATCTGTTCGAATGAATCTGGACGCCCCAGGAGTACCACCAGCTCTGCTCAAAGTGGTGGGTGAAAACGATGAATACACCATCGAAGAGCGCGATAGGTTGAAGGGTGAGATAGAAGCCCTGAAGGCAGAAAAGGCTAGGATGGGCATGAAAGAAAAATCCAAAGCATCACTTGCTCATCACACCGATAACCCCAGAGAGCATGAGCCTTCAAAGACTCATATGAGTACCAAAAAGACTCATGCCAGCTCTAAAAAGTCTCATCGGTCTAAGCCAGTGGAGAGCTCTGACTCAAGCTCAGAATCTTCTGATAGCTCTTCAGACGATGAGGGCGTTGAAGAATCCTTATCCTCTAGCAGCGATGAGGGTCGAACTAAAAAGAAGCAAAAGCAGATTAAAAAATATTCGAGAAAAAGAGATGGGCATGGGAGAATGAAGAGGAATATTGGTAAAGGGTCATCTCATAGCCGGAGGCATGTGGACCGGATGCTGATGGATCCTTTCGCTTTTCACGATGAACCAGGTATCTTTGCAACTCCCAATGAGGATACTGTGTTCAGTCGTGGTAGAAATTGGAGGCAGTCTTCATTATCTTCCAAAATTCTGTCCGGAAACCTCCCTAAGAGGTTTGACAGCACCAAAATGGAAAAGTACGATGGCAGTACTGATCCGGACAACCACTTAGAGCAATTCAAGAACTTTATGATGAACTTTGATGACGATGATAAGCTACTTTGTAGAGTATTCTCCCAGTCTTTTACGGGGAGTGCTCTGAAATGGTATAACAGTCTACCACAAGGCTGTATCAAGAATTTCGATACTTTTTGGATGGCCTTTCGAAGGCAGTTCGTTGGAAGTAAAGAGCTAAAGGGCAATGGAGACACAATAATCCATTGTGCTCAGGAACCAAACGAGTCCTTAAAATAATATATAAGTCGTTTTGTGAACACCAAGAATGGGTTGGCTGATTGCTTCGAGCAAGTGGCAATAGCATCCTTAAGACAGGGCTTGAATCGTGGCAATTTGGCTGATTCAGTGACCAGAAAGAAGGCCATGACCTGGGGAGGGTTGCTGAATCAAGTTGGAAAACAGATTAACGTAGACGAAACAAAGAAAACAAGGGTGCACAGGCAAGTGAAGTCTGCCCCGGTAGCACCAAATCCCAATCAAAATCAGTCCGGGTACAAGGCAAGGGAAACCGGACAGGGGCATGGTAGGGCCAAAGCTGAGTCTCAGCCAGCCGCTCCTGCTCAGAGTCAGCAATCCAGAAACAAGAGAGGGCCATGGGTCCAACCGGAGTGGTTCGCAGAATTAAAAGAAAGTGTGGCCACCATTTATGATAAAACAAAGGAGGAGGTGCACTATAGAAGACCAGCCACACTGCAATCTCCCAGAGAGCATCGCAATAACTATTTCTGCCAGTATCACAATGACACTGGCCATACCACTGATGATTGTATAGCTTTGAAGCAAGAGGTTCAGAACTTGATCGAAAGGGGAAAGCTGGGGGCTTATGTCAAAAGAAGAGGAGGTAACAGGCCTGACAACACTCACCGGGTTGGTCCAAGTAATGCTGCTCCAGAGGGAGCCATGGTTATAATTGAAAGGTTTGATATGGAATCTGAGTACTTGGATCCTGATCCAACTCGAAACAGAGTGGGTGCAATTGAGGAATGTTCTAGGAAGGTCTCCGGACTCATTAAGTTTTTTGAGTCGCTTATAATTTTCGGAGGGTATACTATGACAGCTCCTACTGCTTCTTCGAGGAAGAGGCACGTTCATACTTTAGCCACCCAGCTAGAAGGAGGCATAACTTCCTATCAGTCACCAAATCCATTCCCCTTCATTGTTTTTGATGAAGATGATTTAAGAGATATAGCTGGCCCTCATGAGGATGCTGTTGTCATAGGAGCATCTATTGGGGGCAATGACATAAGACGAATTCTGGTGGATACTGGAAGCTCAGCCAATATCATTTTCTTAACTACGTACAAGAGAATGAAAAATCCAGCTGTAATTGAGAGTTCGGACAGATCAATTGTGGGCTTTACTGGCAGCTCAGCAGATGTGATCGGAGAGTTCGAAGAAGAAGTTCTATTGGGAAAGGTCCCTTTCAAGAAAATGGTCAGGATACTTTTTATCATGGGGGATTGTCCCACTTGCTATAATTCTATTCTAGGGAGGTCTTGGCTCTCTAGGATGCATGTTGTGGCTTCAACAGTCCACCGGTGCTTGAAATATGCTGTTCAGGGACAGGTGGGAGTTGTCTGGAGCAGTCAAAAGGTTGCAAGAGAATGTTATGCTACAGCTCTGGCTCCCCGAACACTGGGGGCAGTTCGTATTAACGAAAAATATCATATTGAGGGGATTTATAGGGGTGGGGGTGAAATTGATGACCCAAGAGAGACCCCTGGAGTGTTGATACCGGTCGAGGAGGTAGAGACGCATTGTTTAGAAGAAGGAAAAAGTGTCAAGATAGGGTCTAAGATGCCACCCGTTTTGAAAAATGAAATGTTAAAGCTTTTAAAGAATCATCAGCACGTTTTTGCTTGGTGCAATGCTGATGTTACTGGGGTTCCAGCAGAAGTAATATCACATCACCTGTCTATCCGGAAAGACATAGCACCAGTGGTTCAAAAGAGAAGAGCTTTTTCTAAGGAAAAGGCTGATGTCATTGTGCAAGAAGTTGACAGGCTCACAAAGATGGGGCATATCAATGAGTCTCAATATCCTTTGTGGACTGCCAATCCGGTTATGGTAAAAAAGAAAAATGGCAAGTGGCGCATGTGCATTGACTTCACAGATCTCAATAGAGCTTGCCCAAAAGATTTGTATCCAGTCCCCCGTATTGATCAGTTAGTAGACTCCACCTCTAGGAACAAGCTGCTATCCTTTATGGATGCCTTCTCCGGATACAATCAGATCCAGGTAGATCCAAAGGATCAAGAGCATACTACATTTATCACTGACATGGGTCTTCATTGCTACAATATAATGCCGTTTGGGTTGAAAAATGCTGGGGCTACTTATCAGAGATTGGTCAACAAAGCTTTTGCTGATCAGATTGGAAGGCATATGGAAGTATACATCGATGACATGATGGTGAAGAGTGTGGATGAGCAATTGCATTTGGCAGACCTTCAAGAAACTTTTGCCAATTTGGTAAAAGTGAATTTAAAATTAAACCCAGAAAAATGTGTGTTCGGAGTGCAGTCCGGGAAGTTTCTAGGCTATATTATAAGTGAGCATGGGATACAGCCCAATCCGGACCAGCTTAATGCTCTATTCCAGATGGAGCCTCCTCGAACTGTTAAAGAAGTACAACGACTAACGGGGAGATTAGCTGCTTTAAACAGATTTATCTCAAGGTCTTCGGACAGGTGCACCCCGTTCTTCCAAACCCTGAAGGGTGCAAAGGGATTCGATTGGACCTCACAATGTGATGAGGCTTTTAATGAGATCAAGAAGCACCTGTCCTCCCCCAAAACTTTATTTAAACCAGTTAACGGGGAAACACTCTTCGTATATTTGGCAGTTTGAAGTTGTGCCATTAGTGTTGTGTTGGTAAGAGAAGTGGATAGTTATCCCCATCCGGTGTACTACATTAGCAAAATTTTGATAGATGCAGAAAGGCGTTACTTGAAACTCGAGAAATTAGCATTGGCCTTAGTAATAGCTGCAAGTAAGGCTGTTATCGGTCCGGTTTGGTCCGGGTTTCGATAAAACCGAACCGGACCGATAATGTTATCGGTTAAGACCGAACCGAACCGATAAACTTTCGGTTCCAATAAATAGAACCGAACCGGAACCGATAAGAATCGGTTCGGTTCGGTCCGGTCCAATTAACCGAACCGACAACTACCCCCTTATCTTAATTAAAAATTTAAACTGTGTTTTAATAGTGTAGCCAGTGTAGGCTTTAATTGCCTTTGGGCTTCCAACCATTACTTTAGACTAAAAAGTCATGCTTACGTCTCTTATATAGAAGTCCCTCCTATCCTTCATGTTTGAAGTGTACCGATGTGGGATATAAATATTTTAGATAGAAAGTTTTTTTCTTTTTTTTTGAAAGCAAACGATGCTATTATTCATCTGAATTCGAAACCTGTAGGAGTTAATATCTACTGGGTAGCTAGATTCAACATCACACGGGGAGTTAGGTTCATGCACAGCATGCATCATTGCCCTTACAAATGAGGGACTACATGCAATTAATCTTAGGGACAGTGGGTTCGTAGTGATTAGAGATGAATCTACTCTCTTCCATTCACCGGTGCAGCAGCATGGATTCAATTTCCCCTATCAACTGGCGAACAACACTCAGAGTGATAAACCTAGCTCTGGTCAGGTGTTCACCATCCCGGCTGCCAGAGGCGATGTTATTCTTGCTGGAACCGATGGGCTATTCGACAACTTGTTTAATAACGAGGTCACAGCTGTTGTCGTTCAAACCTTAAGATCATCTTTAACCCCTCAAGCATTGGCTCAGAAGATTGCAGCATTGGCACGTCTACGAGCGCTAGACAAGAATCATCCATCACCATTTTCGGGTGTGGCTCAAGAAGCTGGGTTTCGTTACTTTGGAGGAAAACTCGATGACATCACTGTTGTTGTCTCTTATGTAACTAATTGAACGTGTGGTTGGTTGGGTAGATCAGGCTAAAAAAAAAACATCACACGGGCAGTTTAAGATCCAAACAAACATTGTCTTTGCTAATCAGAAGCAACTACTTAAAAATCGAAATTGAAATTGTAACAGCATTGATGATCATTTCTTCAGGCTAGGAATCATCACTGACTTCATTGAGCAAATCCATGATAATATTCTGGAGAGCTGGTAAAAGGTAACAAGTATAGGTAACAAGTATAGGTAAACAATATATTATGTCTGGAGAGCAAATCCATGTATATATACCCGATTACTATAGATTTTACCGTTTCGGTTTCTTACCGGTTTATCGGTTCGGTTCCTTACCGATTTTATCGTTTCGGTTCCTTATCGGTTTCGGTTTTTAAAATGGAACCGCGAACCGGACCGCTAAGGTTCGGTCCGGTTCTCGGTCCGGTTCTTACCGGTTCGGTTCCGGTCCGGTTCTCGGTTCCTTGGAACCATTAACAGCCCTAGCTGCAAGAAAAATGAGGCCTTATTTCCAAGCTCATCCTATCATCGTCCGGACTTCTTTTCCCTTGAAAAACGTCCTCCAAAAGGCAGACATTTCAAGCAGGATGACTTAATGGTCAGTAGAGCTGGGGGATTTCGACATAGATTTTTCTCCTCGAACAGCAGTTAAGGCCCAAGCAGTGGCTGATTTTTTGGTTGAATTTCACTCCGACAGAGATTCAGAGCAGACTACTGACATAAAAGATAAAAAGGTATGGGTCATCCGAACAGATGGTGGATCTAGCACTATGGGATGTGGTGTCGGGGTGTGTTTGACTTCCCCATATGGTGACAAAATGTACCAAGCTATATGTTTTGCTTTCAGGGCATCCAATAATGAGTCCGAGTACGAAGCGGCTATAGCTGGTTTAAAGTTGGCCTACATCTGTGGGGCTAAGAGGTTCATGCTACTAAGTGACTCCCAGCTTCTTATCCACCATGCCCAAGGTCAGTCTGAGGCTAAAAAGGAGCAGCTTGTGAAATATTTACTCCTCCTTAAAAATGAAGCACTCAAGTTTAAAAGTGTTGCTTATGAACACATACCCCGGACAGAAAATGAGTTAGCAGACTCATTGGCAACCATATCATACACGTGCCTCCGGATAAATCACTAGCCAGAACATTGAAACACAAGGCTCGTGGTTTCATCATATTGAGAGACGTTTTGTATAAAAAGTCTTACAGTAAACCTCTCCTGCGCTGTTTGGGGGATGAAGAGTCTCAAGTAGTCCTCTCCGAATTGCATGATGGTGAGGGATCAGCCCATTGTGGATTCAGGGCTTTAACATGAAGAGTTCTACTGGCTGGTTACTATTGGCCATCTATCATGAAAGATGCTAAGGAATTGGTAAGAAGGTGTGACCCATGCCAGAGGTACATCAATGAAATTCATGTCCCAGCCATTCCTTTAGAGTCAATTTCTGAGCCTATTCCTTTTGCTCGATGGGGGTTGGATTTAGTAGGGCCTCTACCTATGGCCTCCGGAGGACGCAAAACTATAATTGTTGCTATAGATTACTTTTCGAAGTGGATTGAAGCAGCCCCTCTAGCAGGAACAACATCAAAAGCTGTTATAAAATTCATTATATCCAATATCTGTTGCAGATTTGGTGTCCCACAAAAGATAACAACAGACAATGGGCCACAGTTCGACAATAGGGAAATGGAGAGTTTTTGTGCCTCAAGGGGTATACAACATTGTTTCTCTTCACCTTTCCACCCACAAGCAAATGGACAAGTCGAAGTGGCTAATAGAACTATACTGTCCGGTCTAAAGAAGAATTTGGAAGGGGCTGCTGGGAAGTGGCCTAGTTATTTACAAGAGGTCTTGTGGGCCTACCGGATAACACTTGGGGCTGCAACACAAGAGTCACCCTTTGCTTTGGTCTATGGGATGGATGCAGTAGCTCCCATAGAAGCAACTCTCCCATCATTTCGTGTTCACAACTTCTCTGAACGCGCTAACGAGGTGGCAATCAGAGGCCAGCTCGATTTGGTAGAAGAAAGACGAGTTAAAGCTCACCTTAGAGTTGCACACTATCAGGGGTTGATGAGAAGCAGATTTGCTTCCAGAGTTAAAAGAAGAGATTTCCAACCGGGGGACAAGGTATTAAGGAAAGTCTTCTTACATACTAAAGAAAAGTTGTTCGGCAAATTGGCTCCAACTTGGGAAGGACCTTATGTGGTTATTGAAAGGCTTAAACCTGGAACATATTGGCTAGAAGACAAGGATGAAAGAGTTTTAACTCACCCTTGGAATATCGAACATCTCCGGATGTACTTGGAGTAGTATTTGTGTAAATATTTACTTGTTTAAACATCCATGTAAATATTTGGGGGCATACTCTTTCTTCCCTAGTGGCACGGGGAGGTTTTAATGAGGTGTCCGGGCTTTTGAATAAAATTTAATGCCTTCTTAAAAATTTTCCGAAGTGTTTTAAGTTTTGTCCTTTGTCACGCTATTCGGATTGAAATAAAAGAATGATGACCACTTAAATATTCGTCATCGGAGAATTTAAACACTCTCACTATGAAATAACTAAGGGTTATTTAAACTCTAGCCGGAGAATTTAAACACTCTCACTATGAAATAACTAAAGGCTGTTTAAACTCTAGTCATCAAAATTGGAACAAACAATGAAAGAAGATTAGAATTGCACAAAACAAAAATATTCATTAAAATAACTTAAAGTGCCTTGGCCTTCCAAGGACTTTTGAATTGTCAAAATAGAACAAAAAACCTGTCCGGTCAGATACCGGACACAATTACAAAAAAGAATGCCTTGGCCTTCCAAGGACTTTAGTCTGGATAAAAAGTAAAAAAGTAGTTCATAAATTAAGGTTGAGCCTTTGAAGATGGCGCAGCTTCATTTTCCTTCTTCTTTCCCTTAGGATCATCTTGATCTTCGTCTGGGCTCTCCCCGGTACGTTCTTCGTCATCGGATGAGGAAGCACTAGAATAACCATGCAAGTCTCCATCAGCCATTGTATGATACGGGAGGTCGTCAGACTTAACATGAAGCCATAAATCCCCTAGGTTCCTCTTCAAAAACTTCTCGTGGAAGAGTGGAACCATGTCAGACCTCACCTTGGCATACATTTCCTCCTGGGTGTCGATCACGTTGTTGGCATAAGTGTCGATCTTGGCCTCCTGCTACCTTATCAAAGTAGCTTTCTCCTCGGCAGCCTTAGACACTGTATTCTCAAGAGCAATTTTATCATTGGCCAGGTTGGTGATGATTTGGTCTTTGGCCTTGGATTCCCCCTTTAAGGTGGCAAGATCTTTCTCCAGTCCGGACAGCTTCTCCCGGAGCTCTGTAATGGTGTCCTCTAAGGTGGTGACTTTTGTGGTACTTGTCACTTGGTTTCTCTTCAACTCCTCATTTTCTTCCTTTAGGATGGCAACGTTTGAAGTAGTAGTACGAAGGTCATCAGACAGCCTCTCTTTGTCAGATTTAAGATCCTTGATAATGTCTGCCTGATTCCGAACTTGTTTTTCCAACGCAAGCACATGCTGAACATCACTTAATAAAGAGTGGGCTATGACGTCCTTTTCACTTGAAACAATAAAGGTCTTACCATTGAAAGTGACTGTATTCGAGGTGCTCGGAGGGAGATAAGGCCCAGCGAAGTCGTCTCTGGGAAGATTAATGAAGTACTCACCAAGCCCACCAAGACCGGTGATGTCTACCCCATCAATGTTGAGATCTCCCCCTTCGACCTCATCGGTATGGAAGTCGCCCGGTATCTCCTCCGCTAATGTTGGGTCAGTAGGATCAGCTTGGGAAGGAGGCTCCGGAGCCCGGAGAGAAGGCTCGTCACCCTTAGAGATCTTCTTCTTCTTGGCCTCCCGGTCTTTGCTTTCACTTCCCTGTTTACGATTTCTTTTGGAAGCCCTTGGAGATTTTGGGGGGTGCACTTCTTGCCTTTCAGCCTCCTACTCCACCACTTCTAGGAGAGCAGCATCAATTTGGCTGTAGACTGGCCCCTCCGGGTTTATTGGAGCATCCTCCTTTGCATCAGCATGGTTAACACCACCCGCCACTTTCTTGCCTTTCTTTTTACCCTTCATCTTGCTTGGGGCTTTGGCCTAGCCTGGCAAGTAGAGTGTCACATCTGGTTCATGGGTCCTTTTAAGCATAACATCCGGAGGAGGCTGAGTGGTGAGCTCCTCCCAAGACAAGTCTCTCCGACCTATGGTGTTCCACAAGTGAGACCTTTCCAAGTTGCCTCCGGTAAAAGCAACATGGAACCGGTTCCCCCACCTCTCAGCAGCCCAAGCATTGATCTTGGTGCAAGTAGCCTGTCCGGCTTTCAGATAATCACTGAATTCCTTGGGCAGTTCTGCTGAGGCAAAAGTAAGACCAATTAGTTTAAACTAACTCTAAAAAAAAGAGAAAGACAAAAGTATAAAGCGGGAAACTTACGATCACTCGTCCACCTGCTTCTGAGAAGACTTGGGTTCACTCCGGACTTGATTTTCCTTCCATTTTCCCAAGCCCCACTTACAAATAGAAATTAAGTCCTCCAGTTCCTCTCCGCCTCTAGCAGGTCATCCACAGCTTTGATATTGTCCCCGATATTGAAGTGGTAAAAAGGGATGTTGGGTTTTCTACAAAGACCGGCCACAGCAGCAAACTCCTCCATAGGCAGAGGGATCCCGGAGAGCCTCGAAGCCATGATGCTGACCATGAGGGTGTACTAGCTCCGTGAAGATGACAACTTCGCTTAATTTGCAATCCATGGGAGTCTCTGGGTGTATGGGGATCCTGATCTTCACATTCTCCGGTATTCCCCACTTTGTACGCATCCGGCCCAGCTCAGTTGTGTGGATGAATGCGTAGTTAATTTTATGCAGGGAAAGGAGATACTTGACATTGACCTTGTGGAAACAAGGCCCCACCTTTCCTTCAAGGCTCTCCGGCAGATCCGGATGCTTCAAACACAGCTTCTCTTTGCCTTTGTCTTTTTTGGCAACAGCAGCACTACTGGTCTGACCTGAGGGCTCAGACTCAAATGGGGCCTCTTCGACAGAGTCCTCCATTAAATCCTCCATAATTGATGAAGGGTTTTTGGTAGCAGAAGTAGAGGGAGGGTTCAGCTCTGGCTCAGCCTGAAATCCGGACTGATGGGCTTCAGTGTCCCCTTGATTTCTGGCCTCCGATTGGGGCTCTGATACAGATGTTTCTCTTCAAAGACTTGGACTAGTGCCCTCCGGACCGGGCAGCCTGTCCTTGGGAACTTTGATGGGCACTTCTGACCCTGTGCTACTGTCTTTAGCACCTGATTTTGAGGGGGTGCTCTTGGAAGCTTGGCCTTTAACTAACCGGCCTCTTCTCCGGTCAACTAGCTTTTGAGGGGAGTGCTCCGTATCTGACCCCATAGCTATGAATGGGGAGGGTTTTTTGAAACTGGTAACTGTTACTCCTGGCTCGACAACGGGTTCCGATTCCTGAACCGAGGAACCAGAGATAATGGGGGAGAAGTTAGTTTGGAATAGCTTCTTTGGTTTGGTACCTTTTGAGGAAGAAGAACCTTGATCAGATTCTGTGGCTGAAGTTAATGGCTTGTCGATGGGTGAAACGGGTAGTCCTGCAGCGATACGTCTTTCCCTTTCGACCTTTTGTGCCTTTTCCAACTCAGAGAGGTTGAGCCACCCACCTTTGATCAGATCGTTCCTCGCTGTAAACATAAACTATCTGGGTAAATTTTTGCTTTAGAGAGAGAAAGCTTAAAGAAGTTGTGTAGAGTAAATATGAGAGTGATGGTGAAACAGTAGAAAATGTTTAAATTTATAGTAAATCTGAAAAATGAGTTTGATTCCTAGGAGAATTCGAAAATATTGGTAATGATTAAAGACGACGCTGATGTCACCACCTTTAATTAAGAGGTTGCTTTTCGAAGAAGGTGGGTTTGAAATTTAAGGTGAAAAAACGGCTGAAGCAACCAATCAGAAAGCGACACGTGTCCCACGAACTCTGGCAAAAAACTGTTTTGATTCATGAAGCTTTATCAGTCAGGATGAAACCATAAGGCGAACAGACCTGTCCGGATTAAAACTATCCCTGGCATCGGACAGTTTTTCAGGTTTTTGACTAAGGTATTTGAACAAACACCTAAAAAAGGGGCTCCTGATGAGTCCGAATTCTGATTACTCCCCGGACAGGGACAGATCGGACCTAGCTCTCCGGACCGGACAGACCACTTCGAACACCTAGCTAATGGGACTATTCGAACTATGACAAAAGTACTAAAAAACCTAAACACTTCTTGACTAAGCTACTTGCTCTCCTACTTAGAGCTCATGGGTCTTTAAACATGACCCGGGTCCATTGAACATGACCCTAAAGCCCATAAGGGCCCAAAATGTAAGGGTATAAATACCCAACCACCTGCATTAAATGTGGGTAATGAAAATTAACTGCAACGAGCCAGCTTAATTCTACCTCTACTCTCTACTCTAAATATCAAACACCCACATACTTCCTTAAACCACCAAACAAATTACAAGTCTACCCTCAAGCGATAATTATCCTTACCAGATACATGTGTAGTATAGTACAATTCGTATCTTCATACTGTATGAATGCAAACAGCTCGCGACATAGCCTTACGTATATATATATATATATGGAAACAATTTGCAGCTTATTATTTTCGGAGTATGTTGCAAACAATTTGCATGAAACCCCGAGAGTTGTGTTCAAAAATCCAACTCCTAAGATTTGTTTGCAAGTGTTATTTTTACCTGAGAGTTTTTTGGAAACACACCTGAGAGTTGTTTGCAAGTAAACCCTGAGAGTTGTTTGCAACTAGAAGGTGGTTGTGTTGTTGTTCCCTTATGGGAGTTTGCTCAAAAATGCAGCTGTTGATTTATGTTTTTGTAAGAAGTATGACAACAAAACCAAGCTTTTACAGGTTAGGATTGGTGAGCCTTTTGAAACTGCTGAAAGAACGTGTATTACTGCTGCCCACATCGAAGCTACAGAAAAAAAAACCCACCCATCTACACGCTTTTGAAGATGGCATTTGGACTCTGGAATGTGACAGAGCTGCCGAAGAAGAACCTTTATTCGAACACTCATGGGGATTGTGGAGATGTTCTCGCTTGATCAAGACGCCTTCCGTTTTGGGTCGAAGTTTGTGAAGCTAATGATGGACGATGTAAAGGTCATTTTCGGGTTGAAGCACAGCAAAGACGAGATAGGTTTAACAAAATCTGGAGCATTCTGCAGCAGATACGTAAACGGGGAGGAAATCGATTAAAAGATGATGAGAACATACTTCATGGGTGAAACGTCGAGGAAGATAGGGCCGACGAATACTAAAATTATCACGTACACCATGTTAAAGGTACTTATAAATCTAGTTTCTGTTATAAGCAGGATTTTGATCTGCACTAATATAGCATGTTGTGGTGGGTTTTGCAGGCAGGTATAGCAAGAGCCATCAGCCAAGCTCTAGAATTGACCGATACGCATGATAACATCGTACGTTTACCAAATGTATCCATTGATGGTTTTTCCACTAAGTTTCACAGTCATTTTAAAATGAAATTGATAATGTTGAGTATGATATTATAATACAACGATCTTTCGAGAATATGTCGGAGGATGTGATAAATGAATTTTGTCGATGGGATCCGGAGAGTATGGTTGAGCATTCAATGATATTGGTGTCGCCGATCGTGTAGCAAACAGAATTTTAAATGATTTTACAACGTATGTATTTAGGATCTTATGAGTGTTTGGATATTTGTATAATAATTTTATAACAACTCGTAGCATATCCTGAGAGTTGTTTGGATATATATTATTCAGAGTTAGAAAAAACTCTCAGCATATTATGAGAGTTGTTTGATACTATATTAGATTGATGTACCACCAATTTACCTGATCGATGTCCGTGAATACCATAAAATACTTAGAATTAAAGCTAACGAAGACTCACCCGATCCAAATGTATGGTATTTACCAATGTCCGAGTTTTCCTACAGACTTTAAGTGAAAATGAGTGATGCGTTGGCGCTACCTTTCGAAAAGGACCTGAACTAGAAGGTATTCACTTGTCAAACAACTCTCATATATTTGATGTAAATAAACATCTTGTTTCCCACTGTCATTTCATAGATTGTGGACACTTGGATTCTAAAGATGCTTAAAGAAGTAAATTGGGAAGTTCCATACAAAACTTTCCCTCAAGTGAAATTTTACTACATACAAATTTCGGGCATGACTACGGTAAGTTTAGCTATAAACTACAAAAACCTCGCACGTTCTCGTTGTAATGTACTCTTCCTTGAATGCAACATCAAATGGAAACAAGACATGGAATAACAAATGTAGTCAACGATGTTTTTAGATATTCGTCTAAAGACGCGAACCATGTGCTCATTCCAGTATGCATCAAGACAAATGATACAATCAACCATTGGATGTTGCTAGTCATTGATATAGACGCCAGGAAGACAACGAACTGCAACCCACTTCTGCCACTTAAAATCCAAGCAACGGACTACACAACAAGGACACCTGTACCGTTGGTAAGACGCCTAACTACTACAATACCTGTAAAACACATTTAAAAACTAACTCTCAGAATAGTCTGCGAGTTTTTCACAACTCTAGTTGCCAGTAGTTGCAAACAACTCTCAATAATACCTGAGAGTTTCTTGCAATATTATACCCTGATAGTTGCAAACAATTTTATGTAGTATAAGCCGTGAGCTGTTTGCAGTTGTATATCCTGAGAGTTGTATGAAACTCTATAAGTTTTGAGTTTTTTTTCAATTTTATATCATGAGAGTTGTATGTAACCCTATAAGGAAATGCAAACAATTTGTATCCTAGTAGTTGCAAACAACTGTCAGTAATGTACTATGGAGAATTGTTTGCAATATCTGGATATAATATTGCAAACAACTCTCAGTAATACCTAAGAGTTCCCTATAATTCTTAACCGTGAAGAACAACGCTATCATAGTAAAACGATCTTGGTCGGTATACTGTATTGCCGCTAAAGCGTGAGGACATGTAAAAAACTCTTGTTGCCATGCTCCGCAAGTACATTTAAAATCTAAAAAATTAACAACCGCCAAAGGATCTGAAGAGACTCCGAACATGGCTGCAGTTGACTTACGTACTACCCAAGTTCGGCACATGTCAACATTATGCTTTAGCTTATTCTCATACTCGAGGACCAAATTAGTACTCCAGCTTGAAACCTTTTGGTATCTTCGTGAAACTTGAGTCATAAGAAAGACTCTAATTCAATCAATAAACTCAGCAATGGATAGGCCGCAATATTTTTTGATCCGATTGTAAAGATTCGGCCGCAATAGAAGCCATAGACCCGTATCGTTTCCCTTTAAAGTAAGCTTGAGCATACTTATCTGGAGGTAAATTTCCAACAAAAACACTAATTCTGTCACCACCTTCACATAAAAATTCTATTAGTATATCCTGAAAAAGCTCTCGAGTGGGAGCATAAGCAAGACGATGGAAGAAACACTGAATCATTTTTTTATACTCTCTATTAGTGTGTTCCAATTTGGTTCTCAAATTCTTTATGAGATGGAAATAACAGTATGCGTGATAGTAGTTTGGATACAAGACAGAAACAACATTAATGATACCAGAATGACGGTATGAAATAAATGTGATTTGGCGCTCCAACAAATGAGGTTTCAAACACCCCAAAAACCACATCTAATTGTCATAATCCTTAATGCTAACGATACCAATTGCAATAGGGATTAGTCCTGAAACAAGGCACCTCACATGGTCAAATATAACACTATAGCATGAACAAAATGTACACAATTCACAATTTTGCCTCAGAGTTGTTTGCAACTATGAGGATAATCTGAGAGTTGTTTGTAACTCTTGTCTTCCTGAGAGTTGTTTGCAACTCTTATATTACCTGAGAGTTTTTTGCAACTCTCAGGATACATTAAGAGTTATTTTCAACTCCTATATTTGCAGAAGAGTTGTCTGTAACTCTCAAGATACGTTGAGAGTTGTTTGGAACTTTTATATTTGCAAAAGAGTTGTATGCAACGCTCAGGATACGCTAAAAGTGGTTTGTAACTCTTATATTTGCAAAAGAGTTGTTTGCAACTCTCAGTCTATGATGCGAGTTGTTTTCAACTCTTATATTTGCAAAGAGTTGTCCACAACTCTCAAGATAAGCTAAGAGTTGTTTGAAACTCTTATAGTTGCAAATAGTTGTATGCAAATCTCAGGATAAGCAGCGAGTTATTTGCAAGTCTTATATTTGCAAAGAGTTGTTTGTAATTTTTAGGATATACTGAGAGTTTTTTGCAACAATTATATTACCTGGGAGTTGTTAGAATATATATGATGCGAGTTTTTTACAATTTTTGCACAAAACATCCTAATCAATTAGATTAAAAAAATATATGAAACTAACCGTTGTTGTCGTCCTTTACTACGGCCGTAAGCAATGCACCCTTATACTTGCCATATAAGAATGTTCCATCGATTAAGAACATTGGATGGCATGAATGAAAACCCTGAAGGGATGAACTGAATGCTATAAAACAACACTTGAAGAGGTTTCCAAATGATAACTCCAACCGACAGTCCGTAGTAAAATCGCGTCTCTTCAATCGTTTGAAGTACCTGCTTAATAAACTAAAATAACTTGAACTATCTCTGAAAACTCCCCTCCTTGCCTTCTCTAAATCATTCCATGACAAACAGTAGGAGATGTCTAGACCGTAATTTTGTTTGATTGTCGATTGTATGGTTTTGGCTGTCAACAAATGGCAGGTCCGGATAAAATCATGAATTTCCTCCGCAATAAAATCCGATGTCAAATGCATATGCCGCTTATGTTTTTGGTAGAAAATAAGACTGCAAGTATGGTGCAGAACATACTTCTTGATCGTCATTAAGCCTGTGTTGGAATCAATAGATGCATAAAGTCTCCAATTGCATCCGTATGTGAATTTATTTTCACAATAAGCAATGATCTTGTTTGTTGTGTTGTGCATGTATATGAAAGAAAAACCATGCTCTAAATCATATCGACACAAAGATAACCTTAGACCTGCAGCACCTTCTTCGAAAGCTTGACCAAATCCTGTAATATCATCAGCCCAACCAGTAGTAGCAAGTTGTTTTTTCTCTCATCAAAATTAACTAAACCGTTACTACTCTCCGCGCTAGTTAATTGATTATGAGATGGTTCTCTCAAACTTATGCTAGGATGTCTACGCTTTTGACCAGAACTCTTATCACCAGAATACTTATCACTAGAACCTTTATCAAGGACTTGTTGTTTTATGAGAAAGCTAACTGTTTTAAACGCTCCAAATCAAGATATAATACTAAACTAACAAAATCTTTATGGTTATTAAAGAAACAATTCTTGTGATCCCCGCAAGAGTAGGTAATAGGTAGTCACCTGTGACCAGCTCCTCTCATGTGCTCTCCACATACTCTTGGATACTTTCAAAGCTTTCAAACTCCGTGAAAGGAAAAATTGCAGTTTGGTGACCATGTTTAAAAATAAAAACTCGTGATTTAGACATACCTTAGCATGCATTGAACAATCATAAAGCAAGTTGTTAGTTCCAGAAAATTCGAACTATCACAAACGAACAACTAACAATAGGGTTCTTAGTTAAATTAAACAACTCGCATCTTCTCCCGAGAGCTATGTGTAACTATAAGATGCGAATTGTTTGCAATTTTATGTCCTGAGAGTTGTATGCAACTCTATAAGCCGCGAGTTGTTTGTAATTTTATATCCTGAGAGTTGTATGCAACTCTATAAGTTGGGAGTTATTTGCAGTTTTATACCCTGAGAGTTGTATGTAACTACCACACTGGATTTGGATGAAAACATCCCCGAGATTTGTTTAATGCTCTATTATCTCAGATCCTGAGAGTTGTTTGCAACTTCATAGTCTGAGATTTGTTTACCATTCGCAAGTCCAACTGTTATCAAGACAACTCTCAGGAGTAAACAAAACGTACACAATTCACATATTATTTTAACACAATCCACGTCTTCTTCATTAGAAAACATCAAACAATTCACATCTTCTACATTAAAAAACATAAAACAACTCGCATTTTTGTCGGCAATGTCTGGACACCTAAAATTCATAGTCTATACATGTTTCACGCTCAAAATCAGCATCCAATACACTAATAATCAGTATATAACTAGTTAAACAAGGATTAACGACATGGACTAACATGATAACAAACAACCACTCGAACAAAAAACAAAAAAAACAGAGAAAACACTCGAACAAGATTTACTAACACCTGAAACAGTAGAATAACACATACCTCAACTCATAAATCAAGAAATAACCTCGAAATCAGTAGTTAAACACCATTACCTAAAAGCAACACGTAAGATCAAAAGAACAGAGGTTCCAAAAAAACTCGAAGAACGTGTGATCATCTCCTGTACGTAGAAAGCAGTAGTTAGATGCAGTTTATACCGAGCTTACAGAAATATACAGACCTTAAACTCTCCGATCACCTGAAAATTGTGGTTTTTTGGTGGTTCACGGTGGTTTGTAGGGTTATGTGGTTAGAGCGGTTTCACAAATTCAAATCTTTAAAAGCTATAAAAGAGGGAAGAAAAAAAAAACTATGATTATATAGTGGATTGAGGATAATGTGGGTATTAAAATAATGTTAGGTTTTAAGTGAAAGTTTAATAATTGAGATGGGTATTAAGATGTAATAAAACGAAACTTGGGTACTAGATGGTCATATAATAGTTGAATGAGTATTTTAGGTGCAATTTCCCTTAGTTTAAAGTTGATGCTGCTGAAGTTTGGTCTTTGAATTTTTGGAGTCTGGTTAACTTGACTCAACATATAAATAAAAGGTTTCTTAAATGAAAATGCCTATTGTTAGAATAAGTCTTCGAAATTAAATTTTTGTTTTCAAAAAATTAAAATGATTAAAATAATTTCAACTAATATTTTAAATTCTTTCAGGCTTAACAATATTATAAATAATAGAGTCTTTTTTAAAAAAAAACGGATATCATTATAAAAGAATCTCATTAAAAAAAACACGAATCTCATTTTAGCTTAGTTATTAAAAGAATGTGTTTGTTGTTACAAGCCCAAAAATATATTTTGACACACTAAATTTTTATACTCACGTTAACTTGACCCGACAAACAAATACTAAGGCACCTAAATATTCACAGGGCATGTACTCAACAAATTGAAAATATATTTCGAAAGTGTTAATTGTTGTAGAAGTTTAGGTATTGGTCATAATTAAGCTAACTTTATTTACTAGGACCCGTAAAGATGTCAAATTATATCCTATACTTACAATTATTTGAAATATATATTTTCAGGTACTATATTTTGGGTTTAGCATAGCAAATCTATATTTTCAACACTTTATTAAACTGGCTATCAAGAGTTAAGTCTCTACACTTTTCAATGATATGTACTATAGCATTCACAGCTTCAATGAGTTTGAGAGCCATGTGTACGTCTTTTCAGTCACAAGGCGCAAAAAAATTCCTGTTTCTAAGAAAAGATCCGAAACAGATTCTCCTTGATAACTTCTTATCATTTTCAAGTTCAGATCGATCATGTTTACGTTTGTGTTCTCCTAGTAGCAGCCATCCATCCCCGAAGGCTTGTTAAGGTCTATCTCAATTCTCGGAGGAGCTCGATCCTCCTGAAGGTTTATTTCATACCCCTCACGCATAAAAGTGTTAAATCCGCTAATCAAATCAGTATGCCCTTGGAATAGTTCTTTTACTTGAGCCTGCAGTCCACCATTATCAACCCTAAAAAAAAGACGGTCACATCAATAAAAAGTATCTAACGTTTTCTTAAGACCTTGTCCAGACGAAAGAGTTCACCTTTGGGCCCTAAAGTCTTCGATGAGCGTGAGAAACATCTCATATATCTCTTCTTGATCTTGAAAAGTCTCACGGACTTCCTTGAGATAGGCCGAGCAATTATCCGTCGTCGATCCACTAGAACGTTTTACACCTCTGCTTTTTAGGAATAAAAGCACAGATAAATAAATCAAATGAAATAGCCAGATTAATAATAGATTTTTGTCAAACGAAACAAGAAAACCTTCGCATACAGCATAGTTAGGAGATTCTAAAACTTCCTACAAGCTTCTGCACTAAACATTTAATTTCAATAACAAAACAAAAAGAAACTTCCGTGTCGATTTGCACCGAAAAAGTATGCAATAATGAACTCTAATCAGCTCAAAACAAGAACAAGCAAATCTCAGCAACAAGACTCATCTTATAAAAATGCATACAACAAAAAGATGACAGTAAAAGTGACTCACAATTGTCCTCTCGCAGGCACATTGTCTTTGATTTTCTTCATTTCTGACATCAAAAATAAATTTAATACCAATTAGGTTATATAATCATAAGAAAAATGTCTATAGATAAATTTCTGGGTGAAACTTGAAGAGGACTAACTTTTTGGTGTTTCAGATTTCCGATAAAGATCAAGCAACTTGGAGTGATTTGTAGCACATCTTTTTGCCATTTCGTCTTTTATATCTTCTTGAAATCTTATCCCCTGTTCTTCTTTCTCTTTCACGCGAACTAAAATCACAGGAACTGCAACAGTTGGATTTGTGTGCAATATGTCTATCACTTCAAGACCATGATCACCATACATCTTCTCAATGCACCTTAGGTTCCCAGCTGCACCATAGCTAAGTCAGTGAGAGAGGAAGATATACCAAACTGAGCACGATAACAAAAGGCTTAAAACATGCGTACGAGTGAAGTAGTCTTCAATTAGAATGGGGTTATTTGGATCAACTCCATTTCCATTTATCATTTTCAAAAACTCCACAGCATGCTTTGCACAAGAGCTATATGATTTCAACACCATGTCCAACTCAAACCTACAGTCATCGAACAACAATTCCAATCACAAGTCAAAATAAATAGAAAAAAAGATTAAGCACCACATTTTTTGCAGCAAAATTGCTTTACCTATCATCTTCCAATTTGAACAAATTTTCTTCGTACTTATTTTTGCGCATGTGCTTACGATCCTCACTTGCTGAAGTAACAGATATCAAGTGATTATTCAAAACCTCTCCGTCCAGCTCTTTTCTGTCGCTTGATGATGCTATCGGATGCTAGAAAGTAAAAGAGAAACAAAAATAGAAATTGGTGATGGTGACCATTTGGAAAAAGAAATAATAAAAACATAACACAGCAATACATACATTTGCTGGCAGAAGACGGTAGCTAGGAGTACAGCTTTGAACACCTGCAAAGAATTCATCTGCACCAGCAAAGAATTCATCTGCAGAAAGAGACTCGTTAGAAGAAGCAGAAGTAAAAGTAAAAATAAAAGCCTTGACTGTTTATTTGTATTTGAAAGCTTACCAATATTCTCATTGTCCAACAACAGAATAAACTCAGTCATTAGATCAGGATGTTCTTCAAGTGTACGCTTCACCTGACGTGAACAAAATTTACACTCAACATATCCACACTTCATCGAACATGAAAATTAACCCATCCTCTTTCAACTATAGTGATATATACAGATCTTAATAGCATAAAAAAGTTCAATAACAAAAATTAGAAAATGAGAAAAATTGCTCATGTGAGCGTGAAAAAGCAATTATTAAGAATGTGTATCATGTTGTAAAATAGAGGATTAATATACCGAATTCTGCAAATCATGATTTCTCCATGTATGCGCAGCAAATTCACGCATGCAATTCAAGTAATTTTGAGACTTGTCAAAACTGCCAAACCGGTTCTTGACTTCCTCAGAGAAAAAAAACCCATGGTTATGGGCACCTGGTATAAGAATAACCAAACCATCAGCTAGGCTTCAGGCATAGAACAAAAATAAACCAGGAACATATGAAAATTATTACAGTGAAACTCAAACTTTCTGGGAAGAGCTCCATAGCCCTTAGGCACAAAGTTGTAAAACCAGCGAATCAAATGGTTGTGCCCTTTCAGCAGGTCTATAACTTGAGTAGCTACAGCAGCATAATCAGGTTTGGTCCTGGAAAAGACAAAGTTGCAAAGAATTCATTAATTAAGAAGAATATCTACCTATCCCTAAAATATAGTGCAGAAGGTCCAAAGAGTTCACCTTCTGACCTGCTTCAAGATCTGCAAAAACATTTCATTTTTGTCTTTTTCATCTTTAAAAATATTCCTAACAGCAGCTACAAAGGCAGACGCGTCTCTCCTAGAATACCAACAATGAAATCATAGCTATTCAATGTTCTGATTTCCTCCAAATCTCAATTAACTCACAGATAAAAACAGAATTCTTTACGGGAATAAAATTAAAGATAAATGAACAAGCCTATACATATTAGCAGTAAGGTCTGTAAAACAAGACAAAAAACCCTAACACAGAACAAAAACAGCAGATTTTGAAACTTCCTTAACAAGTAACAAGTAAAATGAAAGTAAAAGAGACTATACATTTTATTTTTTGTTGGAGAATGTCTTTTGGTTCCCCAGCCTGGAGGCAGATCCTCTCTGAGACTTCTCATTTCTGCACAAACATAGACTTTAATAAGGACCAGAAACTTGATAATAAGCAAACTAAAAATCGGTCAGAAAGTGCAGAGACTGCCGATCAAATGTATGTAAATTGGTGTAAACAAACAATATATCGATACAGAAAATCTACGAACACTAGCTTGCTTATGGATTCTTCAGATTTTCTCATAAAAAGAAAATTCGGTGAGAAAGTGCAAGCAGATTGCTAAGAACAGAGAAACAAGAACAGGTGAAGAGACTGATGATCAAATGTATGTAGATTGGTGTAAACAAACAATATATAGACAGAGAAAACCTTAGCTGAAGTAATCTTGAGGGAGAGAAAAGTTGGCTTTAACGAATATAACTAACTTCTAGTGACATTTCAATTTTAGGCAACAAAATGGCGGGACACGAAGGTTCTTGCTTCTGACAAAAACAAAATAAAAAACGACTGAAAATATCGGGTGGTTACCTTGTTTGATGTTTCGTTGAGAATTGACTGCAAAGACTCCAGCAAAGTCACTAAAAACAACCATAAAAGTTCAGTGAGGAATTTCATCGAACATGTTATATGCAGCGAAAAATCGACAGAAGACATCGAAACTTGATCACGTCAAAGCTCAGAAGCAGGCTGATCGATCAAGTATTGTAATTTGAACTGAATCTGACGCCCAATACTGTTTTTCTCAGTATATATGATTCACCAAATATTATTATCTAATATCTAATTTTTTGATACTGCCAATATTATTAACTAGATAAAGTTAGTCGATTCTTTTAGTAAGACTTTTTTTTTCTCTCCCAATACGATTATACACACAAGACAAAAGCATAATCTTTACTTTTTTTTTTTTCCTTTTTTTTATAAAAGTATAAAAACTTGTTTTTTTTTATCTATCTTATCATGACAATAATCTATTTTTTTCGGACGAAATAAAAAAATGAATTAAAGACGGATTTTTTTATTGAAATTTTTTTAAAAAATAAATTAGTTAAGACTTTTAGAATGTCATATTGGGAAAGTTTTTTTTTCAGAAAATAAATTAATAAGAAGTCTCATTCAAAAAGTCTTTTGGGTAGTTGATCGAATTCAAAATAATTATATGAGTTTAAATACGAAAACAAGATTATGGGTATTAAAAAATTTAAGAATGCCAAATCTTAAATTTTGATGTGCGAAATGCCAAACTTTAGATATCAAAATGGGCGAAAAGACCATTTGTAAATGCGAAATGTGAAACCATAATTAAATTTGAATTTTTTTTATAGTGCGAAATGTGAAACCCATGGTTAAACAAAAAAAATGTGAAATGCAAGATGCTAAACCAAGGTTAAATTTATATTATTATTTTTTTGTCGAAGTGCGAAATGTGAAACCAAGATTAAACGAAAATATAAAATGTGAATATATATATATATATATAGGTGATATCAGTTTGGGCCACAACGGAATTCATACATAAAATTTCTTAGTCACTCAACTTCTTTACTAGTTGTTGCTAATGCCACAAACTCGGATTTCATTGTTGAATCAGTAATTCAACTTTGTTTCTTAGATGCCCAAGAGATAAACAAGTCCTCCAAATAGAAATACACATCTACTTGTAAATGAGTGGACTTCCATATTCAAAATATAACTCGCATCCGAATATACTACTAAGCATTCCAACAACAAATCCAATATTCCAAAACTTCATAACAAGCCTCACATGAATCAAAGTCAGGACAAACAGTGCAGTGCCATCTCCTTCCAACCAAATTCATCTTTCTCCCGACCATAAACCTCGAGTGAATCTAATCTTGGTAGTGCCTTCCTATTGAAGGTTGGCCCGACAGAGATTACAAACTCTTCATCAGCAAGAAGAGATTCAGCAACAGTGAATGGCACATCATATCAGGAGCGCATTCCCTCATCAAACTTGATCACTCTCTGGAAAATGATGATTTCAGATGGTATATGATTTGCTGATGTATTACCCACATGTACACGAATACCAACCATGACAGTATCCGGATTTGGGTTAGAGACAGATATCTTGAATCCGGCAGGATTAGGACTTTCCAGAAAACCATCTTCGGAAGCCAAACGCTGCTTAGCCCCTTCAAAATCACCATTTCTGATGGCATCACCTCCAAGTTTAACGTCAGCTGTTATGCAAACAGTCTTTTCGAAAAAGTCAAGGGGGAAATCTGGTTTAATACCAGTATAAGCTTTATTACTTAGGATATCAGTACCCAACTTTTTAACTTTTTCGGGTGTCACACTTAAACCAACATCAAGTCCCAGTAGCATATGAGAATATATCTGAAGGCGGCCATCATCATGTAAAGCAAGACAGTGGACCTTGTCTTTTGACAAAGGTTTGTAAGCAGTTAAACCAACTAATGAAGTTGTAGATCCCACAGGATGCCTCAAATTCTGTGCAAGCAACTCATCGCCTCCAATGGCCACTGCAACTGTAGTGTTAGATCTCACGCTGAAGAATGAAACAAATAAACCACTACCTGCCACTAACGTCTTCCACCGATGCAATCCAGTCGGTCTCACCTGGCCATTTGGTTCCTCCTCACATATGCACGATATCTCAGTTAGAGATTCCGCATCTGGACTTAGTCGACCCATTAAAGAAGGTGCATAACAAATATCTTTGTGTTAGCAGAGCCACACAAGAGCCAGCAAAAGACATCATCTCACTCTCTTAACCTGTGAAGCGCTGGTGTTATCGTCCTGACCCTTGCTATTGCACAACAACAACCTGTTCAGGCTGTTATTCCTCCACCCCCTGCGGGTACGCAGGAACGTGTCGGTGGCGCTGCCCGCCGATGTGGCGGTGGTGGACTTGGACGTCGAGGCCCTCGTAAAGCGGCTGACGTAAACGTTTCCATTCCTCGTCAAACGAACTTGCCCCCTCCCGGAGGCATTCCTTGTCCCACACAGGCTACCGCTGCTGCCACTCCTGAGCGGAACGATCCACTATGGGTCTCAGGAGTTGGAGGGGCTGAGCTGGCGTTGATTCCGAATGTGCGTTACGTATATTCCGGAGCCGAGGCCCTCCCCCAAGTAATCTTTGTCATACATTCGACGTACTCCACGTCATCCGCGAGTTACGCGCACCGAGTCTCAGAGGGTGCGCTCGGCTATTACTGCGCCGTGCTCGTTTGGCACGGATTACTTTCACTCCACCGCGGCAACGGTTTGCAAACAAATTCTGACGAGGAGCGTTTCCTGGAACAGGTCTCTACTCTTCAGCTTCAAGCACCTTTGCTACTCGCCCACTACTTATCGGGGTTTGGCAACTCTAGGGTCCCTTCTGGTAGAGAGCTCTGATTCCGGTTGGTTTCTCGCCCAGCCTTATCTGTCCACCAACAAATCCTGGGATGGTTTGGCCGTGTTGAGGCCTTATCACAAATATATATATATATATATATATATAACTTTAATAATACTATACATATGGTAGAACCTTTTAAACCACATGCATACTACTCCCTTTCATGTAATTCAATTAAAACCCTTAAAACCGCAATACCAAAACTGCATAATTAAACTGCAATTGCAGTTTATTGTTTTTCTTTAAGGATTTTTTTTTCACGCAAATACTTTATTGCATGTAAATAAATCAAACAATATATATATATATATATATATATATATATATATATATATATTATAATAAATTAATAATTCGCGAAATTACAGAGAAAATTACTGTAGTTCTCTGTTTTTGCAAATTTGCACAACAATTATTAACCATTACCACTTTTTATCCACTGACAACTTTGAATAACACAATAATATCTTTTTTAATCCAAAGTGTGTAACCTTTACAAAATTTAAAACAGTTCCGAGGTTATCATCATTTTCAAAAGTCAAGGGAGAAAAACTTACCGGATGTATGATACCATAGTTTCATTGATGTTTTAATACTTGATTATGGATTCTCTTAAAGATGAGAACAAATCCATTCATTTCAATCTTCATACAAATCATAAAACAAGAACATCTTCATACAAATCTCTTCATAAAACAACAATATATAATTTCAATCTTTTGTTGGGAATTTTGTTTAGAGATTTCCGGATAAACTCTGAAGTCTTGTTTTAACAATTTCAGATTGAAATTATTTTGGTGGTTCTCCAAAATTTTCAACCGGATAAAATCAGAGTGTATGCATTTGAACAACGATAATGGATTTTTTGTTGTTATCTTTTTCTGTTCAGAACCATACTTATTTATTCAACCAAAATACTCCAACTGCAAAACAATTTTATGTCCAAAAACGGTTAAAATTTCAAATGATAAACTGACTAAAAATTCAAATTCAAATTCAAATTATTATTTTCAAATTCAAATTTCCATGAATTTTCATAATAGCCTTATCATTCAAAATAAATCTAATCCGAACAAGGATTCGATTATTGGACCCACTAATCATGATATATTCTAACAAGCGTGTACTCCACACTCTCCGACTTGCTCGATAATATATTATGACTACATTGGTCGACTAGTTAATCCAATTACACTAAAATATCCAACAATTGAGGGTTAAACAAAAAAAATGTGAAATGCAAGATGTTAAACCAAGGTTAAATTTATATTATTATTATTTGTCCAAGTGCGAAATGTGAAACCGGGATTAAACGAAAATATAAAATGTGAAAGTATAAAATGTGAAACCATGGTTAAATTTGGAAAAAAGAAGCTTAAATGCAAAATCCAAAATAAGGATTAAACGAAACTACAAAATGTGAAATTAGGGTTAAATTTAATTTTTTTTTGCCTAAATGCAAAATGTGAAATGAAGATTAAACAAAAATGCAAAAGGCCAAAACATGATTAAATTTTGGAATTGTTTATACCTAAGTGCGAGATATAAAACATGAGTTATGCGAAATGTGAAATGGGACACTAAAATTAACTTGTTTGGAGAAAAGAAACATTCACAAAAATAACAATCAATCATTCATTCATGGATTTACTTTTGTCTGTTTTAAATTAACAAAACTCGTTACACATTTTTTTTTTCGAACTAAAGTTTGAGATACAAACTTTAAAAAATTTAATCAAATGAATATATTGTTATCGCGATTAAACGTTATTTATACTAAAAGATATTTTTGATAAAAGTATTGATTAGAATACTTTTTAATAATATGTGTGATAACCAAATAATTGAATTTTGATTTAATATTATATGGTGACTAATCTTTTCTTTAATAAAATAGCTCTTGTTTTATTAATTAAAAGGTAAAAAAGGAACAAAATACTTATATAGAGTCGCTTACAAAATGGATCCACAAATGCAAAAATAAAATTAGAACTAAATGCATCCTCACCTCAATAATCTTAAAAGAAAGATAAAGTAGCAGCTAAATCATCAAGAACAAGCACCAGATCGCAACTCTAGTTGACTTGATTTTTTTCCAAAGATTTCATACAGGACTTCACCGACTCTGCATTATCTTACCTCAAACACGATAAGACTATTATCTCTTAAAATGATTAATTTAAGTTGATTGATTGTAAATCTTAGCAGGTGTAAGGGTTAAACTCTGTGAAGAATAAATTTTTTATATTTAAGTCCGATGGTAATTTAGGGCCTTGAAATTTTTGGTAACGTAAGTCCAACATAATTTAGACTTCACTATATATCCATTCAAATCAATAAAAAGAAGTTTTAATTAAAAGATAATAAAAAAGGGAAAAAATTATAACAAACCCTTAAAAAAATTAAAAAAAAAATAGATTAGGAATCCACACCAACCACCACAAATTGTCTAAAATTTTATAATATATTAAAAGTTAATGGTTGATTGTAAAGACGAATATATTTTTGTTCACTTATATCCGGATTGGTATACAAGGTTCAATATCTGCGGTAAAATACATCATTTAATAATGTTTAATTATTATAAAAATAAAAATAATTTATTTTTTAAATTGAACTTTATTTATTGAGATACAAATTTTATCTCATATAATAAAAAAATAATATTATTTATAATAAAATAGATATTAGTTTTATTGAAATAATATTTTATTATAATAGTATAATGGTGGTCATATATATTTTTGAGTTGTTATTTCTTTTTTTATATATCTGGCCAATACTTTTTAGGTTTATAGTTGACCGATCAAATGTGTTTTGGGTTTGTAATAGCTTAGCCGAATTAGCCAGGGTCTTATAATCGTTTGAGTATTTGCGAGCGATCAAGAATAAATAATTCTTGAATTATTTGTTTAGGATATTATGTTTTTAAAATGTGATTTTTTTAAGCTTTGTTTATTGTATCCGAATGTCATTTCCTAAGACACATCAAGTTGTATCTCAGCAACCAGACTCTTAAGAGTCACATAATACACTGAAATTACATGTTGATAGGTTCATATTATTTTGGTCGAATAAACCTTGCAAACGTCTTCAGATTAACTTATATTGACCCTCTATCTACTCTAGTGAAGAAAATATTTTATCGGTCGAAACTTTTTTTTTATAAAATAAACTTTATTTTATCTAAAATGAAAAGATGACAACTAAGAAGTAGCAGATGGTTATAGTTACTGAGATGTTTGTCCAAATCAGAGATGATCATACAAACTCTAGTTGGTTAAGATCCCAAGATTAAAGATGAAAGAATTAGTAAATAAAAGTGATATACTCAGATAACTAAACAAAATATGATGAATAAAGTAAAACCATATTATAGTTTCAATTTAGAAGATAAAAAAAATTTAAGCTTTTTTATTGACAAAAATGAATTTATATTTTTATGAAATTACATTTTTTTAGGATTAATATACAAGAATTAAATATGTTCATTTAATTATATCTTCACATATTGGTAAGTAGTGCATATCATGTTGTTGCACGATTTGTTACAGAGATGTTACATGCTTAACTCCAACGACTCGGCTAATTGGGTTTTGAAGTTGTTCGGACTAGTTAATATAGGGAACAAATTTGAGAGTTATCACTAACCTCTAGTCCCTACAAGCGTGTTAAGTAATGATTGAGATGTATTTTTTAAAATTTGTTCCTATGTCTAACATAAGGAGCTCATCGCTTATGCACCTATGATAATGCACTAGGTTCCTTGGTACTAAGACTTTATTATTTCGAATTCTTTTGGAAGCGTTGAATAATCTTCAATCCATGTTCCGAGATAGAATAATTTTTTAAGACAATAATTTTGGACATACTTTTAAACTACCGTAGCGCTGCCAAGTTGTTTCAAGAGTTCAAAAGGTTATAACGAACATATGGTGAAAAATTACCCCCAAAGTATTTTCGGAAGTTTCTTTGTGAACTCAAGTATCCCCCAACCTGTTCAGGTGTGGAAGGGAATACTTTTGATGCTCGGGACCTGCTGTAACCATCAACTACTTCTTTGATAGATAATGTGATGAGTTCCTTATTGCTACTAAGTTGTGAGCCTAGGGTATATTAAAAGGTCAAAGCTCGATCCATCTTTATACCAAAATGTTACTTGAGGTTTTCGATTGTATACGTGGGTTTGAGGTATAGGTCAAGACTTGTCTGTTATGAAATAGTATGTTTCCGGAAGTAGAAGTATTGCAGGGATTCAGATATGCCTGCATTTGTAATGTTCAACCATAACCAAATTTTTTTGATGCATGATAACGATGGCTGAAGTCCAGTGGAGTTCGTCGAAGTGGTCAAAATATTTTAGGTATTTTCTAGTCCTAGACAAAGGTTGTCGATGAACAATTAAGTGTTGAAAAAAGAGCTTGTTTGTCTTTCATTTTGATTATAAAGAATATTGATTTGAAAGTATTAATTTAAACATGACAACAATCGTTTTTTTTTTGTATAAAAAGCTTGTAAATTAAATTAAATAAATGGTACAATTGTTCATGGGGTGGGTGACCCTTTACAGAATTTCAGATCCCCAAATGGGTACATAAAATAAACAGAAACATAAGATATGGGGTACATAAAAGATTATCCGTGAAATGGATATTTTGTTCCTTTAAATTTGTAGCAAAGGTCGGATAGGATCAGGTGGAAGGTGCTAGAGTAGCGGGATTGCTTGTCATTAAAAATTATGTTGTTCCTTTCTTTCCAAATGTAATATACTGTGGCGCAGAAAGCGGAGTTCCAATGAAGACGACGTCTCTTATCAGAGGGAGCCTAGGAGCTCGCTACCTCGTACCATTGATTCCAAGATAACGGAGGGGAGGGAAGGAGGAGCTTTTGGGCTAAGATCTCCCAGATGGCGGAGGAGTAAGGGCAGAGGATGAGGAGATGATCCAGGGTTTCAGGGGCGTTGTTGCAAAGGACATAATGGGCAGGGCAGTCAAGGCCCCAAGAGATATTCTTGTCTCTGGTGGAGAGCTTGCTATGAATAGCGAGCCAAGTGATGAATGAGTGCCTAGGGATTGAGAATTTATTCCAGATGAGGTTGGCCCATCTGACCTTAGGATTTATGGGCTTAAGAGCAGAGTAGGTGCTGCTGATGGTGAACTCAGGTTTGGAGTTATTCGGGATCCAGATGAAGATATCGGGATCATAGGAGGCAGGGGGGAGGTCACTGAGAGCTAATGAGATTTCTCGCAGATGATCTCGGAGATGGCGGTTGGGGGCTCTGGCATGGGGGGGCCAGGTCCAAGAACCGTTTATGCAAATGTCTTCCACATTTCTTAAGTTTCGGAGACGGGAGAGGTTCAGGATTTGAGGGCCGAAGCGATTGACAAGAGACGTAGAGAATAACCAAGGGTCGTGCCAAATCGAGGTGAGGGCTCCGTTTCCAATTATGGCTCGATATAGGTTTGCAGCCTTGCTTCTGAAGTTTAGGATTTTCTTCCAACTCCACCTTGCGGAGGAGGGAAGAGGGAGGGACCATAAGCAGTTTGATTTAATCTTTTCCAAAATAGTCCATTGAGTCTAGAGGGAGTTTTTGTTTCTGGTGAGGATGGACCAGAGGAGCTTGAGGGCGGCCGCCTGATTCCAGATTTTTAGGTCTGGAATCCCAAGGCCGCCCTCATCTTTGGACACGGTCAATTTACTCCAGGCAATTTTTGCTCCAGCAATCTTCATTTCTAGTCCCGACTAGAAAAAGCGACGGAGCAATTGAGAGAGCTCTTTAAGAACTCGAGCAGGGAGGATGAATATAGAAGACCAATAGACCTGGGTGGCAAACAACACAGAATTGATAAGCTGAAGTGTGCCAGCATAGGAGAGGTGCTTGGAGGTCCAAGAGTTGATGCGGTTTAATGAGTCCGAATATTGCTACCACTCCGGACAAGGACATTTTAGACTGAGATCACTAGACCGGACAGGGCAGTTCGAACAACTTGGCTCATTGAACTGTTCGAACTATGACTAAAGTACTTAAAAACCTAAACACTTCTTGACTAAGCTGGTTGCTCTCCTACTAAGAGATCATGGGTCTTTGAACATGACCCGGGTCCATTAAACATGACCTGAAAACCCATAAAGCCAAATGTAAGGGTATAAATACCCAACCACCTGCATTAAATGTGGGTAATGAAAATTAAATACAACCAGGCTGCTTAATTCTCCCTCTACTCTCTACTCAAAATATTAAACACCCATAAACTTCTACAAAACTCTAAACAGATTACAAATTTACCCTCAGACAAAAATTAACCTCACCAAATTGGCGACCATAGTGGGAGCACGAAGGTGCCTGAATCAAGCATTCGAAACCTGAAAAGTCAGTCTGAATGAATCCGGACGCCCCGGAAGTGCCACCAGCTTTGCTCGAAGTGGTGGGTGAAAACGATGAATACACTATCGAGGAGCGCGATAGGCTAAAAGGCGAGATAGAAGCTCTGAGGGCAGAAAAGGCTAAGATGGGCATGAAAGAAAAATCAAAAGCATCGGCTGCTCATCATACTGATAACCCTAGAGAGCATGAGCCTTCAAAGACTCATGTGAGCACCAAAAAGACTCATGCTAGCTCCAAAAAGTCTCACCGGTCTAAGCCAGTGGAGAGTTCTGACTCAGGATCAGAGTCTTCTGATAGCTCTTCGGATGATGAGGGAGTTGAAGAATCCTTATCCTCTAGCAGAGGGTCGAACTAAAAAGAAGCAAAAGCAGATAAAAAAATACTCAAGGAAAAGGGATAGACATGGAAAGTTGAAGAAGAATATCAGCAAAGGGTCATCTCACAGCCGGAGGCATGTAGACCGGATGCTGATGGATCCTTTTGCTTTCCACGATGAACCAAGTATCTTTGCAACTCCCAATGAAGATACTATGTTCACTCGTAGCCGAAATTGGAGGCAATCTCCATTGTCTTCCAAAATTCTGTCCGGAAACCTCCCTAAGAGGTTTGATAGCACCAAAATGAAAAAGTACGATGGCAGTACTGATCCGGACAATCATTTGGAGCAATTTAAAAACTTTATGATGAACTTTGATGATGATGACAAGCTACTTTGTAGAGCATTCTCCCAATCGTTTACGGGGAGTGCTCTAAAATGGTATAACAGCCTACCACAAGGCTGTATCAAGAATTTCGATACTTTTTGGGTGGCCTTTCGAAGGCAGTTCGTTGGGAGTAAAGAATTAAAGGGCAATGGAGACACAATAATCCATTGTGACCAAGAACCGAATGAATCATTGAAAGAATACATAAGTCGTTTTGTGAACACCAAGAATGGGTTGGCTGATTGCTTCGAGCAAGTTGCAATAGCATCTTTGAGACAGGGCTGAAACCCTGGGAATTTGGCTGATTCGGTGACCAGAAAGAAAGCCATGACTTGGGGAGGGTTGCTGAATCAGGTTGCAAAGCAGATTAACGTTGACGAAACAAAGAAAACTAGGGTACACAGACAGGTGAGATCTACCCCGGTGGCACCAAACCCCAATCAGAATCAGTCCGGGAACAAGGCAAAGGAGACTGGACAGGGGCATGGCAGGGCTAAAGCTCAATCTCAGCCAGCTGCACCTGCTCAGAGTCAGCAATCCAGAAATAAGAGAGGGCCTTGGGTTCAACCAGAATGGTTTGCAGAATTGAAAGAAAGTGTGGCCATCATTTATGATAAAACAAAGGAAGAGGTGCACTATAGAAGACCGGCCACACTACAATCTCCTAGAGAACATCGCAATAACTCTTTCTGCCAATATCACAATGATATATGCCATACCACCGATGATTGTATAGCTTTGAAACAAGAAGTTCAGAACTTGATTGAAAGGGGAAAGCTGGGGGCTTGTGTCAAAAGAAGAGGAGGCAACAGGCCTGACAATACTCACCGGGTTGGTCCAAGTAATGCTGCTCTGGAGGGAGCCATGGTTATAATCGAAAGGTTTGATGTGGAATCTGGATACTTGGATCCTGATCCAACTCGAAATAGAGTGGGTGCAATTGAGGAATGTTCTAGAACGGTCTTCGGGCTCATCAAGTTTTTTGAGTCACTTACAATTTTCGGAGGAGATACTATGATAGCTCCTACTGCTTCTTCGAGGAAGAGGCACGTTCATACTTTAGCTACCCAGCTAGAAGGAGGCATGACCTCCTATCAATTGCAAATTCCGTTCCCCTTCATTTTTTTTTGATGAAGATGACTTAAGAGATATAGCTGGCCCTCATGAAGATGTTGTTGTCATAGGAGCATCTATTGGGGGCAATGACATAAGACGAATCTTGGTGGATACTGGAAGCTCAGCCAATATCCTTTTCTTAACCACTTACAAGAGAATGAAGAATCCAGCTGTAATTCAGAGTTCGGACAGATCAATTGTGGGCTTTACTGGCAGCTCAGCAGATGTGATCGGGGAGTTCGAAGAAGATGTTTTGTTGGGCAAGGGCCCTTTCAAGAAGATGGTCAGGATACTTTTTATTATGTTAGATTGTCCCACTTACTATAATGTTATTCTAGGGAGGTATTGGCTCTCTAGGATGCATGCAGTGGCTTCGACAGTCCACCAATGTTTGAAATATGTTGTTCAGGGACAGGTGGGAGTTGTCCGAAGCAGTCAGAAAGTTGCAAGAAAATGTTATGCTACAGCCCTGGCTCCCCGGACGTTAGGGGCAGTTCGTATCAACGAGCAATAGCAATTTGAGGGGCTTTTTGCAGGTAAGGGTGAAATTGATGACCCCAGAGAGACACCTGGAGTATTAATAACAGTTGAAGAGGTAGAAACACATTGTTTAGAAGAAGGGAAGAGTGTCAAGATAGGGTCCAAGATGCCATCCCATCTGAAAAGTGAGATGCTAAAGTTTTTGAAAAGCCATCAGCATATTTTTGCTTGGTGCAATGCTGACGTTACCGGGGTTCCAGCAGATGTGATATCACATCACCTTTCTGTCCGGAAAGACATAGCACCAGTGGTTCAAAAGAGAAGCGTTTTTTCTAAGGAAAAGGATGATATTATTGTGCAAGAAGTTGACAGGCTCACAAAGATGGGGCATATTAAGGAATCTCAATATCCTTTGTGGACTGCCAATCCGGTCTTGGTGAAAAAGAAAAAGGGCAAGTGGCGTATGTGCATTGACTTCACAGACCTCAATAAGGCTTGCCCAAAATATTTGTATCCAGTTCCCCGGATTGACCAGCTAGTAGACTCCACCTCTGGGAATAAGCTGCTATCCTTTATGGATGCTTTCTCCGGATACAACCAGGTCCAAGTAGATCCGAAGGATCAAGAGCATACCACATTTGTCACTGACAGGGGTCTTCATTGCTACAAGGTAATGCCGTTTGGGTTAAAAAAATGCTGGGGCTACTTATCAGAGATTGGTGAACAAAGCCTTTGCTGATCAGATTGGAAGGAATATGGAAGTATACATCGATGACATGATGGTGAAAAATGTGGATGAGCAATTTCACTTGGCTGACCTCCAAGAAACTTTTACCAACATGGTAAAAGTGAATTTGAAGTTAAATCCAGAAAAATGTGTATTCGGAGTGCAATCCGGGAAGTTCCTAGGTTATATAATAAGTGAGAAAGGGATACAGCCCGATCCGAACCTGCTTAATGCTCTATTTCAAATGGAGCCTCCTCGGAATATTAAAGAAGTACTACGATTAACGGGGAGGTTAGCTGCTTTAAACAGATTTATCTCAAGGTCTTTGGACAGATGCGCCCCGTTTTTTCAAACCTTGAAGGATGCGAAGGGATTTGACTGGACCTCACAGTGTGATGAGGCTTTCAATGAAATCAAGAAGCATCTGTCCTCTCCCAAATCCTTATTTAAACCAGTTAATAGAGAGACACTGTTCGTATATTTGGCAGTTTCAAGTTGTGCCATCAGTGTTGTGTTAGTGAGAGAGGTGGATAATTACCCCCATCCAGTGTACTACATCAGCAAAAGCTTGATAGATGCAGAAAGGCGTTATTTGAAACTTGAAAAATTAGCATTGGCCCTGGTGATAGCTGCAAGAAAGATGAGGCCTTATTTCCAGGCTCATCCTGTTATCGTCCGAACATCTTTTCCTTTAAAGAATGTTCTCCAAAAGGCAGACATTTCAAGTAGGATGACTAAGTGGTCGGTAGAATTGGGGGATTTTGATATAGATTTTGCTCCCCGAACAGCAGTCAAAGCCCAAGTTGTGGCTGATTTTTTAGTTGAATTCCACTCTGATAGAGATTCGGAGCAGACTACTGAGATGAAAGACAAAAAGGTCTGGGTCGTCCGGACGGATGGTGGATCCAGCACTATGGGATGTGGTGCAGGGGTGTGCTTGACTTCTCCATATGGTGACAAAATGTACCAGGCTATATGTTTTGCTTTCAGGGCTTCCAATAATGAGTCTGAGTACGAGGCAGCTATAGCTGGTTTGAAGTTAGCTTTTATTTGTGGGGCTAAGAGGGTCAAGCTATTGAGTGACTCCCAGCTTCTTATCCACCATGCCCAAGGTCAATCTGAGGCTAAAAAGGAGCAACTAGTGAAGTATTTACTTCTTCTTAAAAATGAATCACTCAAGTTTAAAAGCATTATTTATGAACATATACCTCGGACAGAAAATGAGTTGGCAGATTCATTGGCAACCATAACGTACACAGAGTCGTATCCATGGATCCATGTGCTGGAGAGCCCCTCCATTCAACTTAATATGGGTAAAGAAGAAGAAATTTTTGAAGTACAGGTGAAACAACCTCAGGATTGGAGATTTCCTCTCCTGCAATACCTCTCCGAAGGCATCGTGCCTCCGGATTAATCACTGGCAAGGAAACTGAAACACAAGGCTCGTGGTTTTATCATACTGAGAGACATTTTGTATAAAAAGTCCTACAGTAAACCTCTTTTGCGCTGTTTGGGGGATCATGAATCTCAAGTAGTCCTCTCCGAATTGCATGATGGTGAGGGATCAGCTCATTGTGGATTCAGGGCTCTAACAAGGAGAGTTTTACTAGCTGGCTACTATTGGCCATCTATCATGGAGGATGCTAAAGAGCTGGTAAGAAGGTGTGACCCATGCCAGAGATACAACAATGAAATTCATGTCCCAGCCATTCCTTTAGAGTCAATTTCTGAGCCTATACCTTTTGCTCGATGGGGGTTGGATTTAGTGGGGCCTCTCCATATGGCGTCCGGAGGGCGCAAAACTATAATTGTTGCAATAGATTACTTTTCGAAGTGGATTGAAGCAGCCCCTCTAGCAGGAACAACGTCAAAAGCCGTCATAAAATTAATTTTATCCAACATTTGTTACAGATTTGGTGTCCCGCAAAAGATAACAACAGACAATGGGCCACAGTTCGACAATAGGGAAATGGAGAGTTTCTGTACCTCAAGGGGTATACAACATTGTTTCTCTTTACCTTTCCACCCACAAGCAAATGGTCAGGTTGAAGTGGCTAACAGAACTATTTTGTCCGGTTTAAAGAAGAATTTGGAAGGGGCTGCTGGGAGATGGCCTAGCTATTTACAAGAAGTTTTGTGGGCCTACCGGACAACACCTGGGGCTGCAACACAGGAGTCACCCTTTGCTTTGGTCTATGGGATGGATGCAATAGCTCCCATAGAAGCAACTCTCCCATCATTTCGTGTTCACAACTTCTCCGAATGCGCTATCGAAGTGGCAATCAGAGGTCAGCTCGATCTAGTAGAAGAAAGACGAGTTAAAGCTCACCTTAGAGCTGTACACTATCAGGGTTTGATGAGAAGCAGATTTGCTTCTAGAGTCAAAATAAAAGATTTCCAGCCAGGGGATAAGGTATTGAGGAAAGTCTTCTTACACACTAAAGAGAAGCTGCTCGACAAATTGGCCCCAACTTGGGAAGGACCTTATATGGTTGTTGAAACGCTTAAACCTGGAACATATTGGCTAGAAGACAAGGATGGAAGAGTTTTGACCCACCATTGGAATATCGAACATCTCTGGATGTACTTGGAGTAGTATTTGTGTAAATATTTACTTGTTTAAACATCCATGTAAATATTTGGAGGCATACTCTTTCCTACGCTGGTGGCGCGGGGAGGTTTTAATGAGGTGTCCGGGTTTTTAATGAATTCTGATGCCTTCTTAAAAATTTTCCGAAGTGTTCTTACTTTGTCTTTTGTCACACCATCCGGATTAAAATAAAAGAATGACGACCATTTAAAAATTCGTCATCGGAGAATTTAAACACTCTCACTATGAAATAACTAAGGGCTATTTAAACACTAGCCATCAAAACTGAAACAGGCTATGAAAGAATGTGAGAATTGTGCAAAACAAGGATATTCATTGAAATAACTTAAGTGCCTTGGCCTTCCAAGGACTTTCGAATTGTCAAACAGAGTAAAGGTTCCATCCGGTCAAATACCGGACACACTAACAAAAAGAGTGCCTTGGCCTTCCAAGGACTTTAGTTCAGATAATATGAAAAGTGAAAAATAATTCGTAATTTAAGACTGAGCCTTTAAAGATGGCTCATCTTCATCCATCTTCTTCTTCCCCTTGGGGTCATTTTTTCTTCATTTGGGCTCTCTCCGGTGTTCTCTTCGTCATCAGATGAGGATGCACTAGAGAAGCCATACCTGTCGCCTTCGGCCATTGTGTGATATGGGAGGTCTTCAGACTCTACGTGAAGCCATAAATCCCCCAGGTTCCTCTTCGGGAACTTCTCATGAAAGAGCAGGACCATGTCCGATCTCACCTTGGCATACATTTGCTCTTGAGTGTCTATCACGTTGTTGGCATAAGCATCGATCTAGGCCTGAATTTTGGCCTTATGCTCCCTTAACAGATCAGCTTTCTCCCCTGCAGCTTGGGACACTGCATTTTCAAGAGCAATCTTGTCACTGGTCAAGTTGTGGATAACTTGATCTTTGGCTTTGGTCTCCTCTTTTGAAGAGTTGAGGGCTTTCTCCAGTCCGGACAACTTCTCCCGGAGCTCCCTGATAGTGTCTTCTAGAGTGGCAAATTTTGTGGTACTCACCTCTTGGCTTTTCTTCAGCTCTTCGTTTTCTCCCTTTAGAATGGCAGCATTTGAAGTTGTAGTAAGAAGGTCATCGGACAGCCTCTCTTTGTCAGACTTGAGGTCTTTGATAAGATCTGTCTGACTTCGAACTTGTTTCTCGAACGCAAGCACCGGCTGAACATTGCTTAATAAAGAGTGAGTTATAACATCCCATTCACTTGAAATAGTAAAAGTCTTACCATTAAAAGTGACGGTGTTTGAAGTGCTTAGAGGGATATAAGACCCAACAAAATCATCTCTGGGGAGATTGATAAAGTACTCACCAAGCCCACCAAGACCAGTGATGTCTACCCCATCAATGGTAAGACCTCCCCCTTCGACCTTATTGGTTTGAAAGTCACCAGGTATCTCCTCTTCTTGTGTTGCATCAGTGGGGTCAACTTGGGGGAGAGGCTCCGGAGGTCGGAGAGAAAGTTCATCACCCTTAGAGGTCTTTTTCTTCTTGGCCTCCATGTCTTTGCTTTCAGCTCCCCGTTTACGGTCTCTTTTGGAAGCCCTTGGAGGATTTGGGGAGTGAACTTCTTTCCTAACACTCTCCTGCTCTACCGCTTCCAAAAGAGCAGCATCAATCTGGCTTGGAGTTGGCCCCTCCGGATTTGTTAAAGCAGCTTCCTCCACCTCGGCAAGGTCCGCTCCACCTACCACTTTCTTGCCTTTCTTCTTTTTTCCTTTCATTTTGCTCGAGGCCTTGGCCCAGCCTGGCAAGTAAAGTGTTCCATTCGGTTCGTGTGTCCTCTTGAGCACTACATCCGGAGGGGGTTGAGTGGTGAGCTCTTCCCAAGTTAAATCCCTCCGGCCAATAGTATTCCAGAGGTGGGATCTTGCTAAGTTGCCCCCCTTGAAGGCATCGTGGAACCGGTTTCCCCACCGTTCGGCAGCCTAAGCATTGATCTTGGTGCAAGTAGTCTGCCCGGACTTTAGATAGTCATTGAAGTCCTTGGGCAATTCTGCTAAGAAAAAGACAAAGTCAATCAGTTTAAACAAATGTGATAAAAGAAGAAATAAAAATATGAAGTAGGAGACTTATGATCACTCCTCCATCTGCTGGTGAGGAGACTTGGGTTGACTCCAGCCTTGATCTTCTTCCCGTTCTCCCAAGCACCACTCACGAACAGGAATTGAGTCCTCCAATTCCTCTCCGACTCTAGCAGGTCATCAACAGCTTTGAAGTTATCCCCCATATTGAAGTGGTAGAAGGGGATGTGGTGGTTTCTGCAGAGACTGGCCACAGCAGCAAACTCCTCCATTGGTAGAGGAATCTCGGAGAGCCTAGAAGCCATAATGCAGGCCATGAGGGTGTACCAAGCATTGGGGCTCAGCTGGCTCGGATAGAGCTTTATCAGATGAAAGTATCTGACAATTTCTGGGTCCAAGGGGAATCAGAGCCCCCAGTTAAACAGCTCCGTGAAGATGACTATCTCGCTCAATTTGCAGTCCATGGGGGTTTTGGGGTTTATAGGGATTCTTATCTTCACGTTCTCCGGAATTCCCCACTTCGTACGCATCCGGCCCAACTCAGCTGTGTGGATGAATGCGTAGTTGATATTTTGCAGGGCAAGGAGGTACTTGATATTGACCTTGTGAAAACAAGGCCCCACCCTTCCTTCAAGACACTCCGGCAGATCCGGATGCCTCAAGCACAACTTTTCCTTGCCTTTATCTTTTTGGGCAGCAACAACACTACTAGTCTGTCCGGAAGGCTCAGACTCGAATGGAGCCTCTTCGATAGAGTCCTCCATTACTTCCTCCATGATTGATGAGGGGTTTTCAGTAGCAGCGGTAAGGGGAAGGTTTAGATTTGGCTCAGCCTGGCTTCCGGACTACTGAGTTTCAGTATTTTCTTGGTTCCTGGCCTCCGGTTGGGGTTCTGGTGCAGATGTTTCCTTCCGGGGACTTGAGCTAGTGCCTCTGGACCGGACAGCCTGTCCTTGGGAGCTCTAATGGGCACTTTTGACCCAGTATTGCTGTCCGTGGCACAAGATTTCGAAGGGGTGCCCCTAGAAGCTTGACCCTTGACCAGCCGGCCTTTTCTTCGGTCAACTAATTTTTGAGGAGAGGTTTCAGCGTCTGACCCCATAGCTAAGAAGGGGGAGGGTTTTTTTAAAGCTGGTAACAGTTACACCTGGCTCAACAATAGGTTCCGATTCTTGAACCGAAGAACCTGATATAATGGGTGAGAGATTGGTTTGAAATAACCTTTTCGGTTTGATGCCTTTTGAAGAAGAAGAACCCTGGTCTAACTCTGTGGATGCAGTCACTGGTTTGTCAATGGGGGAGGTGGGTAAGCCTGCTGCAATGCGCCTTTCTCTTTCAACCTTTTGCGCCTTTTCTAGTTCAGAGAGGTTGAGCCACCCGCCTTTGATCAAAGCGTTCCGAGCCGTGAACATAAACAAACTGGGTAAAAATTTGTTTTGGAGAGAAAAAGCTTCTAAGAATTTGCAGAGTAAAAATGAGAGTGATGGTGAAACAGTAGAAAGTATTTCAATTTATAGTAATCTGAAAAAGGAGTTTGATTCCTAGGAGAACTCGAAAAGATTGGTAATGATTAAAAGACGACGCTGATGTCACCCTCTTTAATGAAGAGGTTGCTTTTCGAAGAAGGTGAGTGCGAGATTCAAGGTGAAAAAACGGTTGAAGAAACCAACCAAAAAGTGACACGTGTCGCATAAACTCTGGCAAAAAACCGTTTGGATTCACAAAGCTTTATCAGTTCGGATAAAGCCATAACACAAGTCAACAGACTTGTCCGGATTGAAACTGCCCCTGACATCGGACTATTTTTCAGGTTTTTGGCAAAGGTATTTGAGCAAACACCTGAAAAAGAGGCTCTTGATGAGTCTGAATATTGCTACCACTCCGGTAGAGGACATTTCGGACTGAGATCACTGGACCGGAGAGGGCAGTTCGAACAACTTGGCCCATTGAACTGTTCGAACTATGACTAAAGTACTTAAAAACCTAAACACTTCTTGACTAAGCTGCTTGCTCTCCTACTAAGAGCTCATGGGTCTTTGAACATGACCCGAAAACCCATAAAGCCCAAATGTAAGGGTATAAATACGCAACCACCTGCATTAAATGTGGGTAATGAAAATTAAATACAACCAGTCTGCTTAATTCTCCCTCTACTCTCTACTCAAAATATTAAACACCCATAAGCTTCCACAAAACTTTGAACATATTACAAATTTACCCTCAGACGAAAATTAACCTCACCACGGTTGGTGATATTTTGGAAAAGGGGGCGACAGTCATTATATGAGAGGCGAGACGAGATAAGGGGCACGCCCAGGTATCTGACCGGGAGGGAGCCCTCTTTAAAGTTGAGACATTGAAGGATGCTGAGCTTGACGTTGGAGGAGGTGCCAGAGAAGAAAATGGTTCTTTTTGCAGGTTTTAAATGGAGGCCCGATATAGCAGCAAATTCAGTCAGTCCTTCGAGGATTAGCTTAATTGATTGGAGATTGGCCCTGTAGAGGATCATAAGGCCGTCCGCGAAACAAAGGTTGATTATCTTGAGCTTGTGGCATTTCCAGTGGAATCCAAAGGACGGGCTTTTGCTTTTCTCCTGGAGGATTCTTGAAAGGACCTGCATAACAATAACAAAAAGATACGGAGAGAGGGGGTCTCCCTGACGAAGACCCTTTTTACCGGGGAAAAAGCTCATCGGTTTTCCATTAATGCAAACCAAATAGGAAACGAAGGTGATGCATTGGATAATCCAATTAATCATGGGCATAGGAAAGTGCATGGCTAAGAGGATATCCAAAATCACTTCCCATCTGATATTGTTAAAGGCCTTCATAAGGTCGATTTTGAGGGCGCATCTGGGACCTTTACGGTTGGTTTGGTAGCCATGTAAGAGGTTTTGGGTGAGAAAAATATTATCAACGATAGAGCGACCCGGTACAAAAGCGGATTGCGAGGGGTCAATGAGGACCGCCAGCGCCGGTTTGATTCTGTAAGCAATGATTTTAGAGATGATTTTATAAATAACATTGCAGCAAGAAATAGGCCTAAAGTCTGAGGGGAGAGATGGGGAGTCAAGTTTAGGAATGAGGGCGATCAGGGTTTTGTTCCATTCAGGGTCCATCTGACCCTTTTCGATAAAATGCTTGACTCCCAGGCAGATATCCTTGCTAATGAGGGGCCAGTTGGATTTAAAGAAGCCTGCACTAAAGCCGTCAGGGCTTGGAGCTTTGTCACTATCGATGTGGAAAAGGGCAGCCTTAATTTCAGCGTTAGAGATACGCTTTATCATCTCGGCACTGAGATCAAATGGAACAGTGGAGTGAATTAGGGCCCTAATTATGTCCGGACCGGGGTAGTTTGGCTTGCTGGGAGTGCCAAGTTGCTTGAGAAAGAAGTTTTGGAAGGTGGAAGAGATGGTGTAGGGGTTTGAGGAGGGCCCCTCAGGAGTGGAGATCGAGAGGATTTTATTACGGGCCCTGCAGGCTCTAATGTTATTATGAAAGAATTTGGAGTTCCTGTCTCCGAGCTGAAGCCAAGTTTCTCTGGATTTTTGCTTGAGGAAGGATTCTTCCGCACGACTAAAAAAATGAATGAGGAGGATGCTTCCTTCTCAGCGGAGATAAGCGCTATGTTTGAGGGGTCTGAGAATAAATTTACTTGGGCCATAGCGAGGGAAGATCTAGCATCCTCAACTCTTTGGCTAATGTCACTAAACTCCGTCTTATTTAGGGAGGAGAGAACAGGGGTGAGCCTAGCCAGCTTGAGGATAACCGCTTTCATGGGGATTTGGGGGCAAGGGAGGGACCAGCTATCTGAAATAAAGGTGTGGTAATTTGGGTGGGATTTCCACATATTGAAAAATTTGAAAGGTCTAGGGGAGGGGATAAAGGGGGTTGTGAGATGGACAATGATGGGGGTGTGATCAGAGGTTCTGGGGAGATCAAAGTGGGCAAAAGAGTTTGGGAACACATCATCCCAAACGGCATTTACGAGGGCTCTATCAATGTGAGAGGAGATGGGGTTTTCTTCTTGGCGGTTGAACCAGGAAAATTGAAACCCAGAGGCTCTAAGGTCATCGAGGCTGCACCTCCGACATCAGTCATTGAAAGCATCAATTGAATTATTCCAACGTTGGTCGGAATTAGTTCTTTCATAGGGGGTCCTAATCGTATTGAAATCCCCGATGGCTATCCAAGGGTTAGAGGAAATAGACTGCCCATAAGAGAAAAAGGTGCTCCATAGAAGGAGGCGGTCAGTCGGGTCATTGAAACCGTAAATAGGAGTGAGGCTGAAAGAGGTTTTTCTGGCAATCCAAAAGAGGTCACAGTGAAGGGTTTGGGCCGTGAAGTCTTTTACGGTGATTCGTAAAATGCTAGGATTCCAGGCAATCCAAATTCTACCTAGGAGGTGACTATTATGGTTCGAGACACAATGCCAATAAGGGAGCATAGAAGTCATAATTTGCATAACATTTTCAATCTTTACTTTAGTTTCTAGCAAGCAAATAACGTTTATACCATTCGAGAAGACAAAGTTCTTAACTTCTTTTTGGCGAATCGGGTCATTCAACCCTCTAACATTCTAACTAGCAAGTTTCATAGGAAATATAAAAAGCAGTAAGGTAAAAGAGTTCTAAAAATTCATTGGGGTGTCCCTATTTTTTATTTTTTATTTTAAATAAAAGAATTACCAATTCAATTAGATATAAAAAGGTAAAGGTCATAATGAAATTTTGATTAATAGAGATAATTAAAGTATTAAAAACTAACAATAGTGGGACCTTTGTGGAAATTTGCATAAAATAAATCTTATCCTCTACAGCTCTTACCTCAGCCATACGTTTTTCATTTCTTTTACCATACGTGGCCATGCTAGGGACAGGGCCGACATCAATGGATCGGATCTTATCCTTCACCCGACTTAGCATCACCACCCGACTTTCCATGGAGGCTACGAACCGTAGAGGAGAAAGAGTGGGGTTCACGCGGTAAGTATAGCAAGAGCAGTCGGAGGTTGCTCCGTTTCTCTGGTCGAAACTATAACCATGGACGACTTTGCAGTCCTGGCCAGTATCGTTAAGTCTCCTGGAGAGAAGAGGAAGAGCTTTGACGTGGAGATGATGCTGAGTAGAGGGACGGCCTAACATATAAGGTATACCGGACATGGCAGGACACAACTTGGAAGAAAGAATGGCCGGCAAGAAGAAACCATTTTCTTCGGTTTCCTTCTTGAAGTAACACTTACTCTCGGGCCAGGAACGGTTTGTCACCAGAGAACCGACAATAGTCGAGTCTAAAGAGAAAGCATCAGTAGGCGCGAACAGTACTCTTGCCACGGTATCGGCTTCATTACGGAGACAAAAGGGAGGGTTAACCTTAGACGACGAAACCCAAGACTCGAATAGAGGGGTGGACGCCATTTGGGAGGGCAGAGATAGCTTGAGTTTCAGGCCAATTAGCTTGCTTGGATAACAAATCCCTTCTATAGTGTCGGTCGAACAGAAAGAGCTTTTAAGCTTCAGAAGATTAAGAAAGGGAGTGAACTTCAGGCCGTATGGCTGATCTGATTTAGAAAAAAAAGAAGACGATTCGGAGGAGTTTCACCAATTTCTTTTGAATTTTATTATTATTTTGATTTTTTCTGATCTGATTTGTGGTCACTTAGGAAAGTGAATATACAATTACTTAGTTTTAGATAGCAAAGTTTTATTTACTCAAATCATATTTTGTTTCATTTGTGTTTTTTAATTACTAATATATTAAGATTTTGTTTCATTATATTTGTATTTTTTAATTACTAATATATTAAGATTCGTTTTTATAATATACTTACTTTTTAATTAGTTCGAAGACAATATATATTGAAATATTTGTTAGTGTTTTGAAAATAAAATTATATATTTATATTATAAATTATGTTTAATACAAATTTGATTTTAATTTTATATAATTTTTACATGAAATTAAAATTTTATCTATATGTAAAAATAATATATTAATATTTTGTGTTAAAAATATCTTTTATATAAGAAATTTTATTTATTTTCTCTATTTTTCAAAAATATATTTGTTGATAACAAATTTTATTTATTTTTATGTAAATTTTAAAATATATTTTTAAGATATGAAATTTGGTTTTGTTACATAATACATTGTTCAATATATTTTTATATGTAATAATATCTTATTTAAATATATTTTTATATGTAATAATATCTTATTTAAATATATTTTTATATGTAATAATATCATATTATAATAAGATATTTTTATTTGTAAACTTATAATGGAGCATTATTTTAATAAAAAAACCAAAAAAAATAGTATTGGCTCTTCAAGTAGCTCGAGTAATAATAATTCGACTCATCCTAATCTGACTTCACTTTCAGCAAAAGGAGCAGATTTATTATTTTCATGACGAGGAAACCAACATGCTTACCTTCCAAGAGAAGGATGTATAAAAAATAGCATAATTTTCAGAGCTCTAACTTCAATGTTTAGTTAGAAGGGTAACACTTAGATAGCTAGTAACCAAACATTCAAGAAATGTGATTCCATGTGGTAATTTAGAGTTTTCTTAGCAATCCAGTTTGAAACCTTGTTTTTCTGTCGAAAAAATATGAGTTATAGACTCTAAAACCAGAAAAATATTCTACGTAAACTCATTTTTTTTTTTTAATTTTTGCTCCCAAGGGGTAGCCGAGTTGGTTGAGTATGGCATTCTTATAACCAAAAGGTCATGAGTTCGAGTCCCTCTACATACGCTTTCTCGGCTGAGCCTGTACACCTTGTGTGGTTTACCTTCTGGCGTTGGTTTGCAGGCTATCGCGTCAGACTGAGGGTTTACCCTGTGCGCACTCATTGCACTCTGAGTAGCGGCTGCGGGTTCCCTCCGAAAAAAAAAAAAAAATAATTGTTAATTTGCTAGAAAGTAAAGAATAGGGCAGTAAAATTTGCCAAAGTATTTATTTTAAAAATATCTTCGCAATCAAAAAATCATATTTTATTTAAAATAAAATTTAAAAGATATTATCAATAAAAATGATATTTTCTATAAAATAAAATTTAAAAAAAAAATAACAAAAATATTAAGTTGCATAGTTTGAAAATATAACATTGTTCTACCGCCGGTTTCTTGTGTATTTAAATCTGACAAACTAACATTGTTCTACCACCGGTTTCAATCATATAAAGAATGAAAAACTTGTGTATTTAAATCTGACAAAACTATAGTGCACTCACCCCATAAAAAAATTCAAAAATTCTGGATAAATTTTTCGAAAAATTATCGTTTAGAATTTTTTTATGGATGAATACTCCATTGTTTCTGCAGATTAGAGAAAAGCAGCTTCATTTGGAAAAAGAGATAGCATAAGGTCTTCTATTTATACAAATAGAATAGAAACTTACTAAATGAATAAACAAGCGCCCTTTAATAAACCATTAATTAATTTCAACTTTCGTTTTGATTTGCAATTAATGAATTGAATGAGTTTAATTTTAGACAAAACTAAGTTTGGATTTTATACGGTCCTTTTATTATTATTGATACATATTTATAAATATTTAAAAATAAATAAAATATGGTTTATTCTTTTGAGTAAAATGTATTAATTTTAAAATAATCAACATAAAAAAATTATAATAATTTAAATGAGAATGATATATATATATATATATTTATAATGAAATTATTATTAACATAAATATATTTTCAAAATTTTAATTTTAAATTTAACACTATTAATTGATTTTAGAATTTTAATAACTTAGTATTAAAATTATATATTATACTTTAATACATATATATATTGTAAGTCGTATTTTGTCAAAATAATTTTTTTGTCAAAATAATTTTTGATGATCTTCCGATTCAATTGAAACGTATTATTTTGAATACTAATACTAACATATTTTATATTATAAAAGATTTTAATATGAAGAATTTAAAATTGTTTCAAACTATTTTTTTTTAAAAAAAAAATTATTAATTTTTTTAAAATTATCATAAATTCATAACAATATTGAACAATAAATACAAGAATTAGCTAATATCAATGAAGGTTAATTTTGATCAAATTTATAATATTGGTTTCGTTATTGCAAAACAGCTGAAAAATAAATCCGCATATATTAAAAGAAGTTAATAATGCTCCTCCATTAACAGGTGACCACAAGTTTATTAGGTGGTCAAATCTGGTTCTTAATTACATGTATTCAAACTTAAATTTTACCATAAACTTACAACGTAATTAAAAATTAATTAAAATATAAGTCTCAGTTTAATTTTAATAAAATACTTAAAGTTATAATATAAACCTTAATTCGTATTAAAAAATTAAGTTATAATATATACCTAATTTAAAATACAAAATTTAAATCTAATTTATAATATAAATTTAATTCATTTATAGATGGTATTGATCATAACGAATTATAATAAAAAATTAGTTTATAAATTACAGATAACAAATACAAGAAAGATAATGATCGGCCTTTGACGACAATAACATTGGTAAAATCCGACAGCTCCGTAATACTGTTACCCTTATGATAACAATGTTTATTTTGGGGTAATTACTATTTAAAAAATATCATATTAAAGAATTGGGATAATTGCTATTTTTAAAGAAAATCTAAAGTTAAAAATTGGAAATAATTGCAAAAAATTTTAATTTAACATTTTTGGATACTGACTATTTTTAAAGAAATTTTTTAAGCTAAGATATTTATAAACGGGAGGATATAGTCTCCATCTGCGTAAGCGTAACCACCCATACTTTGTAGGTGTTCTCAATTTGTTTTGATTTTATTTTGTGTTTAATATTTTTTCGAAAATATTTTTTAAATATGATTGAGATGTTGTTTATGAATGATACAAGGTTTTAATTAACAAAAATAAAAAGGAGATTAACGAAAAACACGAACTGAGTTTCACCGGTTCAGATTTTGAAGATACCATAAACAAATAATGAAATTGATAACCTAAATTCAAAGTTATATATAAAAAAAATTAATAATCAAAGAAGAAAAATAGACTGTATTTTGTTTTTAGAAAATAAAAATACATTTACTTAATTTTTAGTTAACCGTTAATATTTTTTAAATAAAAGTGGACTTTTATTACTAACATTATTTGGCCTAGAATCCGCCCAAACAAAAGACCGGAGACCAAATTTAGTGAGGAAATTAGAAGTTAAAACAAGCGTCAAGTTGAAAACACAAAGTCTTTTTATTTAGTTTAAAATAATCAAATAAATATACGGTATATTTATTATGTAATTTTTTTTAAATAGTTAAAAAAATATATTTCATATTTATTGTGCAATATTTATTATTTATTATTTTGTACTCTAGTTTAAAATAGTTGGAGAAATATATTACATATTTATTATGCAATATTTATTTTCTAAATATTTTTTTAGTTTAAGGTAGTCAAAATATATATATTTCATATTTATTATGTAATATTTATTTTTTGAATTTTTTTATTCTAGTTTAAAATAGTCAAATAGATGTGATAAATCTTTTTGTTATAGTTTAAGCTACTTAAATTGCATATTTATTATGTAATATTTATTTTCTAATTTTTTTTTAAGTTTTTTATTCTAGTTTAAGAGAGTCAAACGAATATATTTATTTTATAAGTTTTTTTATTTTAGTTTTAAAAAGTTAAACAGATATATCGCATATTTAAGCTAGTAAGAAAATAGTAAAAATATATTTTGCATATATTTATTATGTAATATTTAATTTCTAAATCTTTTCATTATAATTTAATATAGTCAAATAATATATCAGATTTATTGAATAATAATGTCTTGAATTTTTAGGAGCATCTCTTAAAATAAAAATAAAGTAAATCATCCGTTTAGGATATTAATTCATAGACTAGTATAAATCACATATGATTGGATAAGTAACGAAATAATAAATTTATAACTAAATATTCACATTTAATTAAAAAATAATTAAAGGTTGAGTAGACGTAAATTTGTAACACAGTAGAAATAACACCTTATGTGTCTAATTTGGGCTAAATCTGGCATAGTGTATGCACAATTTGGACTAATTTGCGAACACAACCCAATTTCGAGCCAATGTCAAAAATCCTATTCGCGATCTGTCCAAAATTGGGCACAATGTGTTCGCAAATTTGCTTGAAACGGAAACCACAAAGCAGCAAAACCCACGAACCCTAATCTTTCAAAACTAAACCATAATCACAAAAAAAACATACCAAAACGTGACTTAACCAGCATATATCTGATGAGTCCGGAAATTTTTACCACTCACTGTAGAAACCAGACAGGGGAAATTCGGACAAAACCCATCCACTGAACCATCCGAACTAGACTAAAGTACTAAAAGATAATCATCTTTTAACTAAGCTAATTGCTAATCTACTTAATAAACTAATGAGTTTTTGAATTCGACCCGTTTTCATAATTTTGACCCAAAAGCCCATGTGGCCCATAATTAAGGGTATAAATACCCAACCACTTTCATTTATGAGGGTAATGAACATTTAATACAACTAGGCAGCTTAAATCTCTCACTACTAAACACCCAAACATTAAATACATTTGAAACACTGTAAAACACCTGACCAAATTACCCTCAGTGGAAAATAATCCACAATAGATTGGCGACCACAGTGCGAGGAGAAGGTGCCTGAATTTAGCATTCAAAACCATCAAGAAAAGCCAGTTCGGATGAATTCGGAAGATCAGGCAGTGCCACCAACTTTGGCAGAAGTGGTGGGAGAAAATGATGAATACACGATTGAAGAGCGAGATAGATTGAAAGCTAAGATAGAAGCCTTTAGGGCTGCTAAAAGGGTGGAGATGGGCTTAAAAGAAAAATCAAAAGTGTCAGTCGTTCACTACACTGACAATCCAAATGAGCATGACCCATCAGCAAAAACCCATGTAAGTACTAAAAAGACTCATGCTAGCTCAAAAAAGTCTCACCGGTCTAAACCGGTGGAGAGTTCAGATTCAGAATCAGAATCTTCTAGTAGCTCCTCAAACGAAGATGGGGTTCAGAAGTCCATGTCATCCAACAGCGATGAAGGCCGTCCTAAAAAGAAGCATAAATTGTCAAAAAAATATTCAAGAAAGAGGGACAGGCATGTAAGGTTGAAAATGTATCTAAGTAAAGGGCCATCTCATGGTCACAGCCATGGCCGGAGACATGTAGACTGACTGTTGATGGATCATTTCGCCGTTCATGATGAACCATGTATCTTTGCAACTTCCAATGAAGATACTGTGTTTAGTTGTGGCCAAAATTGGAGACAACCTCCATTGTCTTCCAAGATACTATCCGGAAACCTCCCTAAGAGGTTTGACAACACAAAGATGGAAAAATACGATGAGAGTAAAGACCCAGATAATCATCTGGAGCAATTAAAAAACTTTATGATGAATTTTGATGATGATGATAAATTGCTTTTTAAGAGTGTTCTCCCAGTCTTTTACGGTGAGTGCTCTAAAGTGGTACAATAGTCTGCCACAGGGTTGCATCAGAAATTTTGAAAATTTTTGGGAGGCCTTTCGGAGGCAGTTCGTTGGAAGTAAGGAAGTAAATGGAAACGGAGACACTATTATCCATTGTGCCCAAGAACCTAATGAATCCGAGAAAGATAAGGATGTACGTACGAGCGGCATGTTTCTTCATGTCATTGGTAAGCATGGTATTCGCATCCTGATACTCATCTCCTGAAAACATTGGCCTTAGCTATCGAAATGCGAAACCGTCCCATTGTGTGCCTCAATCTGGTCTAATAAAATAAAAATTAGTAATAAATATGGTGTAAATATTCAAACCATGCATGGTCTTATCTTGTCGTCCCCAGATTCAAATTTAGTTGATAATATAAAATAAATATGTAGGTTGTAGATGATGGTAACAAGTAAGAATAAATCTTGTCTTATCATAAAGCATGTGATTATCAAATTAAAAGTTAATGGGAAATATGGTGTGAATATCCAAACCAAACATGCCCTTATCTTGATTTCTTTAGATTCTAATTTAGTTAATTAAATAAATTCAGTTTGTAGGTAGTGTATGGTGGAAACAAGTAAGAAGAAATCACATCTTGTCATAAGTATGGTCTTATCAAATAAAGAGTTAATTGGAAAATATGGTGTAAATATACAAACCAAGCATAGTCTTGTATTTTTGTCTTCAGATTCCATCAACTAAGTTCAATTTGTAGTTAGTGGATGATGGAAACAAGTATGAATAATTATTATATTGTCATAAAATATGGTCTTATTAAATCAAAAGTTAGGGGGAAATATGGTTTAAATATTCGAACCAAGTATGGTATTTTTTTATTGTCTCCAATTTAGTTGATTAAATGAATTCAATTTCTTGGTAGTGGATGGTGGAATCAAGTAAGAAAAAATCTTATCTTGTCATAAATCATGGTTTTATAAAATCAATAGTTAGTGGAAAATATGATGTAAATTAAAACCAACCATTGTATAATCTTGTTGTCTCAGGATTCCAATTTAGTTGATTAAATAAAATTCAATTTATAGGTAGTGGATGGCGGAAATAAGTAATAAAAAATCTTATATTGTCATAAAATATTGTCTTATCAATCAAAAGTTAGTGGGAAATATGGCGTAAATATTCAAACCAAGCATGCTCTTATCTTTTTATCTTCATATTCTAATTTAGTTGATTAAATAGATTCAATTTGTAGGTAGTGGATGATAGAAACAAGTTAAAGTAACTCTTATATTTTCATAAAGCGTCCTCTTATCAAATCAAAATTTAGTTAGAAATATAGTGTAAATATTCAAACCAAGCATGATCTTATCTTCATTTCTCACGATTCCAATTTAGTTGATAAAATAAATTTAATTTGTAGGTTGTGGATGGTGGAAACAAGTATGAAGAAATCTTACCAACTCTTTTTTCAAAGACCCTCACAAGCTGGTACCAAATTTCAGACTATTATTTGCCCAAAGCGATACACCTCGGCATTATTTATTGGTACAATAAAACTAGAGGACTCTTTAGGATCGTCAACCATCTTGACCCCTAATAAAGGCCTAACAAATTGCTATTCATCTATGGGTCTTTTCGTTTTATTGTCTTCATTCTTAAGTTCCAATGAAACAGCATAACATTTCTTTACGAAATTTCTGGTTGCTTCGAATAACTCTAACCCTGTACCTTATCACATATTCCAGGAACTAGTGGATGGTGGAGGCTATTTCATGCATTCGGTTAAGCCAAAACCTACCAAAGATTATATTGTAAGATGGTGTGGATAATAATTGCCTGAGGGCAGGCTGGTAATTTCAGTTGGTGTTTTATGGTGGTGTGTAGGTGTTAAGTGTTTAGAGTAGAGAGTAGAGAGATAATTAAGCAGCTTGATAGCAGTTAATTCTCATTACCCATAGTTAATGCAGGTGGTTGGGTATTTATACCCTGATGTTTGGGCCCTTATGGGCTTTCGGGTCATGTTCAAAGACCCATGAGCTCTAAGTAGGAGAGCAAGTAGCTTAGTCATGAAGTGTTTAGGTTTTTTAGTACTTTTGTCATAGTTCGAACAGTCCTATGGTCATAGTACTCAAAATGATCTGTCCGGTCCGTGTGATCTGTCCGGTCCGGAGACCTTGGACCGATCTGTCCTTGTCCGGGGAGCATGCTGAATTCGGACTCATCATAAGATATTGGGTGATCTATCACCATAAGATGTACCATGACCATCATTTTGAACTCAACTCTCCCTCAAATGAAATATATTTTAAACTCTCTACTTACTATGGCGCTCGCCTTAGTGAACCCGACTACGGTTCGATCCAGTGACGTATAGCGAGAGGACTTTCACACGATCATAGGCTTTTTGAAACAAAATGATAAGAAAACTTCATTTGTCAATCAAGACCTTACATATCTTCTCTCCTCATGAAGAAGCGTTGCATAAGACAACATCCTCATCAACACCTCTAACTCCTCACAAATCATCATATTTGAAGATGATGGAAGGGTAAGGATCTTGACGAAGGTGAGGAGAGATTCTCTCATAAAATTGTTCTTTGAGGCTCATGACGTGTTTTTTTTCTAGAAGAATTTGTGATTTCAGAAGGCATATCACCCCCATCAATAGTTAAGAGATCCATGATAGTACTAAAATCACCCCTCCAAGACAACCGTAACCACATGACATCCAAGATCTGAGTCAAGAGACTCTTCTTGAAAAATAACTGGTAAAAACTGATGGTTAGGCTTAGGGTTCAAATATTCATTTGTAAAATCACCAATAATAGCCTATTGGCTAATAATTAACATATTATTATTTATTGATTTGGATCGGCTGCCTAAGTCCCCGATTTACCTGTCTCAACTGAACGCAATCTGTTCATGGAACTTCTCTATGTCCCAAATTGTCTCTTACATACTAAATAATTTTACCGTTATCAATCAGGCTCAGGATCTCTTCCCGAGTGATATGCAATCCTTTGTTTAATGGACAATTTTATTTTAGAACTTATACTTATTTATATCCTCACAATGCTTGGTCATTGGATGAGGCTTGAATTGGACTTGTCTTTTAGATTTTTGATAAATATTTACAACACTTTTAGTTAGCTCGATAAAATTTTCATTGACTTGAACTGATCTCTTTTGTTCCGGAGTTGTGGAAGGAAAATATAGAAGATTCTGAAATTTCTATTATTATTATTATTATTAAACGCGCTTGAAGTTTGAGACTAGTAATTCTCCTTAGGTGAATAATCCAGAATAAGACAAAGATGCATGGTCTCCTAAATCCAGATTTGAGACTCTGCATGCGCTAATAGCACCCTAAAATTCAAATCTTCTTCGACATGAGCGTTTACCAAATTAGTCCATAGAATGAGTCCATGCATATATGAAGCAATAGACACATCTTCAGATAATCGTCGAGGCTGGTTTTGGTATGCACAGAGGATTGGGTGTAATATCTGAAATTTTCCATATTCATATGTGAACATTGTATTATATGTTCCATATGACCTTTTGTCACTTTGCTCCAAACAAACATGATATCTGAGAAGAGTCCACATATTTTCAAATCTTGTGATAGAAAGTATTCTTCTTGAAATTCATTGAATACGACACCATAAACAATCATCTTCAAGGAAACTCATCATCACTTTTGTGAACTGGTCAATATAGTGCTCTAGGTCATCGGTCTCATCGTACTTCTCCATTTTGGGAACGCCGAACCTTTTTTGTACTTTGAATGCCATAATTTCTTAAATCAACGGAGATATATTTCTCATGTACTCTTGGGTGTAAGAAAAATCTTCGTTTAACCTGTCACTCAGGGGTGAACATGGGTTCACGCAGTAAAGCGACTCTCCATTAAACATCGGTGTCTGGATTCCGTATATTAGACTCTGCCCCGGGAATGCTTGTTGATATTGAGTGGGATTTTACCCCGTGGGAGGTCATGTCTAGAGTAAGCAAGATTAAGCTGGTGTGGAACTCTTGGAGAAAGAAAGGTTTGGGGATCCCGAGAATACGGTTCAGCTACTTTTCAACCTGAACTTTCTCGATAATTGTAGTTGCAGCCATAATGTCTTGGACAACCTTTTTTAATCTACCTTGGGGTTTCTACGAGTCCTCTTTTTGGGCCCGGTCTCACCGCGAGACCTCTAATGTCTTATGTGTGTTAATGCCTTATGTGTTTTGTGCACAAATTGTTCCTCTGTCGGTTCCTCCGCATGTGATAGAAGAAGAGTGATTCACCTTCACTCGTCGATATTGGTAGATATTTATCTCTTACTCAATACTCTTGGTTTGAAGAGCTATGGCCACGGTCCGGTAGATAAGGCCCGGTAATATCTTAAATATCGTCCTCAGTTGTCTCTTTATAAGGCGACTCAACGTGAATTTCATACCATATTCCAGTCACTCTATGAGTTACAACGTTCCTCCCACTCCAGGGAGTGATCGCTTCGGCCACACGAGCGATATTCGTCAATGCTCCTTGCTTTATCACGATTTGGACAAAGTAGTTGAATTTATTTTCTAACTGAGCTGGCAAGAGAGGGGGAGAAGAATCAAGTAGGATTTGTGACTGTGACTCCTCTCATGATAGGCGTGCTAATTGTTCTGTATCAACCATTCGATTGCAACTCGCTTTGGAAGTGATAGAGAATAAAAATAAATAATCTAATTTTAAAAATGTTTTTAGAAATAAATTCGAATGCTAATCTTGCTGTATTTGTCATTTATGATTTTGGATTCGGCTTACGAGAAATCACCAAAATATAAATATTAAAGTGAGAAAACTACAAAAAAAATAGTGGATAATTAATATTACAACGTAATAGTCATTGTTCACCGCCTCCCAAAATAGTAACACTATATTTATAATAACCAATATAAATCTTTGATTTATGTGAATTAATAAATAAAATTGTTTTGCTTACAACTAAAAAAGCTTAGACCAATAAAAAAAATAATTCACTTATCATTAGTCTTCTATTGTAAAACTTCTCCCCGTACAATTATAAACATAGTATAAAACATATATAAAAAACTAATAAACAATTATAACCAAAACTAATAAAAATCCGTCTAATCTCCACATTAATTTTTGAACTTTTGGATAAGCCAGAAGCATTGAATGAGTCTCCCTGCTTTAAGATTTGAGAGCGAGAGAAATCTTTTTGGCGCATGTCTAATATTTAATCCTTTTGGTTAAATTGCATGATTGTCCATGTGGCTTGTAACTCTGGTAAAGAGATCCTTTTCATAAAATAAGTATCTTTTTTTATTTTATTTTTTTAAAATTGAACTTTTGGGCTCATGAAAAAAGTCAGATTTTTTATACTCCAAAACATTTTTATTTTTACCATATGACGTTGGAAACCCGCCATGGTTATGTGAGAAAAAAAAGAAGAAGGTAATTTTGAACGGACCGTAACATGCGGTAATTAAACCTACCCGTGTTGTTAACGTTCTCGGGATGATAGACCAGGCAATTCGACACGTCTAAAGAGAATTTGTCCAAGCAAATTAACGAAAAATGTTAATTATGCATATAACGATAGTTGATTCAAGCAGTAATTCGTTTCTGGACTATCGACTTTGGTGATAGATAGTCTCTGGATTTTTAAAAGTTCGTTCGCAGTTTTTGGACTATCCAGTTTGGATAAAGTTAGTCTCCTTGCATGTGTTGACTATCAATTTTTGTAACTGATAGTCCATCAATTATTCATTTTCGATAAATTTAGTCCTTTGAATTTCTATTTTTGATAAAGTTAGTTTCCTTAATAAACATACGCAGGGGACTAACTTTATCCGAACTGGATTGTCCAGAGACTACCAACGGACTTTTGAAAGTCCAGAGACTATATGTCACCAAACTGGATTGTTCAGAAACTACCAACGGACTTTTAAAAATTCATAGACTATCTATCACCAAAGTCGATAGTAGACGAGTTACTGTTCAAAGCCTAACTTAAACAATCGTGTCTTTTTTACACTATATTCTAAGTTTGTGCATCTGACCGATTCTTTTAAATATCGTTCCTATTAGGGTTTCCGAATGTCCGAATTAAACGGAAGCAATAGATCACTAAAACTATTTTTTTTTATATAAATTATATTATCAAAGTTATTATCTGGTCACCAATTTTATAACACCAATAAAAAAAATTATTATTTTTAGTTTATTTTTTATAAATTATATTATCAAAATTATTATGCAATTATCAATTTTAGAAAAAAAATTCAAATGTTAGCTCTAAACTTTAATTTCTATATTATTTATTTAAATAAAAAAAAAAAAATCAAACCAAGATTACAATGGAATAATTCAGTGTACCAATATGGAACTATTAATCGAACCAAAACTGGACCGTGCCAAAAGCTTATTCCGATTGAAACATTAAAACTAAAACTTCACCGATAAATCTAAAACTTCACCGATAAATTTAGAAGTCTTTGACCTGCCCTGGTTCCAAATATTAAAAGGTTTTGGTACACATGGATAATCACTTTTTCAAAATTTTAACCAATTTTAAAATTTATCAAAAATATTTTTTAATCTTTGTCAGTTGAACCGGCAGAAAAAGCTTCCCGCCTGATATATATATATATATATAATATATATAGTTCGATGGGTGAGAGGATCTCAATTAAAAATCCCAACGGATTTTGCTATTCTAGCCTTCATCACCACTATTTTATTTTAATTTTAAGAGGATAAAAAAATTTCGCCCGCCGGTTGAAAATGTCTCATCCGACAGTGAACAAAATAATAAAAATCTGCCCCCAAGAGGTAGCCGAGTTGGTTGAGTATGACATTCTTATGACCAAAAGATCATGAGTTCGAGTCTCTCTACATACGCTTTCTCGACTGAGCCTGTCACCTTGTGTGGTTTACCTTCTGACGTTGGTTTGCAAGCTATCGCATCAGACTGAAGGTTTACCTTGTGCGCACTCATTGCACTCTGAGTAGCGGCTGCGAGTTCCCTCCGAAAAAAAATAATAATAAAAATCTAAAAACGTTCAAATTTTAAAAATGATTAACATTTTTTTAGACCCCATTTTAACCAAAAACGTAAACTCTTCGAAGGAAAAGGTAGTACTACGATTAAAAAGAAAGCACGTATACTAAAACATAAACAAAAGAACAACAAACATATATCATTATTAAAAAGAAACGAAACAATAAAACTAAGCATTAGTATTCAAGCCACCATGAAACATCTTCTGAGTAAGATCATCTATACGTTTGGCCATTTCAGGTGTCAAGTGATTCACCCAATCTCCAACCTCACCTTTCCGAAAATATATCTGGTTCTCCACAGCCATCTCAGTATTATCACGATGCTTCCCACTCTTGTTAACCTCCAAGTTACTCAAATTCTGAAAGCTACAAAGCTTTACAATCTTCTCCACACTTCCTTTCTCTTCTTCTTCTTCAGAAAAAGGATACCCCATAAACTCAGCTAGCCTCTTGACATAGTAACAAGTGTCTTCCTTCATTTCTTCGTACTTCAAAATCAAAACTTTTTCTTCCGATTCCGCTCTCAGAAACCCTAGAACATGGTCCCAGTAAGGTCCGTACCAAGAAATACCATTACAAAACAAGTCCAATGCTTCTTCTATTGGAAGAGGATCTTTTCCTGTCAGCTTCGCGTAGAAAAGCCACATAGAAATAAACACGTCCTTAGGGTCTCTCCATACATAAACAATCTTACAGCTTGAGGATGATGATGTTATAGAGTCTGGTAAAAGAGAGTAAGGACTATGTGTAGATATGATGGGGATTTTAGGGTTTCTTTTGATTCTACTTGGGTTACAAGAAACTAAGTCTATCTCCAAAAAGGGTATCAGATCATGAGGGACCTTGGTGAGCAAAGAGTCTTCATCAAGGTTCCGTGCGGCGATTGCGAAAGCAAGGGCTTTAAGCCATGTGGTTCCTGTTTTCGGATGGCTGCATATAAGGATATCGTTTGGTTGAGGTTTGAAGTTGGTTTGAGCCAAGATAAGCCCTTTGAGGAAAGGAAGATAGGTCCAAAAACCTTGGTATTGATACAGATCTTCAGAGTATCCCCATCTTTTGTCTCTTGGAAGCCCTTCTAGTATTTTCATGTCTTCTAGGTCATCGTTATTGAAGTCTTTTGCTCCGGAAAATAATATGGACTCTTCCATTGATTATACCCTGCTGTTTTTCTTTCTTTATTTGTGTCTTTGTGAACTATAAGTTCTGTATTATTCTTAGTTTATTAATGTTTATATAAGAGGAGAGGAGAAAGGATTGTGATAGGATAAGATATGACCAATTACACCTGGCGAGCATGCATGAAGTTTGCATCAGGGTTTGACAAGTAGTCTTGGGAGTTAGAGCTCAAATTGGATACTGTAATAGTAGTAGTTTTGATAAGATGTATATCAACGATCTTATCGTTTCATAATTTACAATATAAATTATTAGAAGGAAAACGACTTGATCGGATAATCCAAATATAATATATTTATTAACGTAGTTTTGTATTTGTCGTAACATAACTGAAAGACATGAGAATGTGTTGGGAATATATGGATCGTTGTATTTGTTATAGTTATATTTAGATATAGATATAGATATAGTATGATTTTATTTATTATAATTATAATTAGGTATTTTTATAATCTATATATATAATAATTTTGTAAGTGTAGTATTTTTATTGAAAATTATATATTATAGTAAAGTTTTTATTTTCTTGATTATCATAATTCTCATTTTTTAAATAATAACAAATCATGAAAGTCGACGATTCAAAAAATTTCTAATCGGATATAACTCACAAATTCAAACAGTTTTAGCTCGAGAAAAAAACCACGTCTTCTCTCCAATCATATCGGCGTTAATTATCCATCATGAAAAAATGCAGATATCTATGTCCTCATTGCAAAAAAAAAGATCGATTCGTCGACAACAATGTTAAAGAACCATAAAAAAACAATGATCAGCTTTTATTTGGGTAATGCAATCATTGTAACAACATGATAATTTATTGGCTAACTCATGTTGCTGAATTAGACATTGCTGAAGGGGTCATCTATACCAAGACATGGCGCAAAGTATTGGTTGACTTGCGCGACCAATTCTCTCAAAATAATGCATGAACCGTGTTTCGGATACAAAAATCAATCACTGTCATATCACAAGGTGTAATGAAAGTGGATACATATTTTACAAAGATCAAGACATTGTGAGACGAGCTTAAGATATATCGTTCCTCTAACTGACAAGCCATCAACGAAAATGACACCTCAAACAGAAAGATGAAAAGTGTTTTATGCAATTTTTTATAGGTATAGATGAATGTTACAAGACGGTGAGGTCCAATGTGTTGATGATTTCAACTCTTTCCTAATGTTTGTCAATCATATTCTTTAAAAATTAAAAAAGATAATCAAGGACATGTATCATTTGAGCCAACTGAAAATTCTCCATAGTAGCCACAATCCCGAGAAAAGACAGAAATTTAAAGAAGAGAATGTGTAACTACTGTAACAGTGACAAACATATTATAGATGAATTTAAGATTCTAATATTTCATTATAATTATTGTGATAAAAGAGTTTACACGGATGATAAATGTCGATTGAAAAATGGAAACAATAACACGTCAGGACAATTATGAGGACAACAATCTTCACGTCGTCACAATTAATTGTTGCCGAATGCGACATACTCACATGACTTATCGGGTTCCAACACTACTATCATTGTTCAGAGGTTCAAACAAATACAACAATTACCCTAAGAAATTAGTACATTGAATCACAATAATTATGGTAATGTAGATGCATATGTGAGTGCAGCAGGTTTGATTCCATCTACTATTGTGTTTGTTAATTCTAGTAGTACAAGTCATTAGATTTTAGATACTAGCATCAAGGATCATATTGTCCCTCACATATCACTCTTAGTCAGTCACAAGTCTTCCACTAGTACCAATATCAATTTACCAAATGATGCAGCACCACAAATCATTCACATTGGCACAATTAATTTTAATTAAAAAATAACCCTTACAAATGTTTTTTGTGTACCAACATTTAATGTTAATTTAATTTCAGCTAACAAACTCACCAAATATTAGAATGGTTGCATCATTTTCTTTCCTGGCTATTGTATTTTGTATGAGTTGGTTTCGGGAAAGATGATTGGTTCGGGTAGACAACGTGGTGGTGTATACTATATGCATCAATCAACAAATAAATCAGCTATTCATACATATCTTGTTTTAAATTACTTTCGCATTTTCTTCGAGATATTCACAAAGAGTTAGGAAATAATTGTACAATTTTTCTACAAGCAAAGCAAACATGTTTTCATTTTCCTAAAAGCTCAATAAATACAAAATTTTCTTTCTTCTTATTACATTGTGATGCTTGTGGTCCTCACAAAGTCCATTCATATACTGTTTCACGTTATTTCCTTATAATTTTTAACACTTTTACTCGATGTACATGGGCCTTTCTTATGCACTATAAATTAGAAACACATTCTTTATTAACTAATTTTGTAAAATTCATCAAAATATAATTTCAAATATATGTTCAAACAATAAAAATGGATAATGATAGTGAATTTCTACCTCTTCATATTTTTTTCTCAGAACAAAAGCACTTGGTGTGGATAATAATTGCATGAGGGTAGGCTGGTAATTTCAGTTGGTGTTTTATGGTGGTGTGTGGGTGTTTAAGTGTTTAGAGTAGAGAGTAGAGAGATAATTAAGCAGCTTGGTAGCAGTTAATTCTCATTACCTACACTTAATGCAGGTGGTTGGGTATTTATACCCTGATATTTGGGCCCTTATGGGCTTTCGGGTCATGTTTAATGGACCCGGGTCATGTTCAAAGACCCATGAGCTCTAAGTAGGTGAGCAAGTAGCTTAGTCAAGAAGTGTTTAGGTTTTTTAGTACTTTTGTCATAGTTCGAACAGTCCTATGGTCATAGTGTTCAAAGTGATCTGTCCGGTCCGGAGGCCTTGGACTGATCTGTCCGTGTCCGGGGAGCATGCTGAATTCAGACTCATCAACACTGAACTTCAATTTTTTTTGTTTACACCCCGCAACAAAACGGAGTTGTCGAACAAAATATTTGCATATTTTAATTATTTTGTTCGTTCTCTAATGTTTCAATCAAATATGCCACTTAAATATTGAGGGACTTTATTTTGACAGCTTTTTATTTAATCAATGCATTCCTACTCATTTATTATCTAATAAATCCCCATTTGATGTCTTATATAATCACTTCCCCACACTCAAGCACTTGCGTGTTTGTGGTTGTGTATGCTATGTAAGTAATGTTCTTCCCAAACATAAATTTGATCATCGTGCATTCATTTGTGGTTTTTGGGTATCTACATGAAAAAAGGCTACACAGTTTTTTATTTACATACATATAATTTTTTCATAGGTCGTGATGTCAACTTTAAGGAAAATATATTTCCCTTCAATCTCGCATCGACCTTACCTTTTCCAAACCAATCATCCTCATCATAATTCAATCCATCACACAACTCATCGCCAGTTCTGTTTCCTACTCTCATATCCTATAACTCAGAACCTCAGTTTTATCTCCTTCGTTTATATCCAATCCTATAAATTTCAGAGCTTCAACCTTCACATTTCCTACGTCACTAGAATCAGCTATGAATTCATCGCGCTCATTCTTCACTCTGTCATCACCTTCCGCTGCACAAAATAATCTACTTTCTCACCACCATCAACCACACTTTATTCTCCTCCTGTTTTGAATGATATCTCAGTTCATCATTCCACCCGCCACATTCAGCGTCCCGTACGGCACCAAAACTATAACATACCTGCCATGATCAATCAATCTTTAACGTAATCAAGTTTTCGTCAACCTACAAGGTATATTATTTCCTCTCATAATTCTATTTTATATTTTCTCCTAACCACTATACTTTTTTACCTTTGTTAATAACAATAATATAATATTTATCTTTCAAACATGCTAATCGTGATCCACTATATTGTTAAAGAAAAATAAATATATGCCAAATTATAGTTTTTATTTATTGAAGAAGAAAATATACGGTTTACAGAGTTGTATCTCTATTTATACAATTCATCGTGCATTTTTCTATCTCCCATTAAGCTTATTACTTCACTTATTACTATCATGGACTATCATCAATAACCATTAACTTAGTCATGGTCAGTTACATATGTGTGTTGATCGTGGATCACCTTTAGTACCTCTTGACCATCTTTAATTCTTACTTTATTGCGCATTGGTAGCGGTTATGATATACAGAAACCGTTACTCAAATGTGCATCGATAATAGATGAAATTGTATCGGTGGGCCTCGATCAATTCAAGTCGGTTTCATCACACAAGTGTTGCTCGTTTAGGTTACGTCAGCTTTGTCATTCATTTAACGCTTGGTTAAGCTGCTCAGTTAAGAGTGGCTCAATTAAGGATCGAGACCCCATCAGTTTTTAGTCTCAGGACCCCTCGTCAGATGTTGTGAGCAGGTCTAAGTTAAGTCTTTAATTATGATGCTTGTATACTGCTTATATATAGGTGATCTTAGTATATCGTAAGTCACCTCGGTATTATGTTGCTATACCGATTTCTTTGAATGTACATGTCGTTTGGTTTGTCGTTCTGCAACCATATCTTGATCAATAGCACATTGCTCGATAGTAGCCACCTCATTAAGGCTCTCCCATAGTACAATGAGTATCTTAAAAAAAGATAGGAAAAGTACTGAATGAAGTAAATATCTTGGGCAAACTAGGTGTGGCGATTTAAGTTTGTGAAGGATGTTGTGGCATAGTGGCAGAGCAAGCTAGTCGATAATGTGATGGAATTTCAGGTGTATTGTGACATGTATCGCAATCAAGCGACACCTCTAACACAAATGTAACATGTATATAAGTTATAAGGGTGATGCTTCGAATCCTTTAATACGCGTAACTTTAATTAATCGTAATCATAAGAAATCCCATCACACGTGGAGTGTTGTGCCAAATTTCAATTTAAAAAAAAACTAAAAGTATTTGCACAACTGATTTGTAAGTTTATTTTGGGTGATGTTGAAGAGAAAATAACGTTTGTTACTTGTCAAAATCAGAACTTCACCATCGTCCTCATTGTAGATCACGTCGTGCAAAATGTATATTCGAAACCCAAACAAGTTTATAAGTTTATCTTTGTAGAGTGATACGGGGGTCTATGTTAGGTTTCATCATGGACCATCTACGTAGTCCTTCATGAACTGGTTGATTTCCTTAAATATCCCCCCACTAGTAGATGTCCGGAGAAAATTTTTAAATATAAAAACGGCTTCCTCCAATTATGTCATTGATTGAATATGTGAATTTCATTAGAAGTGGGAAAAATCCCATGATCAGATTGAATAACAAATTGATCATTCAATAAGAGATATATGCTGTGATCAACCAATCCTTTCATCTTTATCTAATATTCTATCTTTTTCTCTTTACCCTTTCAGTTTATTTTATTTCCCGAAGAATCTTGTGTGCTTGATGTATGGTATTTGTTCGAATATTTCTTATGATCAATGTTTTTTTATTTTCTTATGAGAATGATCACTACTCGAAGAGGATGAGGGAATTTTTCACTCGTTGTATAGCCCTCAGTAAACTCTAAAGTGCTATAATAATTTTTAGCTTGATGCTCTTGTTTAGAAGTTTGATGGCTTTAAAAGTTTGGTCATCTTGACATCGCTTCATATTATGTTGTTGATTATTATATGGCTTATCAGATTTTCGGTACTCCAGAGGAATCTTCCCCTTTAGATTATTCTCATATTGTATCTTGGCTCTCAAAACCTCTATTTCTCTTTGCAACTGATCTCGCATCTCTTACATGATAAGCATTTCTTCGGTTTCGTTATTCACATGTGATGTATGCATATGCTCCTCTTCGACTATAATTTCCTTATTCTCGAGAGAATGGTCTGTTTGCATCTCATGATCCATTTCCAAAGAATTTTGCAGGCTAATAATTTATGTCGGGTTTTAGATTTTGCTATATGAGCACCTTCACTCCCACTATAATCACCAATCTGGTAAGTTTTAAATCTGTTTGAAGGGTATTTGGATGATATGAGGGAGAATTAATTATTGTAAGATAGAAACTTGAGAGATAATTGAGCTTCTATATTTAATGTTTACGGAGATAAAGTCCAACCCACTTAAATGTTATTTTCAATAGCCTTTATAGGCTGATTTTGAGTTAATAGGCCTAACAGGTGAGGTTTTGATTAAGGGCCAATCCCACATACTGAAAATCTTATTAACCATTATACATTTATATATGCAATAAAAGGTAATAAACCAGAAATTAGTAAATACACTTGTGCTAAAGTAACGAAGTCAAAATGTGAAAAATGTAGTACTTGTATTCGGTCGGGATTGACCATAAACATATTTGAACCTCCCAAAGAAAATACCTCCAAAGATTTCCGACCCTATCAAAATCTATAAATTCTTCTTTTTCCATCTTAGATTTCTTCTTTAAGGTAACCTCATTACTAGACCGTTCATCATTTCTATTATGCCCATGAATATTTTCTTATTACAACTTATATATATTTTGACAAACAATTCACCTTGATTCTCATTATCTTTTAAACTTCTGTTTTATTTGATAGTTGTAAGATTTTAGATAGTTGTTTCGTTCTAACTCATCATTCTCACCTCTTTGAACTTGCAACATAGTAGATCTGTGATGTTATTGTAACAGTTTGTTCATATGTAACTTTATAGAATTAATAACATAGAGAGTTAAAATATCACCTTCAACTTTAGCTAATACTTGATAAGATGACTTTAATCGTAACACAATCTCCCAAGTTGGTAACACTCTTTATTGAGTTAATTTTATTATGGTATGAGTACTTCGTACTCTTTTAGTACGAAATTTAAGGACTTGAAACACTTCGTATTACATCGCTTTCAGAAACTGTTAATTTTATATTACGCTTCTCTTGAACTACCAAATCTTGGCTAATATATTATTTGTATACTTCTATAATATGGTCAACCGCTGGGTTAAAAGTAGAAATCTCTAGATTTTTTTGTCAAGCCTCTTTAGATGTCTCGAGTTGTGCCTCAAACTCATTGATGATCAATTATTCGAGACTCCAACTACTCATATACCTTCTTATCAACATAAGATTGATGTTTATTCTGGGTTTTTACGTTTTTTTGTCTTCCACGAAAGAACAAAAAAATTTCCTCTATGAAGATCTCTTTGATTTTCATCCACTTACATCGTCTATAGGCCCAGTCTCTACAATAAGCATTTCCTGAAGATCAAGAATCCTCTCCTCCTGATATTTATGCACCATTTACGATATGATAAAAGCATTAAAAATTTACTAAGTGAAGAATTTTTTTAAATATGTAAAAAAAAACTATATGTAACTTACATCGATGGTCTTCTCGATTTATCGAGCCCCTAATCATATAAAGGGGTGTTTAGTCTCTTAATATTTATCTCAAAATGATGTTATCATCTGGGAGAAGACTTCTTACAGTCTTAGGGCCTCTAGTAATTTGGTGGATATATTAACACGCTCTAGATCAATGACTATGACATTTTGAATAAGTGTCTCAAGTAGAAACATTAGAGTATCAGTATGGGAAGCTTCCTCTTCCAAAAGAAAAACAATATCCGATATCCACAAAATTTATCGTACGAGCAAATGTTTCATTCATCTACCACTCCGATATAAAAGCATAAGGTAAGTTTATTGCCTCATTTTCCTTAGTCATTTTCAGAGCTGTGACGCTTTCATCAAAACAATTTTATCATTTCCTTTCTACCTCAAAAAGACGTGATGACATCCCACTTTCTTTCAGAACTATCATTATTAGAGTAACATGAGAAGCATAGACCTTACGCTTCTTTGAAGCGGCCTTCATGGACTTGGGATTGGGGAGAAGTTGTTTTATGGGTGGACAATTGCACCAATTCTCCACCTTCTGCAGTCGGGGAGCGACAAAAGGTGGCGTTTCTCCTAATGTTTCTTGGAAGCCTCACAAAACAACAAAAATTTATTTTTCGATGCATCCTGCAATTCAGTAAAGTGGTGTACATATTTTGTTAAAGATAAATAAAGTTGTAACTAAATTTCTAAGATGTGATTGAAAAACATATACTAAGAATAAGCGAGAAATTGACTTGTTTCTTAATCATTACAAAGAAAGACAAAACCACTCTTTCATTATTTTTTGAAGTCCAAAAGGTTTGTTACTTTATACTAATTTGGAAGAGACAAGTAGAAGTATGAAATTTTATTTGGAGAATTTATGTTAGTTATGGAAACAAGTTATTGAATAGAAAATGAACAATAAGAAAATTAGCAGCCATGATGCGGACCACTAGTAACGTCTATTCGTTGGACATAAATTGGTTTTGACACATACCAGAAATCTTGTAGAATTCCAACAATAACGAATGCAAGGGTAGCCGAGCATTTATATCATATAAACAAGTGAATAAAATTATCTCATAAATGACGCAATCTAAATAAGTATCCCTCAACATAGAAAACATTACCACAACACATTCAAACAACTTTCATTACGACCATAAGGCATGAAGCGGATTTTTCTCATAAGTCTGTATCTTAAACTTCAACTACTTGTCGATAAAGAGGGAATATAGGTCCATATTTATCTATTTTGGAAGCTGAACTGAGCCTCAAGAGACACTTTAGGAACCGACCCCTAAATTACGGTAAGTTGGATATTCCCAAAAATAATTGCTAACGTTTCTAGAATAATATTGAACAAACCACAAGTAAGATCACTAAATAATGAAGAGTTAAATGGAAAATAAGAATTGGAAAATTGAGCAATTGAGATATGAAAAACATTAATCACTAGAAGAACCTCATGATTTACTTATTTTTATAAAATTTAACCCTATGGGAGGATAGTAGAAAATCTTAGGGATAAGTTTGTGAACCAAATATTTTTATCTTTTTTTTATTAAATAATAAAATGAAAATGAAAATAAATTATGAACGAGTTTAGACATAAAGAAAAATTACTTTAAAAAAGAAATTTGAGAATATTTTGTCTCAAAATGTCAAATAATATTTATAAATAAATCAGATTTCATCATAGTTATCTAGACAACGACAATCCAATGATAGACATATACATCTAATGGAAACAAATGTAGAAGCCTAAGAGGTGGTACTATACGTAAGACAAATATTGCGGCATGTATTTTTTAACACATCGATAAATTATGTTACTCTTTTTTTCCAAGGTCATTACACGTATGACTTCTCCGATCCTCGAGATCTTCTCACATAGCCGTGAGGGTTTGAAAGTTCTTCTTAAAAAACAAAACGTATAGATAAGCTTCGACTCATAATAAAATTTATATGAAATGTTCTTATTTCTTCTTTGTTACTTTTTATTTATCATTAAGAGTAATTTTTTATTGTTTATTCAAATTATGCTAGATATATTTGTAGTAGCAGTTATAAAATATCTAATGCGCATTGTTATTTTTCTTATTTTTTATCCATTATTTTAGCAAATTAGTAGCTACCTTAAATATACACTTGTTGGAAAAAACATAATATATAAATTTAGATTATGCAAATATAATATATATTTACCAAAAATATAGATAGACTGTTGTGGATGCTCTAATATGCTAACATCCCCTCTCAAACTTACGATGTCTTACAAAGAAGCATCAAAAGTTTCATCAAGAAAACAAAAAAATGGTGTGTTTCTTTGCGAAGAATTTTGCAAGTTGCCTTCGATGTTTAAAACTTCTTCATACGTGTTCTTTACATATTTTTCACATATTTTATTCAAGTCCTCTTCTTCACACGTCTTCTTCTTTGCATTTCTTCTACCTTATCATCTTCTTCAACCAAATATTATATTCAAATATTATATATCAAACCCTCAATCCTAAATTCTAAACCTCCAATCCTAAATCTCAAATCGCCAAATTCCAAAATCCTAACGAAATCCAAATACCAAACGAAATCTAAATTCTAAAGCAAAATCCAAACTACAAACGTTGATCTAAGAAAACATTAGACAAAATCTAAACATCAAATAAAATCTGAACACTAAAACAAAATTCAAATAACAAACGTCAATCTAAGAAAACGTTAGAAAAAATCCAAACGTCAAAATAAATTCAAAAACTAAAAAGAAATCAAACGAAAAACATCGATCTAAGCATTCATGAGACAAAATCTAAACGTCAAACAAAATCCACTCCGAACTCCCAGATACCAATACCAAAATCGAATCCATATATATATATATATATCCTAACTAAACTCTAAATCGAAAATCAAATCACTCCAAATCTAAAATCGGAATAAACAACTCCAAATTCAAATCTTAGTCGAAATCACAATCGAAATTCGAATAAAAGACCAAAATCACATCAAAATCCAAATCAATTTCAAATTGAAAACCATAATCAAATAAGATCGATGTCCAAACTTAAATCCAAATCCAGTCAAAATTGAAACTCAATTCAAAATTAAATCTAAAATTAATTTATGTGTAAAATCAAACCTGTTTTATAAACAAAGATATTGCACTATTCCAGCAAGGATTTCTCTCAAACCATAGCACCAAATCATAATCCAACCGACTAGATTTAAGGATTAGGTGTCTCAAACACGTTGTCTAAATTTCAGCAAAAACTAATGGTATTTTCCTCTCGGCCGGGTTTGTTGATTGTGGTTGCACACAACAAATCCGAAAAATAAAATTTTCTCTCTTTTTGTGACGAGCAAAAAAACAAAAGACAAATCAATTTTTTTTCTTGCGTACAGCTAAAACAACTGCCTACCGACACAACAGAAGACAAAAAAAATTAAACTCAAGATCTAAACCTACGTGATATCATACAGAAAAAAACAAAGAAAAACGACTATGATTTTATTATTACTCAGAAAAAGATAAGTAAAATAGGTAAATATATATATAATAGAAATGTAGGATAGTTGCGACAAAAATTTGCTCCTACAGAGGTAGCCGAGTTTGTGGAATCGATGAGCTCGTGACCAAAATGTCATGCATTCGACTCTCTTTATAAACGCTTTCTTTATTTGAGCATGTCACTTTGTGTGTATATAAACACTTTCTTTATTTGAGCTCTTTTTATAAACGCTTTCTTTATTTGAGCATGTCACTATCTGTGTATATAAACGCTTTCTTTATTTGAGCATGTCACTATGTGTGGTTTACCTTCTGGTATTGGTTTGCAGGCTATTGCGTCAGACTGAGAGTTTACTCTATACGCTATTCGACTGCGAATTCTTCCAAAAATAAAAAATTAACGAGGTAGGATAAATACATATTATAAAAGAACTAATAAACTATTAGTAAATAACAAGACAACTAGAATTATTAAAAAATGATTTGACAAAAATATCTTATTTAAAATTGGTGATTTTTATAACTTTACCAAAACATCCACTTGCGCATTTGGTTCGAGGACACCATTCTCTGCCATATCTAGTGTCAAAGAAAATTCACGTCAATTTTCTAATCGCTGATTCAGGACGAAACCTTAAGATGTTGGTATTTCCAATGTTGTTTAGATCGGAAAATTTTATGTAGAGAGGTGGGCAATAGGGAGTAAAGAAATTAAATTTGTACCTTTGATGCCGGAAGAAAGATATGTTCTGTGTAAGTATTGGCTATTCACCCTTTAGAGTATATCATGATGAATCTGGTGTGGAATTTAAATTGAAAAGCTGTCCACGGTAATAACGTGGACATATCGGAAATGCAAAAATTTATTAATCTATTCAATATTGAACATTCAATATTGAATATTGTTGTTTTTAGAAGGTAAAAGTAATTGTACATGTAAATACAATACATTACTCGCAGGTTATAACTTTATAGCAAATTGTTATAACTTAAATATATGTAACTAGGGCTATCAATCCGACCGGGACCGAACCGATAAAGACCAGACCGAGAATCAGACCGAATTTTAACGGTTTATTTGCGGTTTTATTTTAAAAACCGAAAATCGAAAAAAACCCGATTAGGAATTGATAAAATCGATACGGAATCGAGCCGATAAACCGATATGAAATCGAACCGATAGAACCGCTAAACCGGTAGATCAAATAGAAAATCGGACCAATAAAACCGTTGTAACCGATTATTTATTATTATTATTTATTCCTTTATAAATTATGATGGTACTAAAATTAATAGTTAATTACCAATTTTTTAACAAAATCAAAGATTAACTTATAAATTTTATAAATTTTAGTTTTTATATCATTTATTTCAATAAAAAAATTAAAATCAAATTTTAATTTAATTTAATTTTTTCAAAATGGACTTAACCGGACCGAAATCGGACGGATAACGAACCAAAACGGAACCGGACCGAACTCGGACCGAACCGCAACCGGAATCGAACCGAATCGGATCGAACCGAACCGAACCGAAAGCTTAGCGGTTCGGTCGGTTACATAAATTAAAACCGAAAGCTTAACGGTTCGGTAAGGTTCCGTCAAAACCCGTACCGATAACAGCTAATGTAACAAAGACGAACTTCATGCATTTATAAAAAATAATTTTTATTTTTCTAAAGTTTCTTATTACTTATAAAAGGTTTTTTATTTGAATACTTATAAATGAATTGATGCAGTTTTTTGTTTTTTTCTTTGGTTTATGGTTAGGATTATGTTATCTGCAGTAGGCTATAGCATTGTGAGTTTTTCAATTTAACACTATGATCTTGTGAGCTAAATCCTTAGTCATAACCAATTCAAAATACATAAATGACAACAAAGAGTGAACCACACTAACTCATAAACATAAATACCTATAGAAAATCAAAGCATCCTATGATCTAAACAGACAACTCTGTCTTAGAAACAAGAATCCCATCAGTGTCTGCGTAAAGCCATTCTCCATCGCAGATTCTTGTCCCAGCTATGTTTATCGGAACATGTTTCTCCCCACCAAGTCCCACCTTTTTTGATTTCATCGGATGAGAAGCCAAAGCTCTAACTCCGATATCACAACCGTTGATCTCATCAACATCTCTCACGCACCCGTTCACAACTATCCCCGCCCACCCGTTGTTCTGTGCTTGAACCACAGGGTTTCCCCCGAGTATCGCGCATCGCAAACTTCCACCACCGTCCACCGCAAGAACTCTGCCATTGCCTTTCTCCTCTAGGAATGTACGGATCAACACATTGTCTTCAAACACCTTAAGGGTCACTACTGGACCTGAAAAGACCTGGCGTCTCCCATATATTTGGAAGATCGGCTGAAGTGCTCGAAGCTCACCACTCACGATTAGATGTGGATTTGCGTCGCAAACTTCAGCGGTCGTAACCAACGCCATGTATCCTGCTGGATAATGTTACGAAATAACACCTAAGCAAAAACTTGGCAAGCAAGAAACAAGATCTAAGTTAAAATCTTATAGTACATGCGAATTATCTGACCAGATCTAAGCAAGAACCAATACCCTCTACTAATTAGATAGAGTGAATATGGTAAAACAAGATCTTGAAATGAAGGAACAAGGACGTTTTCCAATCAAGTGAATCAGCATAAAGTAGAATCAAAATCATCGAAACACACATGAGAAGTAATAGATGGTAAGAGGCTTTTTAGATTTACCTGTGATAGATTGAAGGTGTGATGAACTTAGTACAAAGCTTTTTTTCTTCTTCTTTGAATGAGATGAAGTGAATCCACAGTGAGCTAGTCGTCGTTATTAAGTAAGCAAAAGAGAAAAAGGACCATAATTGAGAAATAAAGAATCTTTGTACCTGTCCTTCTTTTCTTAAAAAGTCGTTTCACCACCTAATCATGTTTTAAGTTTGGTAATAAAATAATTCAACCCGAAAACAAAAATATCAATACGAAAACAAAAGAAAGTTTGATTCGCCCCCAGGGGTAGCCGAGTTGGTTGAGCATGGCATTCTTATAACCAAAAGGTCATGAGTTCGAGTCCCTCTGCATACGCTTTCTCGGCTGAGCCTGTCACCTTGTGTGGTTTACCTTCTGGCGTTGGTTTGCAGGCTATCGCGTCAGACTGAGGGTTTACCCTGTGCGCACTCATTGCACTCTGAGTAGCGGCTGCGGGTTCCCTCCGAAAAAAAGAAAAAAAAAAAAAAAAGTTTGATTCGATCGGCGGTTTTGACCCATTCAAATTTGGTTGGTATATTGGAAGTTGTTATTGAAGTAATTCCAACAAATTTACAATGAACTATATCAAAGTTTAGAATCCCAAAACTATTTGATTTCGTCTAAATAGACCGAAATTGAGTGTGTGTTTTTTCCCTACTCATTAAATCGATAAATTGATTCGACCCAATAGGTCGAAATGACAACAAATCTAACGGGAAGATAAAAAATTATAACTCTGACAGCATAAGAAACCAATCTATGATCTCATTTTATTTATTTCTGTAACACCTTATGTCACATGCTCAGCATAAAGTTGTGGCATGGGACATGTGATTTCCGATATTTTTGTTTCCCTAAAATCATATTTTAGTTCCATAGATGTTATTACTTTTTATGTTTTGTTATCTTAATAAAAAAACCTACAAACCTTAAAAAGAATATATATATTGATTTTTTAAGTTTTATCGAAAACAACCCGTCATATAGAAGAGTGATTCCCCCTATAGGTCCTAATATTTGTTTAAAATCAATATTTAATACCAAATAAGATCTCTATCAATATTTGGTACCAAACACCGGACAAAATACTCTAATACTATTGGTATGTAATATTCTACGGTATCTTCTAAACAAAGATGTGGTTTTTTTTTTATTTTTCTTAGAAAATCCGTATCTTTTTATATATAATTCAAAAAGAAATCCTGAAACCACAGTTGTGTTTCTTTTCTCGAGACAAATTAAACAAGTGGTGCAAAATGATATGTTTTGATAATTTTTTTAAAACGGTTAAAAAACCTTATTTAGCAGTTACTGCTAAAAATTAAAACTCCTAAAACCTAATTGAACTATATAAAACTGTTAAAACTGCTAATTAGCAGTATTATAAAACTGTTAAAACTGCTAATTTGCAGTATTATAAAACTTAACACTGCTAATTAGCAGTTTTCAATTTTAAACCGGGTTAGTTTTTTGTTTTTTTAGCAGTTTTAATTTTTTGTTCCAAACATATCATATTGACCACTTGTTTGATTTGTCTCGTAAATAAACACAAAGGTGCTTTTGGTTTATTTTTAGAATTATAAATCAAAAGATACGAACTTTATAAAAAAAAATTATATTTTGTTAGAAGTTACTCAATTATAATACAAACAAAGGTTAGTAAAGCAGTAAGGGTAAAGTTAGTATTTTTGAAATGTTTGGTATTAAAATGACTTAAAAGACCGTTTTAGGTCATAAAAGGAAATATACATTTTAGGATGGATTAAAATTGGATTAGGAACTTAATTTGGTATTATAATGTAAATAACCCTATATGGAATCTATCAAAAATATTTTTTTTACATAAAAATAGCAAAAAAGTCAAGAACTCTCATTTTTCATTAGCTAGCGATTTCTTTTTCTTTTTCTTAAATGGAAACCCTCAAACCTCTCCAATTGTAGATTCTTGCAACAAATTTTAGAGAATTATGAAGAATTCCAACACAAAGCAACTACTAAATCATATTTTTACGATAAAATTACTTTATTTCGTCTTTAATTTTCAATTGTCGTGTTCGTAATTAGATGATTGACCTAAAAACTATTCTTGTTTGGTTTTGATGATTTATAAACTTTATTACCCAATAAAAAATTCAGTTAATAACTTAATAACTACTGGTTAACCTATTTAAAGGTTATAGATTATTTTGTTTTTTCACAGCTCAGTTGTACGTATTTACACAATAAAAAATAACAATTAGATTCAATACAAATCTATATGTATTTTAACTATATAATGTAGATAAAAATTCAAAAACAATCGGTATCATCCACATCACATATTACAAATATACTTAATCTAGAAGTAACTCGAAGCATAATATTCTATTTATAAGTTTTATCTAATTAGATCTTCTATATTAATTAGATTTTCTATATTAGTAAGATTATATAATAGAAGTGTAGGCCAGAAGAAACTCGAAACATAATCCTTTATTTATATCGGTTATATATAAATTAGATTTTAATATTAATTAGATTTTCTATATTAGTTAGATTTTCTATTGATTTGATCTTATATATTAATTAGATCTTATATATTAATTAGATATTCTATTAATTTGGTCGACTATATTAATTAAATTTACTATTAATTTGTTTTATATTAAGTAGATTCCTTAATTAAGAGATTAGGATTTATCATGTCTATAAATAGAAGAAGATATTGTTTTGCAATGTGTGGCGAGACAAAATAAAATATCAACGGTTCAGAGGAAATCAATGAGTCTGTTTGTAGATTTGTAAACCCGGAATAGAGTTTTGTAATAAAGGATTGATTGAATGTTTAGTGTTTGAGACCTTCTTGTAACCTCTTATATAAAGTATATGTTATCCGTGGATGTAGAATTTTTTCATGATCTGAACCATGTTAAATCTATTGTTGTGTGATTGATTTATTTTTTCCTTTCTTTCTTGTTACCTTTCTTCTTCAAATAAAGTAAGAGTTGAACATCGTATTACCTCATATAGCCTCTCGGGTTGGTGTTCGCCAGCTGTTGGTCAATGCTTCAGTTGATTGACTAGGATTCAACCAACTGTTGTTCATCGCGTGCTATCCTAAATTCATTATCCTATAGACTATATTATTAAGAAGGGAATGATGTCACATGCTCCATATTAAGGGACCGTGACAAATACATCACTACCATACGGAAAATAGCACATCATCATAAGGTCGATTACCGAAGTGGCATTCAGACAAGGGATCTTATAGTTTGAGTGAAAGACATCACTCTTATCATCTTGAACGCTCCCACAATAAGAGTAAGAGAAAAACATCCATCATCTCGACTTCACGATGATAGTATAACGAATATAATGTATCGCACAGTGCAATAACAACAAAACGAAAACTTGGGAAATCAACATGTCCCACCAACTAGCTTTTTGTATCATAAGAATATCCCTTAAGACCCTAGAACATCACAAGTAAAGAAACAAAACTCTCCTTAAGTTAATCTATTAAACCAACCTACCAACAACAGTCCTCCTGAACTCCTCTGATGTACCCGACAGTTCTTTAAAGCTTTCATATTATTCCACCCATAAACCATGCAAGTTAGCCAAACTTTCCTCATCATCCATCTGTAACCTAATAATTTTTTCGGTCAGAGAAACCAACATCACTTTACAGTATTTTGTATGGACCAAAGTCTTGCCCACGTTAAGTCTCCACTTGTAATAGAGATTCTCCATAAACATTTACCTCTAAAATTCAACAACCATAAAATAGATAAGTATGATGGAAAATAGGACCTAAAATACCACATAGAGAAATCTTATGAGTGATATAATATATTAATAAGAAGATGAGAGGGTTTTATACAGGGAATTCTCCATGAATTTCAGAGGCAACAATCTAATATGGTTCAAGAATCTTCCTTTAGTATTTATATTCTCGTAATTTTGCTGAAGAAAGAGTCGGTTGGAAATTTTCCATGATTTTATAGTTGTTACAACTTAGAGATAAGGTATCTTGTTGAGGATTTTAGCATATAATATCATAAAAAATAATACAACCAACTTCGAGGATTTACAGGCCCAAGTGGATGAAAAGATCAAGGTCAAATACATCATAAAAGCCAAGCTATATGAAGTTTCAAATTATTACCATTCATACAATCTCTTAGAAAATATTAATGATTCATTTTCGGTCACAAACGTTCAAACAAAGTATCGACATGAAGTTCTAGATTTCAAACATAACACAGTCGAAGTCCTTGAAATACCGAGAGGTTATAGTCAACATCAAAGCTCGGGAGAAAAGTCAAGAGGGAACCATAGTAACAATTACAACAGTAGCCGAAAACAAAAAACAAATCAACTGATAATCCTATATCGGTGTTCCCTTATCATAAAGTTAGTGGTATCATCCTTAATATTCTTTATTTTCATATTTATAACGTTTAATTTTGGATATTATGTGTGGTGCAATTATAGCCAACATGTTCAAGAAAGCTATGAACTTCTTGGTGTGTTTCTTTTTTAGTTTATTCACCAGTTGTTGGATGTTCATAGTGGAAGTAGCTAGAGAAGTAATTGATACATGCACCGGGAGAAAATAATTGTCCATTAGACGTTTCCAAATTGACCGGGTGATCAAATTCTACGTACAAATTTGATATTCTCACTTGTCGTTTTTTTATGTTTTATGTTTTTTATGGTTTTTGAAAGAAAACTATTAGAGTACCAATCGGTTCTCACAAATAGCACCAATTCGATGAGGCTTCAATATATTTACATGTTATTTTTTGGAATACTTATGTTTATAGGGAAAATAATCCACCCTAAAAGATTATGTGGTGGTTGGCCGACACTTGGAAGGTGCTAGCGAGACTTCCACAGTGGTAATGGGAAGAAATATATGATTGTTAAGGAGAAAATATGAAGGTTGTTAGGATAGAATGTATTTTGAATTTGAATTATGGAGAGAAAGAAACATAAAGAGCAATATGAGAATCTGTTTGCTAAGGAATCAAGTGATTCCATTGATAAAAATATTTGTGTATTTATAGGTTCAGACTTCGCTAACTTATTTTAGCATTTGTTTCTTAAAGATGTTTTATGTTACATTAGGGATTTTATGAAATCGACCTTTACAAATCAAAGTTTCAGTCTAAAATAGTTTCAAACCGTAGATCGTTTATCGACTATCAACTTTCTATACATATAGTCCTTGACTAGAAATATTTATGGGAGGGGTTTAACCATCCAGTTTCACCCAAGTTAGTCTATGACGTGCGTGAATTAATGAGATGCAATATTACTCCATCGTTGATAGATCAACTCTTAAATATATTTCAATGTCATTTAATAACGTATGTTCCTTTCATATTAGCCAATATGACATCTAAGTATAATTCTTTACCATGTCATTCTGCAATAGTTCCTCTCACGTTACTAGAGCAGAAAGTAGAGAGAATAACCGTAGAGAAAAGAAATGAAACAAGTTACCAATAAAATGATAAATTCATCATTTTAAATCATTTAATAGTTCTAGGAAAACACAAGAATCCTTAATTTGTATTTTTGTTAAACCTTCTAAAACGGACGATAGTTAATTCCTTCTCCGATTTTAGACAAACCTATTGAATATCCAAAAAGTATTGAATTTATTGAGAAGAAACTACTAAAAATAGTCTATCCAAAAACTATTGAATTTATTGAGAAGAAAAAAAGCAAATGCAAGTAAAAAAGAATTCAACTAGTGGCTTTTGAAAATTTTGTTTTTGGGATAGTACTAGATGCTTTAGGTAGTCATTTAGGCTGATTCTATTGGTAAAAAATAGAATCAAAATAAATAAGAAGAAATCGACAGTCTAAGTTTTTTTTTATTTCGATTATTTAAAATATATAATTTTAGTTGTCAAAATTGGTTGACTCCTGAAATAAAATTAATATGTTCATAATGTTCGGAGGTTTTCTAGCTATATTTTATAATTTAAACAACTATATTAATAGTTTAAACATATGACGGAAAAACTAAAAAAAAAGACAAGGTTAAGAAAAAAAACATGCAAAGGAGAAGAAGACTAGGTTTAAATCGAATAATAATTTATCAAGAACATGAAGTATATTGCATGTTTGATTCTCAACCAATATCTTTTGATTCAAAAAAGAAACAAACTTTTATTACTGGAATTCAAAATATTACCCACATTTTTTGGAATAATCATTTATCAAGACCCTAGAGGTTTGAGTGAACATACTCAAGAAATCCATTAGTTGTTTTGTTTCCAGATAGAAACTTCACCTCTTACTCATATCCAATACACAATTATCACAAAATCTCAGCTTCAGAATTGCGGCGCCATCGAATAACCTGTGTTTTCTTAGTTCACCAAGTCTTTTCTCGCTTAAATAACTCAATCGAAGATTTCAAAACTAGAACTTTGTTAATTCTAAATCTATAAGTTTTCATTATAGTATGTGATCCCTAGAAAATCTTCATTCTATCGTCTCCACCTTTATATGTAAACCGTTATTCATTTAACATCCCAATAGATATAATCTTTTGTTTCACTTCGGTCATTTACCTTTCACTGTTGATAATTTTCTCAAGTCGTGCAGAAAACTTGAGCCGCACAATCCTAATCCCTTTTACATCATAGGATCGTCATTCCGAGGATGAACTTTATAGCATAAAGCATTCACAAGTCTTCAAACTACTGCATATTGGAAATCATATAGAATGACGTACCCAAATCCAATACCTAGTTATTTTGGTTTCGCAAGAGTAAGAAGTCGTTAACCCATCACCTTACTCGTATTATTGCAGCATCTTTAGTTTAGGTCTTCTGATAGTTGTTGTCTTTTTTTCTCTGGAAAATTTCTGCTGATATGCCATTTCTTCTTGCATATCCAACACATTGCTTTTGAACATGTCTCAAGTCTCTTGGACTTAGACTGAGAGTTTCCTCTCATATTGCTTAAATATCTATTTACTGGCATACCCCTCACACTAAATCCATTTAGAGTCAACTTTCTAAACAATATTCCTTTGAAAATATTTGGACTCCAATGCGCTCTTTGATTTTTACATCATAAATGAATTTTTTTCGTAGAACATGGTATCTTCAAAGAGTTCATACACCTTCGACACAGAGTTGAAAATTATATTTTTTAGTCCTCTTCCTCTACCTTTATACCAACTGGATTCAAGTCGAGTATGATTCCGTTGTAGTTATCTATGTGCCTTCAGCTCCCTTTGCTACTCTCGATATTTAGTGTGTATATTTGTTTCTTGAGATACAATCTATTTTCAAAGAATTTTTTTTATGTAAATCTCCTCCAGCTGATTCAAAACCCCCATCGTATTCGTCTTGTGATATATCTCGTGCTACACTTTATCCCCAAAACGTAATATGAATGCAATATGAGCTTCATATAATACCACGTCATTAACATCTGTAGATTTCTCGTCGATAACAACAACTTATCCTTTTTGTACTAAGTAAGATTTAACTTTAATTCCTCAGAGGTTAAAGTCATTCAATTCATTGAATTTATTTAGGTTAAGCTATATGGAACTCGCCTCAAGTAGCGGTTTAGTCTCCATGTGAGATTTATTTCTACAACTTTCAGAATGCCAATCAATCTACATCATATAATTTGTTTCTCAAAACTCAATACACCACTTGTTTAAAACTTTTATCATCTTAAAAGAACAAAAATCAACATGTTCGTTATAAATAACAAATATAAAAAAGGTAAAAGAAAACCAAGTGCACAAGAAAGTTTTTATGTGGTCCAGATTATGAAGATAATCCTACCTCCATGAGCAATGGATAATCCATTTTAATTATTAAAAAGGTTACAAAAACACCCTCTAAATACAAAGTGCGCAATAACCCTTTGTCACGTAACTCTCACAGTTTACAAAGATAACATGAGTTGCAGAATGCTCCATTCAGTGTTTATCTCTAATTTCACTTTAGTCTCTAAAAAATCAGCCTTTGTTATTTGTACTTAGAGAATAAATAGGCATACAAATTGAATCAACACTCAGCAAGTCGTCAATTAACACGCTACTCCCTCTATATTTTTGTTATTTTTTTCTATTTATTATAGCCTTCTCATGCAAACCCATAGATTTACTTCAAATCAGATGGTCCAGATAAAACCCTAATAGTAAAACCTTGATACAGTAATTGCTTTAGATTAAATCCTTTTAATTAATGATTATTGTAAAGCCTTAATAAAATAAAATCTTTAATTTAATCTCTTAATCAATGACTAAGATTAGAATCATACTTAGAAACCATATAAAGAATCCTAATTTCAACCAGGAACAAAAGACAACATTATTTAAACTTTATAAAATCTAGCTTCGGCGGACTACTGCAACCCAGCTCTATGACCACATGTTACAGTTTAGGTGTACGACCACATGCTTTTGACTAGTCTACGGTAACGCCCTTCGGCCCATTCTATATGTCAACACTCGTCAATCTAGTAGCCATAATTCTTTGGCAGCTTGTCTCGGTTATTAGATTCCAGCCAAAATCTCCGCACCTAAGTCATGACCCAAACTACACTCTCAGAGTTTCATCATGTCACTACAAGTCTTGGCTGATCCATCCTATTTTAATTGTTATTAGATTTGGGTACAGATTAGTTTACTTTATCAGTGGGTTAATGTTAAATTACTACCTCATTTGCTAATGTTATTGTCTCATGTATTGTTAGTCTTTATATTAATTATTATTAATGATTATTAATGATTATTGTTTCATCAAATATGGGTGGGTTAAATCATCAAATACGATAACATGATGTTGCTGAATTTATCCTTATGAATAAAATTTATATTATTTGTCTTCTTCAAACTAAGGTACAGGAGTCTAAGGTAAATATCATTATCATATCAATGGCCTTTTGATGACACTATACCAAAACCACGCATCCCATCCTCTTTGTCATATTTGGAACCCATATTTATTTATATATATTTCTTCTCATTCTCCCTTTAATACGATTATTGTTAAACTGATTGTGTTAACTCTCAAATCATTTTTTGTTCAAATGTCATTTATGATTTTAACAATGTGTCGGAATGTATCCCTCTTTGTGTCCAATTCTTGATTTTTTTTCTCTTGACCAAGATATCCCTGGATAACCCTCGAGGATTTCAATGAAATCCCCAAGCCAAATGATCGAACTTGATACTCTTATCTCTAGAAATCCTCCATTTATGATTTTAATAGTTGTTACCATCAATAAGGATATAAATTATCAAGAAGTAAAAAGAATCAGAGAAAAGAGTTATCATTATATATTTTAAAATTAAAAGATAAATTTGATATTGAATATAGATAATAAGGGCTAAAGTGCAATTTAACCTAATGTGTAACCAAATATTTTATTTTCCTTTTTGTCCTATAAATTGGAGAGAGGATTATGAAATAAACGATGATTGAAATTTACTCATTGATAATCGACTACAAATTGTTTCTCTCTCTAAAAGTAAACAAGTTATTCTCTCTTTATAGAATTACTTCTATTGTTTGATGGAGACCATAGTGGGAGATTACAAGGTACCTAGATTGCAAATCTAAAACCGTAAAATTCACGAGTAAAATTACTAATTGAAATCACAATGGAACCAGAAATCAGAGCCCATTCCACAGTGCCGATAGAGAACAAGACGTCGGAGTTAAGTTTACGTAGAGAAGAACATTAAGGCGATAGTCAAAATCTAAAATAATATGGGCAATTTGATATAGAAAATCGGGTGAATTAGTTATTAAAAAAGATAACTGTTTTGAACGATGAGTTTGTTCGAAGAGAGAAACAAATCCAATATGGAAGGCTGAGATCCGAGTTACGACAAGTTGAAGAGAAAAAGGAAATAGATAATCAATCTAATGAGGTGCTGCTCAGAAATGGCCTAGTTATTTCCAAGAAATGTTATAAGCTTATAAAACAACACCTAGAATGGCTACTGACGAAACTTCTTTTGTCTTATTGTATGGAATGAATGTTGTGAGACCTTTGGAATCAACTCTATCATATTACAAAATACTTTATTATTCTGAGGATACTAATGCAGAGACAAGAAGACCATAGCTCGATTTAAATGAATAAAAGCGGTCGTTATAATTCGAGGGTAAGACGAATAGATTTTAAGGTGTGAGAGAAGGTGTTAGGGACATTACTGTTGCATATAAAGGATAAGAGGCTAGGAAAAATGGCTTCGAACTAGGAAGGTCCTTATTTAGTGGTAGAGTGAATTAAAACAGATATGTATCGCCTCCAGGATAAAGATGGGAGACTTTTACAACACCCGTGGAACATTGAGCATTTGAAGTTGTATTAGGAGTTATTTTTTCTTTTTTCATAGTTAAGATATTATATTTTTTGTGTTTTTATAGTTTGTATAAGTGTTATAGCTCGATTTAATTGAAGAAAAGACGGTTGGAGCGCATTTGAATTCAACTCATTATTAAACTTTGATGAGAAGTCGTTAGAATTCGAGGGTATAACGAAGATATTTTAAGGTGGGAGAGAAGGTGTTAAGGAAAGTATTCTTTCATACAAAGGATAAGAGGCTAGGAAAAATGACTTCAAACTAGAAAGGTCTTTATTTAGTGGTAGAGCGAATTAAACCAAGTACGTATCACCTCCAGGGTAAAGATGGGAGACTTTTACAACACTCATGGAACATTGAGAATTTGAAGTTGTATTAGGAGTTATATTTCTTTTCTTACACTTATGATATTATATTTTTTTTGTATACTTTGTATAAGTGTCATACTCTTTCCTCTCCTGGTGGCGCGTGAAGGTTTTAACGAGGTGTCACATTGCAGTTAGCCATGAATTTCTTTCTCTTGGCCAACGTTCGTGTTTAGTAAAGCTTAAGTTATTTTGAGAGTTACACAAAGAATGATCATATTTGGGGTAATTTAAAAAAATATTATTCGAGGTGCTAAAGTCTATTTAAAGCATTTTTCAAACTGCCAATTTGAGAGACGATATTATTTGAGGTGCTAACGTCCATTTAAAGCATTGTTCGAAGTGCTAATTTGAGCGGTAATATTATTCAAGGTGATAACATCTATTTAAATCATTGTTGGAAATGCTAATTTGAGTGATGATATTATTCGAAGTGCTAACGTCCATTTAAAGCATTGTTTGAAGTGTTAATGTGAGTAGTGATTTTATTTGAAGTGCTAACATCCATTTAAAGCATTATCTGAAGTGTTAATTTAAGTGGTGATATTATTCTAAGTGCTAACGTCCATTTAAAGCATTATTCGAAGTGTTAACATCTATTTGGAACATGTTTGATATGATAGATCCCGCAATACGAGATTTGAAGCGATAAACATTTGATAAGGTGATTTTGATTACAAGAGATGACAAACAAACTGAGGGGGTAATACTTCACATTTTTCGAAAAAAAAAAATTAATACAAGTTCTAAATGTTTAAACACCCATTAATGTTAACACTCACCTAACAACAAACAACAACAAGAAATAATAAAATAACAACGATCACCACAACCATCAGTGTTTCAACAAAAAATGTTCTAATACAATACTACTTCCTAGTTCTCGTCGTCATCGTTGAGAGTATTATATGAGCTTTCTTACGAGAAGCTCCCTTCTTGTTCCAATACATCTTCATCATCAGTGTCTTTGGACATTTAATTTGGGAAAGTCACAAAAGCATCTCTAGGGCGTCACTCTACTTGAATTAATTTCCATATTTCTGATAAGTTTTCCCTCGGCAACGCTTTATGAAATTCACAAAGCAAAAAGATCCTTATTTGTTCTTCAGTTCTTTTTATAGCGGTAAGGATATATTTTCTGCGTTGGTCCACTGCGACTTTGATGGCAATGCATTTTTCTTCCTCATATTTTGTTTTGAATGATTCCAAATCCTCAAGTGTTTTTTTTCTTTCTCTTTTAATTTTGTCAAACAGTTCCTTTAGAGATGAGTAATTTATACGTTTCTCGATTAGCTTTGGTGTGGTTTATTTCGTCTGAGGGTAAGTTTGTAATTTCTGTTTAGAGTTGTGTGGAAGTTTGTGAGTATTTAATATTTGGGTAGAGTGTAGAGGGAGAATTAAGCAGTCTGGTTGTCTTTAATTTTCATTACCCTCATTTAATGTTGGTGGTTGGGTATTTATACCCTTATATTTGGGCCTTATGGGCTTTCGGGTCGTGTTTAATGGACCCGGGTCGAGTTTAAGGACCCATAAATTCTAAGTAGAAGAGCAGGCATCTTAGTCAAGAAGTGATTATATTTTAAGTACTTTAGTTCTGTTCGAACAGTCCAATAGATGAGATGTCCAAACTGCCCCTGTCCGGTTAGGTAGTCATTCTCCGAACGGACCCTCTCCGAGGTGGTGACGGAATCCGGACTCATCAGTAGCCCCTTTTTTAGGTGGTGTTCAAAAACCTTTGGCAAGACCTAAAAAATAGTCTGTTGCTAATGACAGTTACATCCGGACATGTCCTTCGAATTGTGTTATAGTTTTATCCGGACTGAAAAACGTTCTTTGAATCTAAATGGTTTTTTGCCAGAGTTCGTGGGACACGTGTCTCCTTCTGGTTTGTTATTTCAGCCGTTTTTTCACCTTGAATTTCGCTCCCACCTTCTGTGAAAAGCAACCTCTTCATTAAAGGAAGGTGACATCAGCGCCGTTTCTTAATCATTGCAAATCCTTTCGAATTCTCCTAGGAATCAAAGCACCTTTTTGGGGTTTACTATAAATTAAACACTTTTCCACTATTTTACCATCATCTTCATATTCACTTTGCTAATTTTCAGAGTTTTCTCTCTCAAACACAAGTTCTTCTTTTTGGTTGTTTATGTTCACGGCTAGGAACGCTTTAATCAGAGGCGAATGGCTTAATCTATCAGAGCTAGAAAAGGCACAAAAAGTTAAAAGGGAAAGGCGCATTGCAGCAGGGCTACCTACCTCCCCCATCAACAAACCAGCCACCTCAAATACAGAGCCTGACCAGGGTTCCTCCTCAACAAAAAGTGTCAAACTGAGGAGACTGTTTCAAACCAACCTCTCTCCCATTGTCTCAGGTTTATTGGTTCAAGAATCAGAATCCACTGTTGAACCAGGGTTAACAGTTACTAGCTTAAAAAAGCCTTCGCCATTTATAGCCATGGGTCAGATGCAAATACCTCTCCCAACAAACTGGTCGATCGAAGAAGAGGCCGACTGGTTAAAGGGCAGGCTTCCAAAGGCACCCCCTCGAAATCAGGGGCCAAAGATAGTAATACAGGGTCAACAGTCCGAAGGTCAGACTGAACCAAGTCCAAACTCCCCCCTCACAAAGGCAACTGAAAACCCTTCCTCGGTAATGGAGGAAATAATGGAGGATTCTATCGAAGAGGCTCCATTCGAGTCTGAGCCCTCCGGACAGACTAATGATGCTGCTGCTGCCAAGAAGGATAAAGGCAAAGAAAAACTATGCCTTAGGCATCCAGATCTGGCAGAGGTCCTAAAGGGAAAAGTTGGACCTTGTTTCCACAAGGTTAGTGTCAAATATTTACTTGCCTTGCAAAAGATTAATTATGCCTTTATCCACACAGCCGAACTGGGTCGGATGCGAACGAAGTGGGGAATTCCGGAGAATGTGAAAATAAGGATCCCAATAGACCCTGAAACCCCAATGGACTGCAAACTTAGTGAAGTAGTCATCTTTGCTGAGCTCTTTAATTGGGGGCTAAGGTTTCCCTTGGATCCAGAGATAGTTAGGTACCTCTATCTTATCAAGCTTTGTCCAAGCCAACTGAGCCCTAACGTCTGGTATACTCTCATGGCCTGTATCATGGCCTCGAGGCTCTCCGGAATTCCTCTCCCGATGGAGGAATTCGCTGCTATGGTCGGTCTCTGCAGAAACCCTCATATCCCCTTTTATCACTTCAACATGGGTGATAACTATAAAGCAGTGGATGACCTGCTTGAGTCGGAGAGAAACTGGAGGACTCAGTTCTTGTTTGTAAGCGGCGCTTGGGAGAATGGGAGGAAGATCAAAGCTGAAGTCAACCCAAGTCTCCTCACCAGCAGATGGAGAAGTGATCGTAAGGATCCTACCTTACATTCTTATTTTTACTTTTATCGAATTTGTTTAAACTGACTGGTCTTGTCTTTTTTCTTGACAGAGCTGCCCAAAGACTTCAACGACTATTTAAAGGCCGGGCAGACCACTTGTACCAAGATCAACACTTGGGCTGCTGAGAAGTGGGGGAACCGTTTCCATGACGCATTTACCGGAGGCAATCTTGCAAGGTCTCACCTCTGGAACACTACTGGCCGAAGGGACTTGACCTGGGAAGAACTCACCACTCCAGCCCCTCCGGATGTAGTCCTCAAGAGAACACACGAACCGGACGGGTCACTGTACTTGCCAGGTCGAGCCAAGGCCCCAAGCAAAATGAAAGGTAAGAAAGGGAAGGGCAAGAAGGCTGCAGGTGAGGCTAACCCTGCCGAGGTGGAGGAGGCTGCTCCAACAAACCCAGAGGGGCCAGCCCCAAGCCAGATCGATGCTGCTCTGCTAGAAGTGGTAGATCATGAGAGTTCTAGGGAAGATGCTAAATCCCCAAAACCCCCAAGGGTTCCTAAGAGGGACCGAAAACGGGGAGCAGAAAGCAAGGACAGGGAGGCCAAGAAGAAAAGACCTCCAGGGGTGATGAACTTTCTCTCCGGCCTACAAAGCCCTTCCCTCATGTTGACCCTACTGATCCAACAAGAGTTGAAGAGATCCCTGGTGACTTTCAAACTGACGAGGTTGGAGGAAGAGACCTCAGTATTGATGGTGTTGACATCACAGGGATTGATGGACTTGGTGGCTATTTTGCAAATCTTCCTGGAGATGACTTTGTTGGGCCTTACCTCCCTCCAAGCACTTCGAACACCGTTACCTTTAATGGTAAAACTTTCACCGTTTCAAGTGAGAGTGAAGCTATAACTCATTCCATACTGAGTACTGTTCAACCAGTGTTGGTCCTAAAGAAGCAAGTACGAGGTCAGGCAGCAATCATTGCCTCTTTTAACTCTGACAAGGAAAAACTATCCAACAATCTCCTCACTGCCACCCAAAATGCTGAGGTTTTGAAGGGGGAAACGAGGAGCTAAAGAAGAGCCAAGAGGGGTGGACCACAAAGGTTGCCACTTTAGACCTTTGGGAAAAACTGTCCGGATTAGAGAAAGATCTCACCTCTTCAAAAGAGGACGCGAAAGCCAAGGATCAAGTCATCCATAACTTGACAAATGTCAAGTTTGCGCTCGAGAACACAGTGTCCAAGGCTGCAGAGGAGAAAGCAGATTTGCTAAGGGAGCAAGAGGCCAAAATTTAGGCCAAGATCGATGCTTATGCCAACAATATAATAGATACTCAAGAGCAAATGTATGCCAAGGTGAGGTCGGATATGGTCTTGCTCTTTCATGAGAATTTCCCGAAGAGGAACCTGGGAGATTTTTGGCTTCATGTAGAGTACGAAGACCTTCCCTTCCACACTATGGCTGATGGAGACTTGCATGATTATTCTAGTGCTTCCTCTTCTGATGAAGAAGAAAACACCGGGGATAGCCCAAATGAGGAGGAGGACGATCCCAAGAAGAAGAAGAAGAAGAAGACAAGTGAGGCTGAGCCATCTTCAAAGGCTCAGTCTTAGATTATGAATTATCTTTTCACCTTTTATGTTATCTGAACTAAAGTCCTTGGAAGGCCAAGGCATTTTTGTAATTTTGTCCGGTATTTGACCGGATAGATCTTTTGTTTTGTCTGACAGTTTAAAAGTCCTTGGAAGGCCAAGGCACTTAAGTTATTTCAATGAATATCTTTGTTTTGCACAACTCTTGCATTCTTTCATAGTTTGTTTTAATTTTGGTGGCTAGTGTTTAAACAGCCCTTAGTTATTTTATAAATATTCTAAAACGAGAGTGTTTAAATTCTCCGATGACAAATATTTAAGTAGTCATCATTCCTTTAATTCAATCCGGATGGTGTGACAAGAAACAAAGTAAGAACACTTCGAATTTTTAAAAATGCATCAAATTTTATATATAAAAAAAAATCTCGGACACCTCATTAAAACCTCCCCGCGCCACCGGGATAGGAAAGAGTATTCCCCCAAATTAGGGCTGTCAAACGGATATTTCGGATACGAATCTATCTATATCCGAATCCGAATCCGAAATCCGAAATCACTATTCGAATCCGAATTTTTTTTAAAAATAATATCCGAATCCGTATCCGACGGATATTATCCGGATACGGATAATATCCGAATCCGAATATCCTCTAAAGTTTTCAACCAATTGCATTATTGGTTAAGCTACCTTTATACACACCTTAGTAGAAATTCATATTCCTATTTTAGATGTGGGATAAGTTAAAAAAATATACTTATTTTGAAAAGCCACCATATCTTTTATAGAAAGTTTGGTAGCAATTCTTTTCCACTTCGTAAGACTAAAAAAGATATACTTATTAAGAAAATCCACTATGTCTTTTATAAAGAGTGGTAATAATTCTTTTTCCAACTTTAGATGTGGGATAAGTTACAATTTTTAAAGAAGCAATCTTCCATATTTATGGACAACTTTCTTAGTATTTTGTTTTGCTTTTTACGATGTGGGATAGCTAAAAAGCATGTTTGAATACAAAAAAATTATATATATTTATTTATACAATTTCGGATATCGGATATTTCGAATACGGATATGACTATATCAATATCCGCTATTTTCGGATACGAATTCGGATACGAATATTATCCGTTTTGTTTCGAGTACGGATATTATCCGTTTTTTTTCGAATTCGATATCGAATATTTCGGTCGGATATCGGATTTTTCAAATTTTTTTGACAGCCCTACCCCAAATATTTACATGGATTTTTAAACAAGTAAATATTTACATAGCTTCTATTCCAAGTACATTCGGAGATGCTCAACATTCCAAGGGTGATTCAAAACCCTTCCATCCTTGTCTTCTAGCCAATATGTTCCAGGTTTGAGCCTTTCAATGACCATATAAGTTCCTTCCCAAGTTGGGGCTAGTTTGCCGAGCAGCTTCTCTTTAGTGTGTAAGAAGACTTTCCTTAATACCTTGTCCCCCGGTTGAAAATCTCTTCTTTTAACTCTGGAAGCAAACCTGCTTCTCATAAAACCCTGATAGTGTGCAGCTCTAAGGTGAGCCTTAACTCGTCTTTCTTCTATTAGGTCAAGCTGACCCCTGATTGCCACTTTGTTAGCGTGTTTGGAGAAATTGTGAACTCGAAAGGAAGGGAGAGTTGCCTCTATGGGAGCTATGGCATACATCCCATAGACCAAGGCAAAAGGTGACTCTTGTGTTGCAGCCCCAGGAGTAGTCCGGTAGGCCCACAAAACCTCTTGTATATAACTAGGCCATTTCCCAGCAGCCCCTTGTAAATTTTTCTTCAAACCGGATAGTGTAGTTCTGTTAGCCACTTCAATTTGACCGTTTGCTTGTGGGTGGAGAGGTGAAGAGAAACAATGTTGTATACCCCTAGAGGCACAGAAACTCTCCATTTCCTTGTTGTCGAACTGTGGCCCATTGTCTGTCGTTATCTTTTGTGGAACACCAAATCTGCAACAGATATTGGATAAAATGAATTTTATGACAGCTTTTGATGTTGTACCTGCCAACGGAGGCTGCTTCAATCCACTTCGAAAAATAATCAATTACAACATTTATTGTCCTGCGTCCTCCGGATGCCATAGGAAGAGGTCCTACCAAATCCAATCCCCATCGAGCAAAAGGTATAGGCTCAGAAATTGACTCTAAAGGGATGGCTGGGACATGAATTTCATTGTTATATCTCTGGCATGGGTCACACCTTTTCATCAGCTCCTTAGCATCTTGCATTATAGAGGGCCAATAATAGCCAGCCAGTAAAACTCTCCTTGTTAGAGCCTTGAATCCACAGTGAGCTGATCCCTCACCATCATGTAATTCGGAGAGGACTACTTGAGACTCATCATCCCCCAAACATCGCAAAAGAGGTTTACTGTAAGACTTTTTATACAGAACGTCTCTTAGTATGATAAAACCACGAGCCTTGTGCTTCATTTTTCTTGCTAGTGATTTATCCGGAGGCAAGATGCCATCGGAGAGATACTGCAGGAGAGGAAATCTCCAATCTTGAGGTTGTTTCATCTGTACATCGAAAATTTCTTCCTCTTTACCCACATTGAGATGAATGGAAGGGCACTCCAGCACATGGATCCAAGGATATGAGTCAGTGTATGCTATGGTTTCCAAGGAATCTGCTAGTTCATTTTCTGTTTGGGGTATGTTCTCATAAACGATGCTTTTGAACTTAAGTGCTTCATTTTTAAGAAGAAGTAAGTACTTCACTAGTTTCTCTTTTTTAGCTTCGGATCAACCCTGTGCATTGTGGATAAGAAGTTGGGAATCGCTCATTAACTTTACCCTTTTGGCTCCACAAATGGAAGCCAACTTCAAACCAGCTATATCAGCTTCATATTCGGACTCATTGTTAGAAGCCCTGAAAGCAAAGCATATAGCCTGATACATTTTGTCACCATACGGAGAGGTCAAGCATACCCTTGCACCACATCCCATAGTACTTGATCCACCATCCATCCGGACAATCCAGAACTTTTTTATCTTTCATCTCAGTAGTTTGCTCTGTATCCCTATCAGAGTGGAATTCAACTAAAAAATCAGCCACAACTTGGGCTTTGATTGTTGTTCGAGGAGCAAAATCAATATCGAAGTCCCCCAACTCCACTGACCACTTAGTCATTCTATTTGAAATGTATGCATTTTGAAGAACATTCTTCAAGGGAAAAGATGTCCGGACGATAATAGGATGAGCCTGAAAATAAGGCCTCATCTTCCTTGCAGCAATTACCAAGGCTAATGCTAATTTTTCAAGCTTTAAATAGCGTTTTTCTGCATCTATCGAGCTCTTGCTGATGTAGTACACCAGCTGGGGGTAATTATCCACCTCTCTTACCAATACAACACTGATGGAACAACTGGAAACTGCCAAGTATACGAAGAGCGTCTCTCCATCAACAGGTTTAAATAAATTCTTGGGGGAGGACAGATGTTTCTTAATCTCATTGAAGGCCTCATCACACTATGAAGTCCAGTCAAATCCCTTTGCACCCTTTAGAGTTTGAAAAAACGGGGCACATCTGTTCGAAGACCTTGAGATGAATCGATTTAAAGCAGCCAACCTCCCAGTCAACCGTTGTACTTCTTTAACATTTCGAGGAGGCTCCATTTGGAATAAAGCATTAAGCTGGTCTGGATCGGGCTGTATCCCTTGCTCACTTATTATATAACCCAGGAATTTCCCGGACTGCACTCCGAACACACACTTTTATGGATTTAGTTTCAAATTTACTTTTACTAAGTTAGCAAAAGTTTCTTGGAGGTCTGCCAAGTGTAGTTGTTCATCCACACTTTTTACCATCATGTCATCAATGTATACTTCCATATTTCTTCCAATTTGATTAGCAAAGGCTTTGTTCACCAATCTCTGATAAGTAGCCCCAACATTTTTCAACCCAAATGGCATCACCTTGTAGCAATGGAGACCCCTATCAGTAACAAATGTGGTATGCTCCTGATCCTTTGGATCTACTTGAATCTGATTGTACCCGGAGAATGCATCCATGAAAGACAGTAGCTTATTCCCAGAAGTAGAATCCACCAGCTGATCAATCCGGGGAACTGGGTATAAATATTTTGGGCAAGCCCTATTGAGATCTGTGAAATCAATGCACATACGCCACTTGCCATTTTTCTTTTTCACCAAGACCGGATTGGCTGTTCATAAAGGATACTGAGACTTCTTTATATGCCCCATTTTAGTGAGCCTGTCAACTTCTTGAACAATAATATCAGCCTTTTCCTTGGAAAAAACCCTTCTCTTTTGTACCACAGGTGCTATGTCTCTCCGAATGGATAGGTGGTGTGATATGATATCTGCTGGAACCCCAGTAACATCAGCATTGCACCAAGCAAAAACATGCTGATGGTATTTTAGAAACTTCAACATTTTACTCTTCAGTTCGGATGGCATTTTGGATCATATCTTAACATTTTTTCCTTCTTCCAAAGAATGTGTTTCAACTTCTTCCACCGGTATCAACACTCTAGGGGTCTCTCTGGGGTCATCAATTTCACCCTCACCCCAGAAAGCCCCTCAAACTGCTATTCTTCATTGATACGAACTGCCCCCGGCGTTCGTGGAGCCAGTGTTGTGGCATAACACTCTCTTGCAATCTTTTGGCTGCTCCGAACAACTCCCACTTGTCCTTGAACAGCATATTTCAAACATTGGTGGACTGTGGAGGCCACTACATGCATCCTAGAGAGCCAAGACCTCCCTAGAATAGCATTATAACAAGTGGGACAATCCACCACAATAAAAAGTATTCTTACCATCTTCTTAAAAGGGCCCTTACCCAACAAAACATCCTCTTTGAACTCCCCGATCACATCTGATGAGCTTCCAGTGAAACCCACAATTGACCTGTCCGAACGCTAGATTACGGCTGGATTTTTCATCTTTTTGTAAGAGGTTAAAAATAGGATATTGGCTAAACTCCCAATATCCACCAAGATTCGCCTTATGCCATTGCCCCCAATGGATGCTCCTATGACAACAACATCTTCATGAGGGTCAGTTGTATCTCTTAAGTCATCCTCATCAAAAATAATGAAGGAAAAATGAAATTTGTGATTGATATGAGGTCATGCCTCCTTCCAACTGGGTAGCTAAAGTATGAACGTGCCTCTTCCTAGAAGATGCAGTAGGAGCTGTCATAGTATCCCCTCCGAAAATTGTGAGTGACTCAAAAAATTTAATAAATCCGGAAACTGTTTTGCAACGTTCCTCAATGGCACCCACTCTATTTCAAGTCGGATCAGGATCCAAGTACTCTGACTCTACATCAAATCTTTCGATTATAACCATAGCTCCCTCCGGAGCAGCATTGTTCGGACCAGCCCGATGAGAATTATCAGGCCTATTTCCTCCTATTCTTTTGACATATGCCCCCAGCTTTCCTCTTTCAATTAAGTTCTGAACTTCTTGTTTTAAAGCGATACAATCGTCAGTGGTATGGCCAGTATCATTATGATACTGACAGAAGGAATTGTTACGATGTTCCCTAGGAGATTGCAGTGCAGCCGACCTTCTATAGTGTACTTCTTCCTTTGATTTGTCATAAATTGTGGCCACACTTTCTTTTAACTCTGCAAACCACTCCGGTTGAACCCATTGCCCTCTCTTATTTCTAGATTGTTGACTCTGGGCAGGCGCAGCTGGCTGAGACTGAGCTTTAGCTCTGTTATGTCCCTGTCCGGTCTCCCTTGCCTTGTTCCCGGACTAATTTTGGTTGGGGTTTGGCGCAACCTTGGCAAACCTCACCTGCCTGTGCACCCTAGTTTTCTTTGTTTTATCAACGTTGATTTGCTTTCCGACCTGATTCAGTAGACCTCCTCAAGTCATGGCTTTCTTTCTGGTCACTGAATCTGGTGTGGATAAAAATAGCCTGAGGGTAGGCTAGTAATTTTAAGTGGAGTTTCAGGGTGGTGTATGGGTGTTTCAAGGTGGTGTATGGGTGTTTCAAGGTGGTGAGATAATTAAGCAGCTTGGTAGCAGTTAATTTTCATTACCAGAAGTTAATGCTGGTGGTTGAGTATTTATAGTGTGATGTTTGGGCCCTTATGGGCTTTCGGGTCAAGTTTGATGGACCCGGGTCATGTTTAAAGACCCATGAGTTCTAAGCAGGAGGACAGGTAGCTTAGTCAGGAAGTGTTTAGGTTTTTTAGTACTTTTGTCATAGTTCGAACAGCCTTAGGCTTATATTGTTTCGAAGTGATCTGTCCGGTCCAAATGATATTTCCGGTATTCAGAGAGAATTTACACTGACCTGCCCTTCCGGGGAGATGTCCTGGATTCGGACTCATCAGGAGCCCCTTTTTTACGTGTTTGAGCAAGTGTCCTTGTCAAAGAACTAAAAAACTGTCCGATTACAGGAAGTGGTTCTTAATTCGGAGAGAGTTATGGGTTTGACCTGATTACTGGGTCTGGGGCACCCATTAGAGCTCCTCGGTAGAGGCCGTCTGATCCGGAGGCCAGCAGCCCAGTACCACCCAAAGAATCTTCTGCCTCAGAAACTCAACTTGAGGTGAGAAGTCAAATTAACACGGGCAGCCAACAGTCCGGAGGCGCAGCTATGCCAAGCCTCAATCCTCCCCGGACTACTTCTACAAAAGCTCCCCCAACAATTATGGAGGAGAGAATGGAGGACTCCACTGAGGAGGTCCGATTTGAGTCCGAGTCCTCCGGACAAGCTGATACTGCTATTGTTGTTGCCAAGAAAGGCAAGGAAAACTTATATTTAAGGCATCCGGACCTGCCAGAGAGCCTTGAAGGGAGAGTGGGGCCATGCTTTCATAAAGTTGAGCTCAAGTATCTCTTGGCCTTGCTGAAGACCAAGTATGCGTTTATCCATACTTCAGATCTGGGTAGATTGCGCACAAAGTGGGGGATCCCTGAGAACGTAAAGATAAGGATTCCCATCGATCCGGAGACCCCGATGGATTGTAAAAGGAATGAAATAGTCTTCTTTACGGAGCTATTCAACTGGGGACTCAGGTTCCCACTGGACCCGGAGATAGTGCGCTACTTTCACTTGGTCAAGCTCTGCCCAACACAGCTAAGCCCCAATGGATGGTTCACCTTAATGTCATGTATCATGGCATCTAGGTTATGTGGGATCCCTCTTCTCATGGAAGAGTTTGCAGCAGTGGCCAACCTGTGCAAGCATCATCAGTTCCCTTTCTACCATTTCAACATGGGGAACGACCTTAAAGCTGTTGATGATCTCCTGGAATTGGAGAGTAAGTGGAGGAGCCAATTCTTGTTTGTCAGTGGCTCATGGGAAAATGGTAAGAGAATCAAGGCCGGAGAGAATCCAAGCCTTCTCAGGAGTAGATGGAGGAGTGACCGTAAGTTTTTTCACTTTAAGTTTCTGTTCGAATCTTTTTTTTAAGTTAAGTTTGTACTAACCAATTTCTCTTTTGTTCTAACAGAGCTGCCAAAGGAGTTCGGGGACTACCTGAAGGCCGGACAGACTACATGCGGCAAAATTAACGCTTGGGCCACAGAGAACTGGGAGAATCGGTTCCACAAGGCCTTCACTCTTGGAAACCTAGCAAGGTCTCACCTGTGGAACACCACATGTCGAAGAGACCTAACTTGGGAGGAGTTCACCACCCAACCTGATGAAGACATCGTGCTGAGAAGGTCCCATGAACTGGATGGGACTCTCTATCTGCCTGCCAGGGCCAAAGCCCCAAGCAAAATGAAGGGCAAGAAGAAGAAATGCAGGAAGGTGGTAAGTAATACTGAGAAGGAGGCCTCAACAGACCCAGAGGGACTGGCCCAAGTTCAAATTGATGCAGCCCTTTTACAAGTGGTGGAGCAGGAGAGCGAAAAGCAGGAAGTGAACCTCCCAAAACCTCCAAGGGCTTCCAAGAGGACTCGCAAGCAAACAAGTGAAGGTGCTGACAGGGAAGCCAAGAAGAAAAAGACTTCCCAAGGAGATGAGATTGCTCTCCGGGATCCGGAGCCCTCTTTCCCTACTGACTCAACATTGGCCGAAAAGATCCCAAGGGACTTTCAAGAAGAGATTCCAAAGGAATTCCATACAGATGAAGTTGAGGGGGGAGAGCTTAACTTGGATGAAATGGACATCACCGGTCTGGGTGGACTTGGTGAATATTTTCTTGGCCTGCCCAGAGACGAGTTCGCAGGGCCCTACATCCCTCCGAGTAGCTCCAACACGGTCAATTTTAACGGTAAGACTTTCATGGTTTCTAGCGAGAAGGATATTATAGCCCATTCTCTACTTAGCAATGTACAGCCAGTGCTCACTTTGGAAAGACAAGTCCGGAGTCAAGCAGACACTATCAAAGACCTCAAGTCTGATAAGGAAAAGCTGTCCGGAGACCTCCGTACTGCCACCACCAATGCTAACTTGCTTAAGGAGGCAAATGAGGAGCTGAAGAAGAAGCAAAATGAAAGCAACACAAAAGTTTCCACCCTAGAAGAAACCATAAAAGATCTTCAGGATAAGCTGTCCGGACTGGAGAAGAACCTGACAATCTCAAGGGGAGAAACTGCAGCAAAGGAGAAGCTCATCACCAACCTGACCACTGACAAGATCGCTTTAGAGAATGCAGTGACTCAGGCTGCTGAAGAAAAGGATGCTTTGGTGAGGGACCAAGAGGCCACAATCAAGGCCAAGATCAACGCCTATGCCAGGGAGATGATACAAAGCGAGGAGCTAATGATTCAAAGGGTGAAGTCTGATATGGTTCTCCTGTTCCACGAAAAATTCCCGAAGAGGAGACTGGGGGGATTATGGTTCTATGTGGATGATGATGACCTTCCCTTTTATACTATGGTTGACGAGGGATATTCCAGTGAGTCCTCGTCTGATAATGAAGAGGAAACCGGAGAGAGCCCATGTGAAGAAGAGATTGATCCCAATGGCAAGAAGATAGTCGAAGAGAGGAGCGACATCAAGGGCAAGAAAGCAGATGAGGGCGAGCCATCTTCAAAGGCTCAATCTTAACTTATAATTTATTCTGTTTATCTTTTATTCGAACTAAAGTCCTTGGAAAGCCAAGGCACTCTTTTTGTGATGGTGTCCGTATTATTCGGACAGATTTTTTTTGTACTGTGCCCAAACTTGTTCAAAAATTCCTTGGAAGGCCAAGGAAATTTTAAGTTGTTGAATGTTTTTATTCTGCTCAACCATCCTCTTCTTTCATTATTTGTTTAAATAGCTGGAGTTTAAGTAGTTTTATTGTATTGTGAGAGTATTAAGACTCTCCGGCTATAATTTAAATAGCCCTTAGATCTTTTAGTCCGGGTAGTATGATAAGAGATAAAATTTTGAAAATACTTAGAGAATTTTGAAGAAGGCACCAAATTTTATTGAAAGCTCTCCGTGCCACCGAAGAGGGGAAGGTATGCCCCCAAATATTTACATGGATGTTTAAACAAGTAAATATTTACACAGGTGTTATTCCAAGTACATTCGAAGGTGTTCAATATTCCAAGGGTGAGTTAAAACCCTGCCATCTTTGTCTTCCAACCAATAAGTCCCAGGCTTGATTCTTTCAACCACAGTATACGGACCCTCCCAGGTTGGGGCCAGCTTTCCAAAGAGCTTTTCCGTAGTATGCAAGAAAACTTTCCTTAATACTTTATCTCCTGGTTGAAAATCTCTCCTTTTAACTTTAGAAGCAAACCTGCTTCTCATCAAGCCCTGATAGTGTGCAATTCTAAGATGAGCTTTAACTCGTCTTTCTTCGATCAAATCAAGCTGATTTCTAATTGCCATTTCATTAGCATGTCCGGAGAAGTTATGAACACGAAAGGAAGGGAGTGTCTTCTCTATGGGGGCTACTGCATCCATTCCATAGACCAAGGCAAAGGGGGATTCTTGTGTTGCAGCCCCAGGTGTTGTCTGGTAGGCCCACAAGACTTCTTGTAGATAACTAGGCCACTTCCCAGCAGTCCCTTCCAAATTTTTCTTTAAACCGGACAGTATTGTTCTATTAGCCACTTCAACTTGCCCATTGGCTTGTGGGTGGAAAGGTGAAGAAAAGCAGTGCTGAATACCCCTTGAGGCACAGAAGGTTTCCATTTCTCTGTTGTCAAACTGTGGCCCATTGTCTGCTGTTATCTTCTGTGGGACACCGAATCTGCAACATATGTTGGACATAATGAATTTTATGACAGCTTTCGAGGTTGTCCCTGCCAGGGGAGCTGCTTCTACCCACTTTGAGAAGTAGTCAATGGCCACAATTATAGTTTTACGCCCTCCGGACGCCACATGGAGAGGCCCAACCAAGTCCAATCCCCATCGAGCAAAAGGGATGGGCTCAGAAATTGACTCCAAGGGAATGGCTGGTACATGAATTTCATTGCTGTACCTCTGGCATGGGTCACACCTTCTTACCAGCTCCTTAGCATCTTTCATGATTGATGGCCAATAGTATCCGGAGAGTAACACTCTTCTTGTTAAAGCTCTGAATCCACAATGGGCTGATCCCTCACCATCATGCAATTCGGAGAGGACCACTTGTGACTCATCATCCCCTAAGCAACGTAGGAGGGGTTTACTAGAGGATTTTTTGTACAACACTTCTCTCAACATAATGAAACCACGAGCCTTGTGTTTCAACGTTCTGGCTTGTGACTTATTTGAAGGTATAATACCATCGGACATATATTGTATGAGAGGAGAGCTCCAGTCTTGAGGCCGATTCACTTGTATTTCAAAAACTTCCTCTTTTCCACCCTCACCAAGTTCAATAGAAGGGCTTTCAAGCACATGGATCCATGGGTAGGACTCCGTATATGCTATTGTTGCCAATGAATCTGCTAGCTCATTTTCTGCCCGGGGGATGTGCTCATAGACAACAACTTTAAACTTTAACGCTTCATTTTTGAGGAGGAGCAAATACTTGACCAATTGTTCCTTTCTAGCCTCTGATAGGCCCAAGGCATGGTGGACAAGCAACTGGGAGTCACTTAGTAGCTTGACCCTTTTAGCTCCACAGATATAGGCCAACTTTAACCCAGCTATGGCTGCTTCGTACTCGGACTCATTATTAGACGCCCTGAAAGCAAAACAAATAGCTTGGTACATGTTGTCCCCGTAGGGGGAAGTGAGACATATTCCTGCCCCAGATCCCATGGAACTAGATCCTCCGTCTGTTCGGACAATCCACACTTTCTTGTCTTTTGAATCAGTAGGTTGCTCTGAATCCCTATCAGAGTGGAATTCAACCAGAAAATCAGCCACAGCTTGGGCCTTCACTGCTGTTCGGGGAGCAAAGTCTATGTCGAAGTCCCCCAACTCTATTGACCACTTTGTCATTCTGCTTGAAATGTCTGCTTTTTGAAGGACATTCTTTAAAGGGAAAGATGTACGGACGACGATAAGATGAGCCTGGAAATAGGGCCTCATTTTTCTTGCAGCTATCACCAAAGCTAATGCCAGCTTTTCGAGTTTCAAGTAACGCCTCTCAGCATCAATTAAGCTTTTGCTGATGTAATACACTGGGTGAGGATGCCCATCGACCTCTCTTACTAATACTGCACTGATTGCACAACTTGAAACAGCCAGATACACAAAGAGAGTCTCCCCATCAACTGGTTTGAACAAAGTTTTGGGAGAGGAAAGATGTTTCTTGATTTCATTGAATGCTTCATCACACTGCGATGTCCATTCAAACCCCTTTGCACCCTTCAAGGTTTGAAAGAATGGAGCACACCTGTCCGAAGACCTGGAGATGAATCTGTTCAAGGCAGCCAATCTCCCCGTTAATCGCTGTACTTCTTTAATGTTTCGAGGAGGCTCCATCTGGAATAAGGCATTGAGTTGGTCCGGTTCAGGCTGTATTCCATGCTCACTTATGATATACCCTAAGAATTTCCCGGACTGCACTCCGAACACACACTTTTCAGGGTTTAATTTTAAATTCACCTTTGCTAAGTTGGCAAAAGTTTCTTGGAGGTCGGACAAGTGCAACTGCTCATCCACACTTTTTACCATCATATCGTCAATATAAACCTCCATATTTCTTCCAATTTGATTAGCAAATTCCTTGTTAACTAACCTTTGATAAGTAGCCCCAACATTTTTCAAGCCAAAAGGCATCACCTTGTAGCAATGTAGACCCCTATCAGTGACAAACGTGGTGTGCTCTTGATCTTTTGGATCTACTTGGATTTGATTGTACCCGGAGAAGGCATCCATGAAGGAGAGCAGCTTGTTCCCAGAAGTAGAGTCTACTAACTGATCTATCCGGGGAACCGGATACAAATCCTTCGGGCAAGCTCTATTGAGGTCTGTGAAGTCAATACACATACGCCATTTTCCATTCTTCTTTTTCACCAAGACAGGATTGGCAGTCCACAAAGGGTATTGAGATTCTTTAATATGCCACATCTTTGTGAGTCTGTCAACCTCTTGCACTATGACATCAGCCTTTTCTTTTGAGAAAGCTCTCCTCTTTTGTACCACTGGTGCCACATCCCTCCGGACAGATAGGTGATGGGAAATCACCTCTGATGGAACTCCAGTAACATCAGCATTGCACCAAGCAAAAACGTGCTGATGGTCTTTCAAGAATTTCAACATCTCTTCTTTCAACATTGGTGGCATTTTGGACCCTATCTTGACACTTTTTCCTTCTTCCAAGCAGTGCGTTTCAACCTCTTCAATCGGAATCAACACTCCAGGGGTCTCTCTGGGTTCATCAATTTCACCCTCACCCCCAGAAAGGCCCTCAAACTGCTATTGATTATTTATACGGACTGCCCCCAGCGTTCGTGGAGCCAAGGCAGTGGCATAGCATTCTCTTGCAATCTTTTGGCTGCTCCGGACAACCCCAACCTGTCCCTGAACAGCATACTTTAAACACTGATGGATTGTCGAAGCCACTGCATGCATCCTAGAGAGCCAAGATCTCCCTAGAATAGCATTATAGCAAGTGGGACAATCCACCACAATGAAGAGTATTCTAACCATTTTCTTGAAAGGGCCCCTGCCCAATAACACTTCTTCTTCAAACTCCCCGATCACATCGGCTGAGCTGCCCGTGAAGCCCACGATTGATCTGTCCGACTTCTGAATCACAGCTGGATTTTTCATTTTCTTGTAAGTGTTTAGAAAAAGGATATTGGCAGAGCTTCCAGTATCCACCAGAATTCGCCTTATCTCATTTCCCTTTATAGATGCTCCTATGACAACAACATCCTCATGAGGGCCAGCAATATCTCTCAAATCATCCTCATCGAAGACTATGAATGGGAATGAGTTTGGTGATTGATAGGATGTCATGCCTCCTTCCAGCTGGGAGGCTAAACTATGAACATGCCTCTTTCTTGAAGAAGCAGTAGGAGCAGTCATTGTGTCCCCTCCGAAAATCGTCAGTGACTCGAAGAATTTAATGAGCCCGGAGACTGTCTTAGAACACTCCTCTATGGCACCCACCTTATTTCGTGTTGGATCAGGATCCAAGTATTCAGATTCCACAGCAAACCTTTCAACTATTACCATGGCCCCCTCCGGGGCAGCATTACTTGGACCAACCCGGTGAGTGTTGTCAGGCTTGTTGCCTCCTCTTCTTTTAACGTATGCACCCAACTTTCCCCTTTCAATCAAGTTTTGTACCTCTTGTTTCAATGTTATGCAATCATCAGTGGTATGGCCAATATCATTGTGGTATTGGCAAAAGGAGTTGTTACGATGTTCTCGGGGAGACTGCAAGGTTGCTGGTCTCCGGTAGTGTACCTCATCTTTTGTTTTATCGAAAATGGTTGCCACACTTTCTTTGAGTTCTGCAAACCACTCCGGTTGGACCCATGGCCCCCTTTTGTTTCTTGATTGCTGACTTTGAGCAGGAGCTCCTGGCTGAGACTGAGCTTTTGCCCTACCATGCCACTGTCCGGTTTCTCTGGCTTTATTCCCGGACTGGTTTTGATTTGGAGTTGGTGCCACCGGGGTGGATCTTACCTGTCTGTGCACCCTGGTCTTTTTTGTTTCATCAACGTTTATTTGCTTGCCAACTTGATTTAGCAATCCTCCCCAGGTCATGGCTTTCTTTCTGGTCACCGAATCAGCCAGGTTGCCTGGGTTCAAACCTTGTCTTAGGGATGCTATTGCCACCTGTTCGAAGCAATCAGCCAACCCATTCTTTGCGTTCACAAAACGACTTATGTACTCCTTTAATGACTCCTTAGGGTAGGCTTGTAATTTGGTTGGTGTTTAATACTAGTATGTGGGTGTTATGTATTTAGTGTAGAGAGTAGAGAGATAATTAAGCTGGTTGGTAGCAGTTAATTCTCATTACTCACACTTAATGCAGGTGGTTGGGTATTTATACCCTGATGTTTGGGCCCTTATGGGCTTTCGGGTCATGTTTAATGGACCCGGTTCATGTTCAAAGACCCATGAGCTCTAAGTAGGAGAGCAAGTAGCTTAGTCAAGTAGTGTTTAGGTTTTTAGTTCTTTTGTCATAGTTCGAACAGTCCTATGGTCAGAACGTTCGAAGAGATCTGTCCGGTCCGGAGGCCTTGGACCGATCTGTCCTTGTCCGGGGAGCATGCAGAATTCGGACTCATCAGGAGCCCCTTTTTTAGGTGTTTGTGCAAATACTCTTGTCAAAGACCTGAAAAACAGTCCGACATCAGGGGTAGTTTTAATCTGGACAAGTCTGTCAATTTGGGCTATGGGTTTATCCGGACAGATAAAGCTTCACGAATTCAAAACGGTTTTTGCCAGAGTTCGTGGGACACGTGTCGCTCTCTGATTGGTTGCTTCAGCCGTTTTTTCACCTTGAATTTCGAACCCACTTTCTTCGAAAAGCAACCTCTTAATTAAAGGTGGTGACATCAGCGTCGTCTTTTAATCATTGCCAAACTTTTCGAATTCTCCTAGGAATCAACTTCCTTTTTCAGATTTACTATAAATACAAACTCACTTTCTACTGTTTTACCATCTCCTTGAAATTTACTCTGCAAAATCTCCCAAAGCTTTCTCTCTCTAAAGCAAAAACTTTGTTTGATAGTTTATGTTTACAACGAGGAACGCTCTTGTCAAAGGCGGGTGGCTCAACCTTTCTGAGTTAGAGAAGGCTCAAAAAGTCGAAAGAGAAAGACGAATTGCGGCAGGGCTACCCACCTCGCCTGTTGATAGACCAATCACCCCTGCTACAGAGTCAGATCGAGGCTCTTCTTCTTCCAAAGGCACTAAGCCTAGAAAACTATTTCAAACCAACCTCTCCCCCATTATCTCTGGTTCCTCAGTTCAGGAATTGGAGCCTGCTGTCGAGCCAGGAGTTACAGCCACTAGCCTAAAAAAACCCTCTCCCTTCATAGCAATGGGATCAGATACGGAGCATTCTCCTGAGAAGCTAGTCGATAGGAGGAAAGGCCGGTTGGTTAAAGGCCAAAGGTCTAAAAACACTCCCTCAAGGTCGGGGGCAAAAGACAGCAGCACCGGGTCAGAGGTGCCTATTAGAGCCCCCAAGGACAGGTTGTCCGGACCGGAGGGCTCCAATCCAAGTCTTCAACAAGAAACTTCTGTTCCAGACACTCTACCGGAGAGCAGAAATCAAAGGGGCACTGAGGCCCATCAGTCCGGAGACAAGGCTGAGTCAAATTTGAACCCTCCCCCCACTACAGCTGCTGAAATCCCTTCAACAATTATGGAGGAAGTGATGGAGGACTCTGTTGAAGAGGCCCCATTTGAGTCTGAGCCCTCCGGTCAGACCAGTAAAGAGATAGTTGCCAATAAGGACAAGGGCAAGGAGAAATTGTATTTGAGGCATCCGGATCTGCCGGAGAGCCAAGAAGGAAAAGTGGGGCCTTGTTTTCACAAGGTCAGCGTTAATTACCTCCTCTCCTTACAAAAAATCAACTACGCATTCATCCACACTGCTGAGCTGGGCAGGATGCGTACGAAGTGGGGAATACCAGAGAATGTAAAGATCAGGATTCCTGTACACCCAGAGACCCCCATGGATTGCAAGCTGAGTGAAGTGGTTATGTTCACAGAGCTATTTAACTAGGGACCCAGATTCCCACTGGACCCGGAGATAGTCAGATACTTCCATCTGATAAAACTTTGTCCGAGCCAACTGAGCCCCAACGCATGGTACACCCTCATGTCTTGTATCATGGCATCAAGGCTGTCCGGGATCCCTCTGTCAATGGAGGAGTTTGCTGCAGTGGCCAGCCTTTTTGCAGAAACCACCACATCCCCTTTTACCATTTCAATATGGGGGATGACTTCAAGGCTCTGGACGATCTGTTGGAGGCGGAGAGGAACTGGAGGACCCAGTTCCTATTTGTTAGTGGTGCCTGGGAGAACGGCAGGAAGATCAAATCCGGAGATAACCCAAGCCTCCTCAGAAGCAGGTGGAGGAGTGACCGTAAGTATCCTGCCTTATATTTTTGTCTCTTTCTCTTTAGACTTAGTTTATACTGATTGATCTTACTTTTGTCTTAGCAGAACTGTCCAAGGAGTTTAGTGACTACCTGAAAGCCGGGTAGGTTACTTGTGGCAAGATTAATGCCTGGGCTGCTGAGAAATGGGGGAACCGATTCCACGCTTCTTTCACCAGTGGCAACTTGGCAAGGTCTCACTTGTGGAACACAACAGGTCGGAGAGACTTGACTTGGGAGGAGCTCTCCACTCAGCCTCCTCCGGACGTTGTTCTTAAGAGGACCTATAAACCAGATGGGACACTCTTCCTGCCAGGGCGGGCCAAAGCCCCGAGCAAGATGAAAGGCAAGAAGAAGAAGGGCAAGAAGGTGGTGGGTGGTGCTAACCCTGCTGATGCTGAGACGGATACTCCAATAGACCCGGAGGGGCCAGCCCAGAGCCAAATTGATGATGCTCTCTTGGAAGTGGTGGAGCAAGAGACCGAAAAGCAAGAAGCGAACCTCCCAAAACCTCCAAGGGCTTCCAAGAGAAATCGTAAACAGCGAAGTGAAGGCACAGACCGGGAGGCTAAGAAGAAGAAGACTTCTAAGGGAGACGAGCTTTCTCTCCGGGCTCCGGAGCCTTCTTTTCAAGCTGATCCTACTGACCCAACGCATGCCGAAGAGATTCCGGGTGACTTCCACACCGATGAGGTTGAGGGGGGAGATATCAACATTGATGGAGTATACATCACCAGTCTTGGTGAGCTTGGTGAATACTTCCTCAATCTCCCCAGAGATGACTTTGCAGGGCCTTACCTTCCTCCGAACAGCTCCAACACGGTCACTTTTAATGGTAAGACCTTTATTGTTTCTAGTGAAAGGGATGCTATAGCCCACTCCTTGTAAAGCAACGTGCAGCGTGTACTTGTGTTGGAGAGACAAGTTCGGAGTCAGGTAGACATCATTAAAGACCTTAAGTCTGACAAGGAGAAGCTGTCCGATGACCTTCGCACTGCCACCTCCAATGCTGCTATGTTAAAGGAAGAAACCGAGGAGTTGAAGAGAAACCAAAAGGCAAGCACCACAAAAGTCGCCACTTTAGAGGAAACCATTAAAGACCTCCGGGAGAAACTGTCCGGTCTGGAGAAAGATCTTGCTACCTCAAATGGAGAATCCAAGGCCAAATACCAAATCATCTCCAACTTGACCAATGACAAGATTTCCCTTGAAAATACAGTGTCCAAGGCTGCCGAGGAAAAAACTAATTTGTTAAGGGAGCAAGAGGCTAAGATCCAAGCCAAGATCGATGCTTATGCCAACCAGATGATCGAAAGCCAAGAGAAAATGTTTGCCAATGTGAGGTCTGACATGGTTTTACTCTTCCATGCGAAGTTTTCGAAGAGGAACCTAGGGGACTTATGGCTTCATGTTGAGTCTGATGACCTCCCGTATCATACAATGGCTGATGGAGACTTGAAATGTTACTCTAGCGCTTCCACATCCGATGATGAAGAACATATCAGGGAGAGCCCAGATGAAGAGAAAGACGATCCTAAGGGAAAGAAGGTAGATGAAGGTGAGCCATCTTCAAAGGCTCAACCATAACTTATGATTTACTTTGTTTATTTTTTATCCAGACTAAAGTCCTTGGAAGGCCAAGGCATTCTTTTTGTAATTGTGTCCGGTATCTAACCGGATAGGTTTTTTGTTCTACTCTGACCATTCAAAAGTCCTTGGAAGGCCAAGGAACTTTAAGTTATTTCAATGAATGTTTCTGTTTTGCACAAATCTCATCTTCTTTCATTGTTGTTCCAATTTAATGGCTAGAGTTTAAATAGCCTTTAATTATTTCATAGTGAGAGTGTTTAAGTTCTCCGGCTAGAGTTTAAATAGCCCTTAGTTATTTCAATCCGGATAGTATGACAAAGGACAAAATCTATGCATTTAATGCGAATATTGGGTTTGTCTTGGTTTTACATGCCTTTTTGGTTGAATATTGGGTTTGTCTTGGTTTTACATGCCTTTTTGGTTGAATATGGGGTTTGTCTTTATTACTTGACTTGTAAATACATGTTTGTGTTTGTGTAGGAAGCGGCCGAAGCACCATGTCACATGGTGGATTATAGTCAAATATTTACGACGGATAAATTCTTAACCAAGGCGGAATTGATCGAATGGATTGACAAAGAGAGCAAGAGTATAGGATTTATTGTCGTGGTAGATAAAGATGACGATGGTAGTAAAAACGGTAAAACACCGCGGTTATATTTTAAGTGCGAGAGGAACGGTGTTTACAAGTCGAGGCCTAACTCGGGGATTGTGAAGAAACGACGAGATTGTTCATCCAAAAAATGCGGATGTCCGTTCATGCTTAGGGGCAATCCGGTGTTAGAAGCACCCGGCTATTGGAAATTGGTAGTTATAATTGGAAAACACAACCACCAACCCTTCTTGCATTTGGATGGTCATTCACGGGCCGCGAGGTTAAAGGCGGAAGAGGAGGAGTATGTTCGTAAACTCACAACAATCGGTTCTCGGCCAAGAGATATATACCGTGGATTGAAGTTAAGAAATCCGGAAAATGTATCTAGTATGCGTACCATCTACAACATGCGGCACAAGCACCAATTGGTTGATAAAGCGGGCAAATCCCAAATGCAATACTTGTCTGGTAAGTTAAAGGAGCACGAGTACTATGTTTGGGAGCGCACAAACAAAGAAACCGACAAAATCCTAAAATTATTTTTCGCACATCCCACGAGCATCGATTTGTTGCGCACTTTTCCTCAAGTGCTTATAATGGATAGCACGTACAAAACTACAAGGTATAAACTGCCTTTTCTAGAAATAGTTGGCCAAACTTCGACGAAAAAGACCTTTTGTATACCTTTTGTTTTTATGAGCTCGGAGAAAGAAGAGAACTACACGTGGGCAATGAGCGTTCTAAGGAGAGTGATGGTGAACAACATGTGCGCATTACCAAATATTATCGTCACGGATAGGGAGTTGGCTTTAATGAGCGCTATCGATGAGGTATTCCCGGATGCAACTCATATGTTATGCACTTGGCATATAAACAGGAACATTAGCTCATACTCTAAGAAAGTGTTGCCCAAAGCGGACATGGGGGAAGAGTTCTTAGAGTTTTATGTCGCGGTTCAACATTCGGCGACGATCGAAGAGTATAACAAAAACCTCTCCGACCTTCACAAAGCCTACGCATATTGTCTTAAGGTTCTCGAGTACTTGATGAAACAATCGATAGACCCTTACGGACACAAATTCCTTAATGTCTACACTAACAAGATTAAACATTTGGGCAACCACACTAGCAACCGGTGAGTTATATTATCATATGTATACATTACTATATTTAATTAGTTGTTAGACTTGTAACTAATCTAAGTTTATGGTTTAGGGCGGAGAGTGCTCACTCTAGTCTAAAACAGGCAATCGGCACAAGCCTATGCACTTTTGAGCAATTTTGGGATAAAGTTCATGCGTTGCTTTGCATTCAACACTCTACCATCTTCGAAACGTTCGAACGGAGTTTGTTTCGTCCTAGACAAGCATCTAGGGGAGCTATCTTTCGCGACATCAAAGGTAAACTTTCATGTACGGCCATTCAAATATTATAAGAAACTATTAGAAAGGCCGGGGATTTGTGGTTCACTCCTGCAAAGTGTGGTTGTGTAATTAGGACAACACACAATTTGCCTTGTGCGTGTGAGTGTGATGTGATCGCGAAAGAAGGTAGGTCGATTCAAATGAGTGAATGTGATGTTTATTGGAGCACTTTATCGATCAAGCCTAGGGAAAACGTTGGTACCGAAGATGAGCTTACGAGAAAGCTATCCTTAATTGATAGTACCATACGCGGTTACGGTCCACAAGTACAAGATCACATAATAAATAGGATGATGCAAATCCTAGATCCCGCTACAAGCCATGTGTTTGAACCTAAGGAACCGGTTGTCACGAAAGGCCGGAAAAAAGCCGGTGTCGACAAGTCAACTAAGCGGAACCCATCCGGGTTTGAATACGGTAGTGTAGGCGCTAGTACTCCCGCCATGATAGGTAGCACGGCCGCGTCGGTGGTTAAGGAATTTATAGTACGCAAATCCAAGTCCAAAGATAAAGCAACACCAAAAAAAGAGAAATCGACTCGATCTAGAAAATCGAATAAAGGAAAAGGATTGAGCGCCTACGGGAGTTGTTTTCCCGAGTACTTGCACGACTACATAGCTAGCGTTGAAGACGTTGCTCCGGACGGTAATTGCGGATTTAGGGCAGTAGCTTTGACGATTAAAGGCAATGCGGACGCATGGGAGGCAGTGAGAAGGGATTTGATGTTTGAACTTTCAAGTCAACGTGATCTTTAGGAAAGGGTTTTTGATGGTGCAGAACGTGTTGACAATCTATTGTGGAGATTGGATTGTTTCAAAATGTACGAGACCGGAACTAGGCACTGGATGACATTACCCGACTATGGGTTGGTGATAACCACCCGGTATCAATGTATAGTATACCATGTATCTCTCCAACTATCATACACGTATCTTCCTTTGCGTGGTGTGCCTCCAAGATCATGTCCTATTGTCGAAGTTGGAATTGGTTTCGTACACGGTAATCATTTCGTGAAAGTAAGTAAACTAGTACATTCTTGATACTTACTTTTCATTTGATCAAAAAATCCGCGACGTATTTAATGTTTCTATATAACTGAAATTTTCAGATTGTATTAGACGGACCGTTGCCGGATATATACCCAATGTGGTTTGCGTTCCCCACTTGCGCTGAAGTTACAAATTGGGCCATACCAATAGGCGCACGTCTCAACAAGTATCACCAAATTAAACCAGCACAACCTCCAACATTAAACGATGGGGATGATGATTACTACGATTTGACCGGGGATGCATAATGCGATGTTGTATTTTTATATTTTGTGTTACTTGTTTTTTTAATCCTTTCGAAACACATTTCGCTACCTCCGACTACTAGACTTATGTTGTTTTGCTTGATAATAATTATGACTTTTACTTATGGTTTGTAAATGTGCCAAAAAAAAATTTGTTTTTTAAACGGACGTATGATTTTTTTCCATAACATAGCCTTAATAAGTACCCTTTTGCCATGATTTTTGGTTGAAGGCCAATTTTTTTTTATTTTTTTTGAATTTTCAACCTCAAATGTTGTTAAAACTATGTTTTGAAACCATTGGTAACCATGAATGGGCAAAAAAAAATCCTAAATGCCCCAAAACCCTTATTTTTTTTTTGAACAGTACCTTTTTCAGCACAGGAAAACGTGTGCATGTCCAAGAACACGCAAAAACGTGCGTGTACTTGTACATGCACACGTTTTCGTGTGCCAAAAAAGGTTCTGTTCAGAAAAAAAATTAGGGTTTTGGGGCATTTATGATTTTTTTTTTAACATTCATGGTTGCCAATGGTTTCAAACCATAGTTTTAACAACATTTGAGGTCGAAAATCCAAAAAAATATATATTAATTTTTGGCCTTTTGCCAAAAATCATGGCAAAAGGGTACCTATTAAGGACTAAATTTTGAAAAAAAAAAGTCTACAGAAACTCAAGCCTTAAGGGCTAATCATTCAAAAACTATTATGAGCATTAGTTTAAACAAAAAAAACAACAAGCTCAAGATTAGCTTGTGCAGAAAAAAAACATGGAATCGAGATATCATGTCCTGCCAAACATATACTGCCAAGGAATAAAAGCGGGAGATATTTTAGAGGTCTCGTTATAGCGAGACACCTAATAATAGAAGTTAGGCTATAATGAAACCCATACTATTGCCCGCCGACCAAAATTGACTCGTCCCCTATAAATATGACATAAAATCAAGAAATCATAATACACTTGCCAAACATTGAGCATTCAACATAAATATAAAACTCGTTAACGTTTACATATGGAGTTTACGGCGGACGAAGACTACCACATGCTTCAAGCCGTGAAGATTTCCCGCCAGATACTGGGGGAAGATACCAACGATGCGTTTTTCGAGCGTGTCCTATGTACGATGTACATGGGCTACGGCCGTTTGGGTACAAGAGGTATCATTGTGCGTACTCGTGACCAGATCAAACGCATATATATTTTTTGTCAGCCAATACAGCATTTGTGCTTCTTGCCATCGTTAATTAAGCAAGAAGCTGCTACCGTCTGGAACCTGAGCTCAATAGACTACATCACCAGGGATATGGTAGCATTTCTGGAGGATAAGATTATAGCAAGGGGGGGGGGGAATTGATGATGTTGAATACAAACTTCAATACGAATAACCATTCCACTGATGTTATTTCGACTTGTTATTTCCGTATCGGTTGTTATTTGAACTTGTGATTTTTCTTTCCAGTTTTTGTTTGAAGTTTTTATTTCGTTAGTTGTTGTTATTTGAACTTGTGATGTTTCATTCCAGTATTTGTTTGAAGTTTTTATTTCGTTAGTTGTTGTTATTTTAAGTTGTGATCGAATGAATGTAAACATTCGATGTTTTTTGTTTGGATGTTCATCTTGAAAACAATAGCACTAAAACTTCAAAATACGTCGATTGCATAAAAATATTACAATTTAATAAAAAGCATTGCATGATTAGAAATACATAAGCAAATAACTGAAGACAAATGATAGGTGGGCTAACCCTGAGTTAACATTTCACACTTAGATTTATGGAGTCGGATAGCTCAGTCCATACTCGAACGAATATTCACCTTCACCAGTACTTCCTTCGGGAGTTGAATACGTTTCAACGGAGCTTGCAATTGCGTCGACATTTCTTGCTCCCTTTGCTGCGTCGCATGTGACACCATCTCCGGCGTAACTGTACCTTGGGATCCCATGTTGAATACTTTTTGGACTTGTAACGGGTCTCGTAATCCAATGACTCAATCTGTATAGTCATTGGCTTAAGATAAGCTAGCCTCTCGAACACTTCTTCGCGTCCGCGTGGTCGGGGCATAAAGCATCCTGGACACGATGCCTCCCTACCGTGGTTGAAGAATATCCTGCACAAAACCGCATCGATGAAACCAGGAATCTCCTCTTGCATCGTATATCTGACAAAGTCAAATGCGACCAGGAGGCTTGCATCTTCGTGCACGTTCCACTCTGAATCACCCATTGTTGTAACTTAAGATGTTTTGTTTCATAGTCAGATTATAGTATTTATAGACTCGAAATCGGTGTGCCAATTCTTAAAAAATTTGCGGGAAACTTTTTTTTTATCCCGCGTTAATTAACTAGCGGGAAAGTCTGGGCGGGAAAGTTGTAAAGGGGGGGTGTGTTTGGCGGCAATTTTTTCACGTGTCTCGTTATAGCGAGACGTCTAATAATGGAAGTTACGCTATAATGAGACCCCTATTATTGCACTGCTGCATTTGTGTACTTTTTTAAATATTAGGTGTCGCACAATCATTCGTCAGCAATGTGATTGAATTAATGTAAACCTTGGGTTGTTTTAAGAATGATACATTGGATACATTGGATACATTGGATACATAAAAATGGGCACAAAATAAAATGGGCAGTCAAATAAGAAACAGTAGTACATGGTAAATGTAAAATACAAAAAGTTCAAACATTAACTTAACCAAACAGTACAGAAACTCCAAGAAGCAAACAATTAAAAACATAAGTAATGCCGATTAGTCGAAGTCATATCCCAAGTTATCGTCAGAGTCAGTCCCCTCTTCCCTTTCAGTAATCCTATTCTGAAGATACAGTACCATATCCCTAGTGATGTAGTCTACCACCGTCATGTTCCATACGGCGGCCGCTTCCTGCTTAATTTTAAATGGTAGAAACAACAAACGATCCATTGGTTTGCAATAAATGTACATTCGTTTGATTTGTTCACGGTTACGCACAACAAAACCTTCCGTTCCTAAGCGGCCGTAGTTATAGTACATCTTACACAAGACTAGCTCAAAAAACGCAGCGCTACTATCTTCACCCAACTCACGCAGGGCAAGTTTCACTGCCTCAAGCAAATGGTAGTCTTCATGAGGGGTAAACTCCATTATTGCACTGTTTATGTTTGAGGAGTGATAAGCATCCACTTATAAGCTCGTGGATGTTTGGGCGGGAAGTGCATTAAACGCGAGTGTTTTTGGCGGCAATTTTTTCACGTGTCTCGTTATAGCGAGACGTCTAATAATGGAAGTTACGCTATAATGAGACCCCTATTACTGCATTGCTGCATTTGTGTACTTTTTTACATATTAGGTGTCGCACAATCATTCGTCAACATGGATTACGCTATCCTTATCTTACAAGTGTTTATAATTGATACAAGGTACAAAAAGACGTTTTATAGGCAATAAAAATTATAGCAAATATATCAATTGCAAAAAATGTGCCCATGGACTGAGTTGGAAGATCAATATCTGATGATGGCATCAGCTGAAGTTGGTAACCTTAACATGATAGAGGGGGGTAATAAGTACTGGTGGGAATTGCTATGCAAGATGTACTTCCTATATGGAAGGGATGGTGTTCAGCCGCCAAGAATTTCTAGGCGTGTCGATGAGGTGAAAGCTAGGTGGTCTAGCTTAGTCACATTCCGTCAACATCCGGTTTCTAGCCTCACCGAATTGGAACGTCGTGTTGCGTGTAACCGGTTCAACTGTCAAACCATGGATTTTTTAACAGAGGACCAGCTGGATTCGGTCCGCGCTGTCATTATTGACATCCGCCTAGACGAAATGCGTAACTAACAAGAATGCGAAAGATCTATGGAGTTTATGTTTTACAATGGGTTTACGTTATCTTTGATATTTTTGTTTGAGTGTATGTTTAAGTGTCTGATTCGGTTTATTTTTGAGTTTGTGTTGTTGTTCGTGTTTACAAAAACGTTCGGTTTTATGTTTTAGTTTATGTTGCATTTGTTTTGCATTCTGATACCTACCCCTGAACTTGGAGTTTTAAAGTTGGAGTTTGAACAAACATTCGAAAGTTATATCTCTAAAATGTAACAAAATAACATAACACATATATAAAGAACGAATTAGTACCACATCACAAAAAATAAACCGGTCAAAAGTAAACAACACATATAAAGTCTTAAACTGTCAACACAAAAGACATAAATGATAATCAGTCTCTGTACTCGTGAGCTATACGGTATATCTCCTCCAATGGATCCCGAAGGCCCTCCAAACTAATGCCGGGGTGGCTACGGTCGTACTCCTCTATCTCCAGTATGCGTGAAGTCAGCTTGTGCAGTGTGGTCGCATGTGTGTGTGGTGTAGGGTTCACCCCAATCTCCGCATCATCTCACTGAGCCTCTGGATCAGATATGATGTACCACAAGTTCCTCGTAACCCATGAAGAGTAGATCACAGTGGTACCATCCCCCTGACCAGGAATAAACTCCGCACCCTTCAGACTATCGTGAATACCGTGTGACTCCCAGTTCTCCCAACTGAATGCATCCCAGAGGTAGAGGGTGTTCGCACGACGAACCCTACTAGAACCGGTAAGAAGAGGACGCAATGGACCAGGAACCTGTATTTAAAAAAAATCTAAACTATGTAGCCCACATGCGCAATACAAACAATATTAATATTTCGAGTTACAAAATATTACCTGCTGGATGTGACCGAACTGTCTAGCCACCCGTAGCGGATAGTACGCACGAACATGCGTAGAAATACCTGTTCGACAGAAGCTGCTGCCCAGTAGCTCGATCTGCCAAAATCGACCCTAAATATATAACCCAACACCCCTAGATGGTCCTAATCTCCTAACTAACAACATACATGCACTTAAAATCCAACAAATCAACCCCAATTACATAAAAATCCAAGTTTTTTACCCGAATGCTAAACTCTAGATATCTCTAGAAAAAACAATGGAAAATGAAAAACAATTGCATCATGAAGTATACAATCGTCACCTTAACAGCTTGCTAGAGTTGGATTTTAAAAAAATCGACTAAAAAAACGTGGGTTTTTGGAGGTAGAGAGAGCTAGGGTTTCGGAGAGTAGAAAGAGTACAAAATTATGACTTTTTGCTATTTATATGAATGACATTTTTGTAATTAATGGGGGTCTCACTATAGCCAACCCGGGTCTCACTATAAAGAAAACGGGTCTCATTTTAGCCTAGCCCTATTATGTATTAGGGATATCGTCATGGATAGAGCTGTTAGGGGGTCTCCCAACCCGATAACCCGCCCGGGACCGGACCGGTAAGGCCCGCCCGAGACCGGTCCGGATGGCTTAGGGAGCGGGTTGGGAGCCAAAATTTTGGACCGACTCTCTTATCGGTCTGGACCGGTCCGCCCGATAACCAGCCCGGTAAGGGAGATATATAATTTATTTTCCTAATCTATGTATATTTTTAACTAAAACTTTAAAAAAATTATGATAAACTAGCAAACCCGTCCGTTAAGAGTCGGACCGAATCGACTCTTAACGAATCGGTCCCGATCCATCATATTTGGCTCCCTTCGCTTAGCGGTCCGACTCGACCCGCCCGGTAGTTTAACGAGTCGGTCCCGGTCTCGCCCAAACCCGGACCAACCCGACCCGATAACATGACTCATGAGGTATGTACGCCAAAATATGTGAACCATGTTTTTTATTGATTTTATTTATTAAAAAAATTGAATATAATTATTATATGGCATAGAAATAAATTGACAAAACAAACAGATTGTTAGTAAATATTCATATTTCCTATACTTAAACAACCACGTTATTCGACTTAAACATACAAAATTCAAAATCATACTTTCCTAGGAACAACAATTGCTTTCAAAGGGTACTTCATCACCGTAGTAAACTCTTGTTTTTCGGACAAGTCCACTTTATCTCCGGGCACTATTTTCCATTCGAACTTCCACACCAAATTGGCAACATAATACTCCAGATGATGTATAGCCAATACGAGACCAGGACATATTCTTCTACCCACACCAAACGGCGCCATTTTAATCTCCCTACTCCCCGTTATATCAATCTGCTTTCCTGCTTCACCCAAAAACCTCTCCGGTTTAAACGCCAACGGATCCTCCCACACCTTTGGATCCCATGCGAATTCCCCAACCGTAAAGTTAATCGTTGCTTTCGTCGGCACCTCGTATCCACCTAGCTTGGTGTCTGTCGTAACTGCATGAGGTAACACAAAATGTGCTGGTGGATGTCTTCTTAAGCCTTCGAGAATTACAGCTTTTAAATAAGGCATTTTGGACATATCTTCTTCTTTAATAACATCATTAGCATCTCGATCGCCCATAACGTTTTTTATCTCGGTGAAAAGAGTTTGTTGAACGTTTTGATATTTTACAATATTAGCCATTGTCCATTGTAGAGCTGTTGAAGTTGTATCAGTCCCTGCATCAATAAATTCAGAACATAAAGCACACATTTCGCGTTCGTTAAGTTTTCTATTCTCTTCTGGTAAATCTAAATCCAAGAGGGTATCGACGTAGGCTAATACGTGGTCTTCCGACACCGACCCCGATTTGATTTGGGCTGCTTTCTCTTTTCTAGCTCGGATCAGAGGAATCAATACTTTCTCTTCATCTTCACGGAGCTTTAAAAACTCTTTCCATTTGTTGGCGAGTACTATTTTTGTTATTGAAGGAAAATAATTCAAAATATTGTACTTCCTTAAATTAATCAAAAGGTTTCGTTGAACGTGTAAGACTTCTTGGATTTGTTTCTCGTTGAGTTTATCACCGAAACACATCAACGCTAGCAACGCGAACATCGCGAAATGAAAATGGTCCACGATCGGGACCGGTTTACCAGGTTCTGTTTGGTTGATCCGGTCGACGATGATTTGTAGCACCCACTCACGAGCGCGCGCGTACGATTTCACCCGAGAAGGGTTAAGGATCTCGGCTGTAAGGTTCCGTCTGAGTTTCCGCCAGTTAGCGCCATAATTGCAGGAGGTGATGTTATGCTGGTCGGCTGAGATGACTTTAGTAGTGGCTGGAGCTGGAGGTCGGTTGGCGAATACGGCACCGTTTTGAATTAGAGCTTCGAATGCTAAATAACGGTCGGCGATGAATATGTACGGGCGAGCGCCGATACGGAGAGTGACCATAGGGCCGAAGCGCTTGTGGAGGCCACGGAGCATCGGTTCGATTTCGAAGAGAGATATTCGTAGCCATTTGATGTTGCTGATGATGGGGAGGCCAAATGGCTCCGGTGGGAGTTTTGATGTGGTGGTGGAGAGGAGGTTGAGGATGGTTTTGAGAAGGAAAGCGGCTACAAGGGAGACAACGATTAACAACCAAGTTTCCATTTTTGTTTGATCTCTTTTCCTTTTCGTTTGGATCCAAAGCGTTTTTGTTTATATATAGAAGGTTACCCAATTTGCCATTGTCATCGCAACTGACTTTGTCAATTTCCACTTCTCTTTCCTATATTTTCCTTCTTGTTAAGTATCACTCGTCGACTATTATTTAATGTGTGGTATCTATTTTTTGATAGGATCACTTTTAAAATTAGTTTATGGATTTCTAAACATCTCTTCTATATTGGTTGTTTCGTATCATTAAATTGGTTTTTTTTAGTCAAGTATTTTAATCTTTTATTCTGATCCTTCCAGCTAGGGTTTATAAGGGTCTGGTCTAATCTGTTCCATAATTTCGCTCTGAAGTTGTGTGGCATAAGGTAGTTTTGTCTATCTACGAGGGCGATTTTGGAAGCTTGGACCTAAAAATATGGAATCGAACCATCTCCCTCAAACATCTATGGTATATTGTAAGCGGAAACAACTCTACCTTCTGGTATGATGGTATAAAACTAGAAAAAAGATATGAAACATTAACCTTGCTTTATTTCGTTATGCCTCAAATAAAATTTTACGTCTTAAGTTCTTTGCTATGAACATGTATAATGTGACAAACGGTAATGAAAATTTTATATCTTTTTAGCGCGATACTTTAACTTTTTTTCCACCTCATTGGTATCCCATTACAGGCAATATATTATCCGTGATCCAAAGCTCGATAACTATTTAAAAGTTTCCTACATCATTGTGGATGTTTTTTTGTGTTGGTCTTCTCCGATCAGATATGATAACGCTAAAAACGGGCATATAAAACCAAGACAGGTCACATCTTCGCATTAACATGCGTAGATTTTGTCTGATCATGCCAAGTTTGTGCCAAATCGTTGCACGATCATGCCAAGATTTTGGCAAATCTTCGCACGATCATGCCAAGATTTTGGCAAATCTTCGCATGATCATGCCAAGATTTTGGCACATCTTTGTATGAACAAGCGAAGATTGTGCGAAAATTTGCCAAAATCTTCGTGTGTTCATGCGAAGATTGGTCATCTTCCACGCGTGTTCTTGCGTGGAAGTGTACATTTCAAAGCACGAAAATGCGAAAATTTGTTCTCTGCATAAAAAATTTAATTTTTACCTCAAGTACACTATCGATATGGTCTCCGACGAAAGGAAATCATCAACGTTGCAGCTCCAATCGTCATTATAGTCGCTTAAATCCATGCTTGGAGTAGTTGGGTTTTAACTTTTAATAATTAAGGTTTATTAAATGTTTAGGTGGGAGTTTGAAACTGTTAAATTTTGTGTTTTTGTTTGAAATTTTGGAGAGATAAGTGGTAGGGAAAGAGAGGAAGAAAAGAAGAGAATGGGTAGTTGAAAAAAATTATAGTTTTTATACGTAGAGTATTTTGGTAATTTCAAATTTTCAGAAAAAGTCAAGAATAGGGGTCTCACTATAAAAGATAAGGGCTCTCGTTTTAACCGTGCCCACAAACAAATTATTCGTAAATATTCCTACTTCATACTTATGCCTTTCCCTATCATATTGATTAAAAAATCTCATTGTTAGTTTTGAAATTTTAAAAAGTAAATCTAGGTACCATAAGGACCTTCTCAATTAATACGTATAGAAAACAAGACTAGAGATATAAATGGTAAACAATCATGAATACTACCTAATAATTAATACGAGAAGCGATATAAATAGTAAACAACCATGCTACCTCGAAACTGGAAAAGGACAACTAATTTGGAACACATATTTTTTCCTAAAACGACATATAATAAAAGAGGTAGAGAGTATACTTAAAAGACAACCACATTGTTGGACTTAACTTACAAAATTCAAAATCATACTCTCCTCGGACCAACAATTGATTTTAAAGGGTACTTCATTACCGTAGTAAACTCTTGTTCTTCGGTCAAGTCCACATTATCCCCGGGCACCATTTTCCATTCGAACTTCCACACCAAATTGGCAACATAATACTCCAAATGATGCATAGCCAACACCAGACCAGGACATATTCTTCTGCCCACACCAAACGGCGCCATTTTAATCTCCCTACTCCCTGTTATATCAATCTGCTTTCCTGCTTCACCCAGAAACCTCTCCGGTTTAAACGCCAACGGATCCTCCCACACCTTTGGATCCCACGCAAATTCCCCAATTGTAAAGTTAATCGTTGCATTCTTCGGCACCACGTAGCCACCTAGCTTTGTGTCTGTGGTAACCGCATGAGGTAACACAAAATGTGCGGGTGGATGTCTTCTTAGACCTTCGAGAACCACAGCTTTTAAGTAAGGCATTTTGGACATATCTTCTTCTTTAATAACATCATTAGCATTTCGATCGCCCATAACGTTTTTTATCTCGGCGTAAAGAGTATGTTGAATGTTTTGATATTTTACCAGATTGGCCATTGTCCATTGTAGAGCTGTTGTAGTTGTATCAGTCCCTGCATCAATAAATTCAGAACATAGAGCACATATTTCGCGTTCGTTAACTTTTCTATTCTCTTCTGGAAAATCTAAATCCAAAAGGGTATCGACGTAAGCTAATACGTGGTCTTCCGACACCGACCCCGATTTGAATTGGGCTGCTTTCTCTTTTCTAGCTCGGATTAGAGGAATCAATACTTTCTCTGAATCTTCACGTAGCTTTAAATACTCTTTCCATTTGTTGGCAAGTAATACTTTTGTAATTGAAGGAAAAAGATTCAAAATATTGTACTTCCTTAAATTAACCAAAAGGTTTCGTTGAACGCGTAAGACTTCTTGGATTTCTTTCTCGTTGAGTTTATCACCGAAACACATCAACGCTAGCAACGCAAACATCGCGAAATGAAAATGATCCACGATCGTGACCGGTTTACCGGATTCTGTTTGGTTGATCCGGTCGATGATGATTTGTAGCACCCACTCACGAGCGCGCGCGTACGATTTCACCCGAGAAGGGTTAAGGATCTCGGCTGTGAGATTCCGTCTGGCTTTCCGCCAGTTAGCGCCATAACCCAAGGAGGTGATGTTATGCTGGTCGGCATTGATGACTTTCATAGTAGGTGTAGCTGGAGGTCGGTCGGCGAATACGGCACCGTTTTGGATTAGAGCTTCGAAAGCTAAAGTACGGTCGCCAATGAATATAAACGGGCGAGAGCCGATACGGAGAGTGACCATAGGGCCGAAGCGCTTGTGGAGGGCACGGAGCATCGGTTCGATTTCGAAGGGACCTATTCGTAGCCATTTGAGGTTGCTGATGATGGGGAGCGCAAAGGGCTCCGGTGGGAGTTTTGACGTGGTGGTGGAAATGAAGTTGATGATGGATTTGATGACGAAAGCGGCTACAAGGGAGACAACAATTAACAACCAAGTTTCCATTTTTGTTGGATCTCTTTCTCTTTTCGTTTGAACCCAAAGTGTTTTGGTTTATATATAGTCTGTTACCAACTTGCCATTGTCATCACCACTGACTTTGTCAATTTCCACTTCTTTTTCGTACATTCTGCTAAAAACACTACAAACTATATCTTTTTTGTATGGCTACGATTGTTTTTTTTATCTGAATTAACTACGACCCTCTACGCAAAGAAGCGGCATGACCAAGGAACTAAATAGTTGTAGTCATGTACTAGGTAAGATAGTGGAGCACCTAAATAAATAATAGGCGAAGAAAAGAAAGAGTGATGGGCTGGGGTTTAGATTATTAGGCTAATGTATGAGGTTTTAATAGGTTGAATTGGATGGGATGATAGGTAAAAATATAAGTAAATAATTAGGATAAAATGTAAATGGTAAAAATATCATTAGTTACAGAGTTTTATTTAGAAATCCCAACGAAATAATAAGATAAATAAATAAGATCGCATCATCGAAACCTATCTTTGTAACATTTTAAAAATGTGAAAGATTAGTTTAATAACAGTAAATGAGCAAAATGAGGCAAGTGACAAATGTGATGGATTAATTATGTTTTTAGCCATACTTGTAAGACGTTTATTTATAACTAATTATTATATTTATCTATATTTATTTTAGACACGATAAACCATTTTTATATAATTATTTAAATTTGGTTAGAGATGATCTTAAGTAAATTTAGTTTTTTTTGGTGAATTAAGATATTAAATTAAAAGAATATATTGTAAAATTACACGCCACAAATATATTAAAAGAGCTGTTAGAATTAGCGAAAAAATTCTAAATTCAAAATCATTCAAATTTTTAAAATGTTTTTATCAATTTTCAAATCTATTATCATTTTCATTAATAAATTGTATTCCAATTCTTTTTCTGCAAGTCTTAGAGATTGAAGAAGGAGAATAAATTTTAATTTTATGTATATATTTTTTACCTTTTCAAACACTTAAAATATAGTTTTTACTCTTCACGAGTCTTCCACATTCACCCATTCTTAATATAATATAAGGCAGACCACTTTAATTTGTATTCATTTATTTCTTAGATACATTTGATTTTTAATTTGTTTAGTATCTAAAGTTGTAGCATAACATATCCTAAATACTTATTGGTTACTTTGAACCATTCCACACAATCTCTAATTACAAATTTCAAACACTGATGGACTGTAGAAGCAATGGCATGCATCATTGACAACCATGATCTACCAAATATTGAATTGTAAATTTTTGGGCTATCCACCACCAAAAAGAGTACCATCACCTTTTTTTTGTCCTCGTCCTAACAACACTTCCCCTTCTAATTCCCCAGTAACATTAGTTTTTATTATAGTGAAACCAACTATTGTTCGCTCTGATCGAAGGATAATTGGGGGAACATGCATCTATTCATAAGTTGACATAAACAAAACATTGGTTGAACTATCGATATCGTTAAGTATCTTTCAAATTTCCTTTCCCAGTATTTCCACTCCGATTACAACCACATATTCATGAAATCTAGCTAAATCTCTCAAATCATCGTCATCAAACAAAATAAAAGGCAAAGGATTATTCCTATAAAGATGAGTGGAAACTCCACCAACCAACTACGTCGTTAAACTTACAATGTGCATTTTCGAAGAGCTGTTAGTATTTCTAGCCATCATATCACCTCCAAAAATGGCTAATGCCTCAAAATACTCACACAAACTCTTAACTTTACTCAGTGGTCTCGGTTCATTAACTACCAACATAATCCTCCGATCTGGATTAGGGTCAAGGTACTTTGTAGATACATCAAAACCATTGATATGAGAAGTTATTACCATCGCATTTTCTTGCTTCGATACTACATTCATTGTCTTCCTTGCTTGCTAATTTACATTTGAAACTTGTTGCAACCCTACATGTTTCTTAACAAAATTTGTCCACTTTCCATTCTCAATCAATGTCTGAATTTCCTTACACAATGCTATACACTATGTTGTATCATGTCCAATCTCATTATGGTACTTACAAAATCATATGCTCATTTCCTCTCTAGGTTTTATGATAGATGGAGGCTTTCAAAACTGAACATGATGTCAAACTTTTATAAAATTTTCGCAATGTTGTGTGTCAACTGAGCATAGTGTTATGGCCGAATCTATTGGTTTGACCTTGGTTTCTACTGTACTACTTGAGTACTTTATTGTTGATAACTTGGAGCATATGACTATTGATAAACCGAAGCCGTTAATTGAGACGATCCTGATTGAGAAGGCAAATTATTTGGAACTCTGGGCCAGAGAGAAACCTACGATTGATAACCGTGATTATTCAAGACGATCCCTTATTGAACTTACTTTTGTATGAAATTTGGCACAAACCTCACCCTCTTTGAGTTATTAACATTAATTTCGTCTTCCACCCGAGCCATTAAAGCTCCAAAAGTAAGCGTCTCCTTGTTGTTTCATTAGTTATGTCCCCGGAAAGCAACCCTTATCTGTAAGCAGCACATGCGACTTGTTTGTCAGAATCATCTTCAGTCTTAGTAAAATTAAAACTTTTGTATAGTCCTTCAAAATTTCCACTATTATTTGTCTACAATGAATTATGGTATCTTTTTTCCCCGTATTTTCTTATTTACCAAAAATTATCTTTGGAAAACAATATATAACATCCTAAAATCGGTTATCATATCCTGCGGAATTCTATTATACCATTTTTTAAAAATTACCTTTAACGTATCTGAGAATAGTAAATCATCATCATCATCAAAATTCATCATGTACTTTTTAAACAGATCGATGTGATCATCATGATCTTGAGTTCCATCAAATTTCTCTACTTTTACAATATCAAAACGTTTTGGAAGCGTAATAGATCGGACTTTGGCAGCGAACGAAATATCCTAAAATCCATTTCTTGCTCTGGAGGGTTTAAAAATAGGTTAGTAACTTTGTACTCGAAGTTTGGGTTCTCTAACATATTTTGAGTCTCACATTTTTTCCTATACTTATGTTCCATTTTAGTATCATTGGCTTCGACTATCCTGTCTCTTTAAATAGTGCTTACCATTGGAATCCCTCTTTTTCATATGATCATTAGTTCTTTTTGGTGTTTGTGAATAATTTTGGAATCTGAAATAGGTGAATCACCAGATACTGATGGAGTATATCTACGTTTTGATATTTTTCCCTCCTTGAAGAATGATAGTCATGATCCATTTGGAATTGAACTTACCGATGATTTTATTTTCCTTTAAGAATTATATATTGGATTTCATTATGCCTCAAACTAAATCCCTACCCTCATTTACTGTTTGAACTTCGGATCAGACACAACCTGGTCGAATCAAAACATGTTGTTTTTTCTGAACTAACTAATCATTTAATTCAACTATTTTTTCCAATAGCTGATTTCTTCGATCCTTCAAGTCTAACTGACTTTATTGTTCCTCCAATTGTGGTTCAGCTTGCATTTCCATTCTTCCAGAACCTGCTTTTACTACTTATCCCTCTACGAACACCGTTGGCTCTACTTGCACTTTGGAATCCATATTTCGCTATAATTCAAATGTTAATTTTCAACGAATTATCTTGGTTTTAGATTTGATATATAGGTCACAAGCCTACCTCTAATTATGGTCACCACTGATCACTTCTAAGAATATTAGCAGAGTTTATTTCATAATTTGTACAAAATATCATCTAAGTAAGTAATCAGATTTCTAATAAGAGAAAATAAGTTTAGCAATCTAGAGAGAAGTTATAAATAGTAAAATTCAAGATAATGATTGTGTTGTTATTCCTAAGAAATAGTATACCTATTGATAGTATAGGTTAGTTCCAAAAAAACCTACATGGGTAATTCAGTTGGATACTTCACCCTAAAATTATACTAAGTACAACCATGTTTACTTGTTATCATATTCCAGACCCTCCATATTTCCAGTTTACCTAAAGTTAACCCTTAAGAAACTACATGTAGTGTTATGACCCAAAATGTACATGTGGTTGGACATATTCGAACTGGATAAATTTTATTTTTATCACCTACTAAGCTCAATTATCTCCACTATGTCATTTACTATCTCAATAAGATAGAATTCAATAACATTAGCAAACGAGCTTCATCTGCTCAAACCATTCTTCTCTAAGACCAACGGAACCTGACAAGTGATTCTCTCAACATTGCATTAATTAAAGTTAAAATCAATGCTTTAGAAAACTTTATCTTATTTAGCAGTTGAAATCAATGCCTCATAAATCAATAGTTTAAACTAAGATACTGTAATTCAAATTCTTCAACAACAGTATTAAAGCTTGTGTTTCTCTATTAAAATTATCTCTATCAATGACCCTTTTGGGAACACTTGTACATCCCCTCAACGAGTTGATAACATTTTTTCAATCATTTCACTAATTCTGGATTTAAAAAACTCTTCCAGTTACTTGGTTCTCAATCGTATTAACAACTTTATCACCACCAAATTAAGTGCTTCTAATAAAACTCGCATGATTCATCTTATCACCGATGATGAGATAAAATATATATATTGTAAGTATTGATAATAATAAGGCAGTTGGGCTAGATGGCTATAGTTTTACTTTATTTAAATTCTCTTGGTATATAACTGATACAGAAATTTGTAAAGTGGTCCATCATTTTTTCCTCTATAACCGCATGGACTCCAGTTAGAACAAAAACCTTATTATCATGATCTCAAAGTCTGACAATCGGTCCCCCTCTAACTTTAGACCTATTGCATACTTTAATATTATTTATAAGTTTATTTTTAAAATTCATACCAACGATTATAGACTCCTTTACATCGTTGATTGACCCTTCTCAATCCGTTTTTATTTATTATCGTGGCATTTCTGAAAATGTCCTCATTTCCCCGAAACTCTTAAACGGTTATATTTACTCTTTTCGACTCGGTTAATATCAATGACAATTCTTTCGGCTTCTTTAAAAAAAAGGTCTTCAGCAATAGGACCCCCCTCCACTTTTTATTTTTTCTTATTATGCAAATCCTTTCAAGTATTTTCAAAGATAAAAATCTCAATTCCTATTCACTTTCTATTAGAAATGTCAAAAGCTCAAAATCATTAATCTCTACTTCAAAGACGATCAATGATTGTACATCATGCCAACATCAAATCCATCAACCTAGTTGAAGAGAGCCTTGAAGAGGTCATCACTCTCTCGAGTATCCATTTCAACCCCCAAAAAAATCCAAATCTTCCTCTCTTATTTCACTGATTCGTTCCGTCGTTTCACCATTGCTATTATGAGATTTGAGGAAGGTGTCCTCTTTTTGTACTACTTAGGTTTCCTCTTCATCACCTATCAATAATAGCATACAATTAGTGTATGCTATTATTCAATAAAGTTACTAGTTATATTAACTCTTGGACCTACAAACACCTATATTATGTCGGGAGGCTCCAACTGATTAAAGTTGTCATTTTAGCTGGACAAGTCTATTGGTCATCCATATTCATCCTTCATGTTTGTATCCTCAAGGGTCTTTCCAAACTACTCTGTAGATTTCTTTGGTCGGATCCTGAAATAAATTTGGATCTAAAGTAGCTTGGTAAAAAATTACCTTGCCCTTGTTAGAGGGCGCCCGTGGAATTATAGACCTTAGGGTCTAGAATCAGCCAGCCATTTTCAAACACTTTTAGTGCACTTTGAATGAAAAGCTATCCTCAATTTGGTCTCACTGGGTACTAACCGAGAAATTTAGAGATATGAACCTATAGAACCTCCTTACTAGTTCATCGCCTAATTGAGGATTAGGAAATATTATCAATCTAAAACCATTAGTTGTGAAGCTCTATAAATAAATAAAAATTGGTAACATTCTCTCTACTGCCCTCTTGTATGACTATTGGCCTTTTCTAACTCTTTAGTTGATCGTTATGATCCCAGTATCATTCTTTATGCTAGAATACACAATAATAGAAAAATAACCATCACTAACGGATCATAAAACTTGACCACTCAGCTCTGATTTGATATTATATCTCATCAAGCCCACTTACATGAAATTGATAATTATATTATTTTACTCCTTGCTTCTTCAAGCAAAGAGGATGTTAATATATGGATCCCCAACCAGAAAAGTAAGGTTTTTACAATAGGTTACCTTATGACATCCGACCCTCTGCCTTTGAGGATCATTTGGCAAATCTAGTTTAGGAAAAACTTAATATTCCTAGACATTCCTTCGTAATCTGGCCGTCTATCCAAAGGAAATTATCGAATAGAGATAAGTTTATCTCATGGCTTATCCCATAATAATTGAATGTGCTTTTTACAATAGTTTCCCCGAGACTACCAATCATGTGTTGGTGGAATGAAATTTCTCTCGATTTATTTGGGAGGCTTCGTCTATGAAACTAAGATTCCATTCTCCAATATTAGATTTACCCAATTAACTACACACTACCTGTTTTTGGGACCCCCTTATCATATATTGAAGGGCATGGCCGACTCCGGAGAGAAAAAATTTGTTATTTTGTGGGCTAACATTGATGAGTCTGAATATTGCTACCTCTCCGGACAGGATCAGTTCGGACCAAGATCACCAGACCGGACAGGGCAATTCGAACACCTAGCCCATTGGACTGTTCGAACTATAACAAAAGTACTTAAAAACCTAAACACTTCTTGACTAAGCAGCTTGCTCTTCTACTTAGAGCTTATGGGTCTTTGAACATGACCCGGGTCCATTAAACATGACCCGAAAACCCATAAAGCCCAAATATAAAGGTATAAATACCCAACCACCTGCATTTAATATGGGTAATAAAAATTAAATACAATCAGGCTGCTTAATTCTGCCTCTACTCTCTACTCAAACATTAAACACCTACATACCTCCAAAAACTCTAAAACAAATTACAAATTTACCCTCAGACAAAAATTAACCACACCAAATTGGCGACCATAGTAGGAGCACGAAGGTGCCTGAATCAAGCATTTGAAACCAACAAGAAAAGTCAGTCCGAATGAATCCGGACGCCCTAGAAGTGCCACCCGCTTTGCTCGAATTGGTGGGTGAAAATGATGAATACACTATCGAGGAGCGCAATAGGTTAAAAGGCGAGATAGAAGCTCTGAGGGCAGAAAATGCTAAGATGGGCATGAAAGAAAAATCGAAAGCATCAGTTGCTCATCACACCGATAACCTTAGAGAGCATGAGCCTTCAAAGACTCATGTGAGTACCAAAAAGACTCATGCAAGCTCCAAAATATCTCACCGGTCTAAGCCAGTGGAGAGTTCTGACTCAGGCTCAGAATCTTCTGATAGCTCCTCGGATGAAGATGGAGTTGAAGAGTCTTTGTCCTCTAGCAGCGATGAGGGCCGAACTAAAAAGAAGCAAAAGCTGATCAAAAAATATTCAAGGAAAAGAGATAGACATGGAAAGTTGAAGAAGAATATTGGCAAAAGGTCATCTCACAGCCGGAGGCATGTAGACCGGATGCTGATGGATCATTTTCCCTTTCACGATGAACCAGGTATCTTTGCAACTTCCAATGAGGATATTGTGTTAAGTCGTGGTCGGAATTGGAGACAATCTCCATTATCTTCCAAGATTCTGTCCGGAAACCTCCCTAAGAGGTTTGACAGCACTAAAATGGAAAAGTACGATGGCAGTACTGATCCGGACAACCATTTGGAGCAATTTAAAAACTTCATGATGAACTTTGATGATGACGACAAGCTACTTTGTAGAGAATTTTTCCAACCCTTTATGGGGAGTGCTCTAAAATGGTATAACAGCCTACCACAAGGCTGCATCAGGAATTTTGATACCTTTTGGGCGGTCTTTCGAAGGAAGTTTGTTGGGAGTAAACAGTTGAAAGGCAACGGGGACATAATAATCCATTGTGCCCAGGAACCGAATGAATCATTGAAAGAATACATAAGTCTTTTTGTGAACACCAAGAATGGGTTGGCTGATTGCTTCGAGCAAGTAGCAATAGCCTCCTTGAGACATGGCTTAAACCCTGGGAATTTGGCTGATTCGATGACCAGAAAGAAAGCCATAACTTGGGGAGGTTTGCTGAATCAGGTTGGAAAGCAGATTAACGTTGATAAAACAAAAAAAACTAGGGTGCAAAGGCAGGTGAGGTCTGCCCCGGTTACACCAAACCCCAATCAGAATCAGTACGGGAACAAGGCAAAGGAGACCGGACAAGGGCATGGCCGGGCTAAAGCCCAATCTCAGCCAGCTGCACTTGCCCAGAGCCAACAATCCAGAAATAAGAGAGGGCCTTGGGTTCAACCGGAGTGGTTTGCAGAATTGAAAGAAAGTGTGGCCACCATTTATGATAAAACAAAGGAAGAGGCACACTATAGAAGACCGGCCACACTACAATCTCTTGTAAGATTCGCAATAACTCTTTCTGCCAGTATCACAATGATACTGGCCATACCACCGATGATTGTATAGCCTTAAAACAAGAAGTTCAGAACTTGATTGAAAAGGGAAAGCTGGGGGCTTATATCAAAAGAAGAGGAGGTAATAGGCCTGACAATACTCACTGAGTTGGTCCAAGTAATGCTGCTCTGAAGGGAGACATGGTTATAATTGAAAGGTTTGATGTGGAATCAAAATAGTTGGATCCGGATCTAACTCGAAATAGAGTAGGTGCCATTGAGGAATGTTCTAGAACAGTCTCTGGGCTTATTAAGTTTTTTGAGTCACTTACGATTTTCGGAGGGGATACTATGACAGCTCCTACTGCTTTTTCGAGGAAGAGGCACGTTCATACTTTAGCTACCCAGCTAGAAGAAGACATGACCTCCTATCAATCGCAGATTCCATTTCCCTTCATTGTTTTTGCTGAAGATGACTTAAGAGATATAGCTGGCCCTCATGAAGATGTTGTTGTCATAGGAGCATCCATTGGGGGCAATGACATAAGACGAATCTTGGTGGATACTGGAAGCTCAGCTAATATCCTCTTCTTAAACACTTATAAGAAAATGAAAAATCCAGCCGTAATTCAGCGTTCGGACAGATCAATTGTGGGCTTTACTGGCAGCTCAGCAGATGTGATCGGGGAGTTCGAAGAGGAAGTTTTGTTGGGCAAGGGCCCTTTCAAAAAGATGGTCAGGATACTTTTTATTATGGTAGATTATCCCACTTGCTATAATGCTATTTTAGGGAGGTCTTGGCTCTCTAGGATGCATGCAGTGGCCTTGACAATCCACCAATGTTTGAAATATGCTGTTCAAGGACAAGTGGGAGTTGTCCGAAGCAGTCAAAAGGTTGCAAGAGAATGTTATGCTACAGCCCTAGCCCCCCGGACATTGGGGGCAGTTCGTATCATCGAGCAATAGCAGTTTGAGGGGCTTTCTGGGGGTGAGGGTGAAATTGATGACCCCAGAGAGACCTCTAGAGTATTGATACCAGTTGAAGAGGTTGAAACACATTCTTTAGAAGAAGGGAAAAGTGTCAAGATACGGTCTAAAATGCCACTTGACCTAAAAAATAAGATGTTAAAGTTCTTGAAAAACCATCAGCATGTTTTTGCTTGGTGCAATGCTGATGTTACTGGGGTTCCAGTTGATGTTATATCACATTACCTATCTGTTCGGAAAGATGTAGCACCAGTGGTACAAAAGAGAAGGGCTTTTTTCAAAGAAAAGGCTGATGTTATTATGCAAGAGGTTGACAGGCTCACAAAGATGAGGCATATCAAGGAGTCTTAATATCCTTTGTGGACTGCCAATCCGGTCTTGGTGAAAAAGAAAAATGGCAAGTGGCGTATGTGCATTGACTTCACAGATCTCAATAGAGCTTGCCCAAAAGATTTGTATCCAGTTCCCCGAATTGACCAGCTAGTAGACTCCACCTCTAGGAATAAGCTGTTATCCTTTATGGATGCTTTCTCCGGATACAATCAGATCCAAGTAGATCTGAAGGATCAAGAGCATACCACATTTGTCACTAACAAGGGTCTTCATTGCTACAAGGTAATGCCATTTGGGTTGAAAAATGCTGGGGCTACTTATCAGAGGTTGGTGAACAAAGCCTTTGCTAATCAGATTGGAAGAAATATGGAAGTATACATCGATGACATGATGGTGAAAAGTGTGGATGAGCAATTGCACTTAATTGACCTCCAAGAAACTTTTGCCAACTTGGTAAAAGTAAATTTGAAGCTAAATCCAGAAAAATGTGTGTTCGGCGTACAATCCGGGAAGTTCCTAGGTTATATAATAAGTGAGCAAGGGATACAACCTGATCTGGACCAACTTAATTCTCTATTCCAAATAGAGCCTCCTCGGAATATTAAAGAAGTGCAACGATTGACGGGGAGGTTAGCTGCTTTAAATCGATTTATCTCAAGGTCATCAGACCGATGCGCCCCGTTTTTTCAAACTTTGAAGGGTGCAGGGGGATTTGACTAGACCTCACAGTGTGATGAGGCCTTCAATGAGATTAAGAAACATCTGTCATCCCCCAAAACCCTATTTAAACCAATTGATGAAGAGACACTCTTCGTATATTTGGCAGTTTCAAGTTGTGCCATCAGTGCTGTGTTGGTAAGAGAAGTGGATAGCTACCCCCATCTAGTGTACTACATTAGCAAGAGCTTGATAGATGCAGAAAAGCGTTATTTGAAACTTGAAAAGTTAGCGTTAGCCCTGGTAATAGCTGCAAGGAAGATGAGGCCTTATTTCCAAGCTCATCATATTATCGTCCGGACATCTTTTCCCTTGAAGAATGTTCTCAAAAAAGCAGACGTTTCAAGTAAAATGACTAAGTGGTCGGTAGAATTGGGGGATTTTGATATAGATTTTGCTCCCCGAACAGCAGTCAAGGCCCAAGCTGTGGCTGATTTTTTAGTTGAATTCTACTATGATAGAGATTCGGAGCAGACTACTGAGATGAAAGACAAAAAGGTCTGAGTCGTCCGGACGGATGGTGGATCCAGCACTATGGGATGTAGTGCAGGGGTGTGCTTAACTTCTCCATATGGTGACAAAATGTACCAGGCTATATGTTTTGCTTTCAGGGCTTCTAATAATGAGTCTGAATACGAAGCAGCTATAGCAGGTTTAAAGTTAGCTTATATTTGTGGGGCTAAAAGGTTCAAGCTAATGAGTGACTCACAGCTTCTTATCCACCATGCTCAAGGTCAATCTGAGGCTAAAAAGGAGCAGCTAGTGAAGTATTTGCTTCTTCTTCAAAATGAAGCACTCAAGTTTAAAAGCGTTGTTTATGAGCATATACACCGGACAGAAAATGAACTGGCAGATTCATTGGCAACTATAGCTTACACATAGTCATATCCATGGATACATGTGCTGGAGAGCCCCTCCATTCAACTTAATATGGGTAAAGAGGAAGAAATTTTTGAAGTACAGGTGAAACAACCTCATGATTGGAGATTTCCTCTCCTGCAATACCTCTCCGACGACATCTTGCCTCCGGATAAATCAATAGCAAGAAAACTGAAACACAAGGCTCGTGGTTTTATCATACTAAGAGACATTCTGTATAAAAAGTCTTACAGTAAAACACTTCTGCGCTGTTTGGGGGATGATGAATCTCAAGTAGTCCTCTCTGAATTACATGATGGTGAGGGATCAGCTTATTGTGGATTCAGGGCTCTAACAAGGGGAGTTTTACTAGACGGCTACTATTGGCCATCTATCATGCAGGATGCTAAAGAACTGGTAAGAAGGTGTGATCCATGCCAGAGATATAGCAATGAAATCCATGTCCCAGCCATCCCTTTAGAGTCAATTTCTGAGCCTATACCTTTTGCTCGATGGGGGTTGGATTTAGTGGGACCTCTCCCTATGGCGTCCGGAGGGCGCAAAACTATAATTGTTGCTATAGATTACTTTTCGAAGTGGATTGAAGCAGCCCCTCTGGCAGGAACAGCGTCAAAAGATGTCATAAAGTTCATTTTATCCAACATCTGTTGTAGATTTGGTGTCCCACAAAAGATAACAACAGACAATGGACCACAGTTCGACAATAAAGAAATGAAGAGTTTCTGTACCTCAAGGGGTATACAACATTGTTTCTCTTCGCCTTTCCACCCACAAGCAAATGGTCAGGCTGAAGTGGAAAACAGAACTATTCTGTCCGGTTTAAAGAAGAATCTGGAAGGAGCTGATGGGAAGTGGCCTAGTTATTTACAAGAGGTCTTGTGGGCCTACCGGACAACACCTGGGGCTGCAACTCAGGAGTCACCCTTTGCCTTGGTCTGTAGGATGGATGCAGTAGCTCCCATAGAAGCAACTCTCCCATCATTTCGGGTCCACAACTTCTCCGAATGCGATAACGAAGTGGCGATGAGAGGACAACTTGACCTGGTAGAGGAAAGACGAGTTAAAGCTCACCTTAAAGCTGCACACTATCAGGGTCTGATGAGAAGCAGATTTGCTTTTAGATTTAAAAGAAGATATTTCCAGCCGGGGGACAAGGTATTGAGGAAAGTCTTCCTACACACTAAAGAGAAGCTGCTCGGAAAATTGGCCCCAACTTGGGAAGGACCTTATATGGTTGTTGAAAGACTTAAACCTGGAACGTATTGGCTAGAAGACAAGGATGGAAGAATTTTGACCCACCCTTGGAATATCGAACATCTCAGGATGTACTTGGAATAACATTTGTGTGAATATTTACTTGTTTAAACATCCATGTAAATATTTGGGGGCATACTCTTTCCTACCCTGGTGGCGCGGGGAGGTTTTAATGAGGTGTCCGGGCTTTTTAATGAAATTTGATGCCTTCTTAAAAAAAAATTCCGAAGTATTCTTACTTTGTTTTTTGTCACACCATCCAGATTGAAGTAAAAGAATGATGACCACTTAAATATTTGTCATCGGAGAGCTTAAACACTCTCACTTTAGGCCATTTATTAAAAAACTAAGGGCTATGTAAACACTAGCCACCAAAATTGAAACAAACTATGAAAGGAAGCGAAAATTATGCAAAATAAGGATATTCATTGAAATAACTTAAGTGCCTTGGCCTTTCAATGACTTTTAAATTGTCAAACAAAGTAAAGGATCTATCCGGTCAGATACTGGACACATTAACAAAAAGAGTGCCTTGGCCTTCCAAGGACTTTAGTTTAGATAACGTGAAAAGTGAAAAAATAATTCATAATTTAAGACTGAGCCTTTGAAGATGGCTCAGCCTCATCCATTTTCTTCTTCCCCTTGGGATCGTCTTTCTTTTCAAGAGGACCCTCCCCAGCATTTTGTTCTGCCTCGTCAGAAGAGGAAGCACTGGAGTAGTCAAGCAAGTCTCCATCAGCCATGGTGTGGAAGGGAAGGTCTTCATACTCTACGTGAAGCCACAAATCACCCATGTTCCTCTTCGGGAACTTCTCATGGAAGAGCAGGACCATGTGTGATTTCACCTTGGCATACATTTGCTCTTGAGTGTCGATCACGTTGTTGGCATAAGCATTGATCTTGGCTTGGATTTTGGCCTCCTGCTCCCTTAACATATCAGCTTTATCCTCTGCAGCCTTGGACACGGTGTTCTCAAGCGCAATTTTGTCACTTGTCAAGTTGTGAATAACTTTATCCTTGGCCTTGATCTCCTCTTTTGAAAAGTTGAGATCTTTCTCTGCTCCGGACAACTTCTCACGAAGATCCTTGATGGTGTCTTCCAGAGTAGCAACTTTGGTGGTCCACCCCTCTTGGTTCTTTTTCAGCTCCTCGTTCTCCCCCTTTAAAATATTAGCATGTTGAGTGGCAGTGAGAAGGTCATCCAACAGCCTCTCCTTATCAGACTTGAGGTCTTTGATAATGTCGGCCTGACTTCGAACTTGCTTCTCCAACGCAAGCACCGGCTGAACACTACTTAATAAAGAGTGAGCTATAATTTCCCTTTCACTTGAAACAGTAAAAGTCTTACTATTAAAAGTGACGGTGTTTGAAGTACTCGGAGGGAGGTAAGGCCCGGCAAAATCGTCTCTGGGAGGTTGATAAAGTACTCACCAAGCCCACCAAGACCAGTGTTGTCTACCCCATCAATGCTAAGACCTCGCCCTTCGACCTCATCAGTTTGGAAGTCACCAGGTATCTGTTCTGCTTGTGTTAGGTCAGTGGGATCAACCTGGGGGAGAGGCTCCGGAGGCCGGAGAGAAAGTTCATCACCCTTAGAGGTCTTTTTCTTCTTGGTCTCCTTATCCTTGCTTTCAGCTCCCCGTTTACGGTCTCTTTTGGAAGCCCTTGGGGGTGTTGGGGAGTGAGCTTCTTGCCTAACACTTTCCTGCTCTATCCCTTCCAAGAGAGCAGCATCAATCTGGCTTGGGGGTGGCCCCTCCGGATTTGTTAAAACAACTTCCTCCACCTCAGCAGGGTCCGCTCCACCTGCCACTTTCTTGCCCTTCTTCTTTTTGCCTTTCATCTTACTCGGGGCCTTGGCCCGACCTGGCAAGTAAAGTGTTCCATCCGGTTCGTGCGTCCTCTTGAGCACTACGTCCGGAGGGGGTTGAGTGGTGAGCTCTTCCCAGGTTAAGTCCCTCCGGCCAGTAGTGTTCCAGAGGTGAGACCTGGCTAAGTTGCCCCCCGTGAAGGCATCGTGGAACCGGTTTTCCCACCTTTCAGCAGCCCAAGCATTGATCTTGGTGCAAGTGGTCTGCCCGGACTTTAGATAGTCGTTGAAGTCCTTGGGCAGTTCTGCTAAGAAAAAAACAAAGTTAATCAGTTTAAACAAATTTGATAAAAGAAGATATAAAAATATAAAGTAGGAGCCTTATGATCACTCCTCCATCTGCTGGTGAGGAGACTTGGGTTGACTCCGGCCTTGATTTTCTTCCCGTTTTCCCAAGCCCCACTTACAAACAGGAATTGAGTCCTCCAGTTCCTCTCCGACTCTAGCAGGTCACCCACAGCTTTGAAGTTGTCCCCCATATTGAAGTGGTAGAAAGGGATGTGGTGGTTTCTACAGAGGCTGGCCACAGTAGCAAACTCCTCCATTGGTAGAGGGATCCTGGAGAGCCTAGAGGCCATAATGCAGGCCATAAGGGTGTACCAAGCATTGGGACTCAGCTGGCTTCGACAGAGCTTTATCAGATGAAAGTATATGACGATCTCTGGGTCTAAGGGGAATCTGAGCCCCCAGTTAAACAGCTCCGTGAAGATGACTATCTCACTCAACTTGCAGTCTATGGGAGTTTCGGGGTTTTTAGGGATTCTTATCTTCACGTTCTCCGGAATTCCCTACTTCGTACGCATCCGGCCCAGCTCAGCTATGTGGATGAATGTGTAGTTGATCTTTTGTAGGGCAAGGAGGTACTTAACATTGACCTTGTGGAAACAAGGCCCCAATCTTCCTTCGAGACACTCCGGCAGATCCGGATGCCTTAAGCACAACGTTTCTTTGCCCTTGTCTTTTTGAGCAGTAACAGCACCACTAGTCTGTCCGGAAGGTTCAGACTCAAACGGAGCCTCTTCAATAGAGTCCTCCATTATTTCCTCCATAATTGAGGAAGGGTTTTCAGTTTTAGTGGTGAGAGGGAGATTTAGATTTGGCTCAGCTTGACTTCTGGACTGCTGCGCTTCAGTATCCTCTTGATTCCTGGCCTCCGGTTGGGGCTCTGGTATGGACATTTCTCTTCGAGGACTTGAGCCAGTGCCCTCCAGACCGGACATCCTATCCTTGGGAGCTCTAATGGGTGCTTCTGACCCAGAACTACTGTCTTTGGCACCCGATTTCGAAGGGGTGCCCTTAGAAGCCTGCCCTTTGACTAGTCGGCCTTTTCTTCGATCAACTAACTTATGAGGAGAGGTTTTGACATCTGACCCCATGGCTAAGAAGGGGGAGGGTTTTTTTAAAGCTTGTACCTGTTAAACCTGGTTCGACGACGGGTTCCGATTCTTGAACCGAAGAACCTGAGATAATAGGTGAAAGATTGGTTTGAAATAACCTCTTCGGTTGCATGCCCTTTGTGGAAGAAGAACCCTGGTCTGACTCTGTGGCTGAAGTTGTTGGTTTGTCGATATGGGAAGTGGGTAAGCCTGCTGCAATGCGCCTTTCCCTTTCAACCTTTTGCGCTTTTTCTAACTCAGAGAGGTTGAGCCACCCACCTTTGATTAGAGCGTTCCTAGCCGTGAACATAAACGACCTGAGTAGAAATTTGTTTCTGGGAGAAAAAGCTTTGAGAATTTGCAGAGTAAAAATGAAAGTGATGGTGAAACAGTAGAAAGTATTTCAATTTATAGTAAATCTCAAAAAGGAGTCTTGATTCCTAGGAGAATTCGAAAAGATTAGTAATGATTAAAAGACGGCATTGACGTCACCCTCATTAATGAAGAGGTTGCTTTTTGAAGAAGGTGGGTGCAAAATTCAAGGTGAAAAAACGGCTGAAATAACCAACCAAAACGTGACACGTGTTCCATGAACTTTGGCAAAAAACTGTTTGGATTCACAGAGTTTTTTTAGTCCGGATAAAGCCATAGCACAAGTCGAAAGACCTGTCCGGGTAAAACTACCCCTTATATCGGACTGTTTTTCAGGTTTTTGATAAAGGCATTTGAACAAACACCTAAAAAAGGGGATCCTGATGAGTCTGAATATTGCTACCTCTCCGGACAGGGACAGTTCAGACCAAGATCACCAGACCGGACAGGGAAATTCGAATACCTAGCCCATTGGACTGTTCGAACTATAACAAAAGTACTTAAAAACATAAACACTTCTTGACTAAGCAGCTTGCTCTTCTACTTAGAGTTCATGGGCCTTTGAACATGACCCGGGTCCATTAAACATGACCCAAAAACCCATAAAGCCCAAATATAAAGGTATAAATACCCAACCACCTGCATTTAATATGGGTAATGAAAATTAAATACAACCAGGCTGCTTAATTCTCCCTCTACTCTCTATTCAAACATTAAACACCTACATACCTCCAAAAACTCTAAAACAAATTACAAATTTACCCTCAGACGAAAATTAACCACACAAAACATGGCGGCTACAAACACATGAGAACAAGACATTTCTTAATAATCTTAAGCTAATAAGGTTCATCACGACATAAAATCATAAGATCTGTCACAAAGTATAGATTAACAATCTTAAGATTTTGACATTTTCAATAGAAATTTAATTTTATGTTGCTACTTTTCTCATCAAGGATTTTGAAGAAAACTTGCATAACTATGATAAAAAATAAAAGAGAAAGACGGTCTCCTTTCTGGAGACCTTATTTTTTAATGAAATTGTTTATGCAGGTCTTGAATAATATTTACACTATGTGTGGCGGATGAAATGTATTTAAAAATATCAAAGATCGTCGTACTAAAAGAAAATCTTGAAGATAAGGATGTTAAGGACATTATGCCAACAGAAATTGTTAAAAGTCTTAATAAGGTCGATTTTAAGGGCAACCCTCATACATTCGGTATTAGTTTGATAGCCCTTGAGTAGCTCCTTAGAGATGAAAATATTATCATAGATACAATAATTTGGTACGAAGGTTGATTGATATTTATGGATTAAGTAAGGGAATGGATCTTATATATATTAATTATAATCTTGGGAATAACTTTATAAGTAACATTACAACAAGTAATGGTTTAAAGTCCACAACAAAGAATAGGGTAATGGATTTCAGAATAAGGAGAATAATGTTTTTTTTATTTTATGTAGGATCAAAGTAATTGGATTCAAAGATATTAAGGACATTGTTGCAATAATATTCCCCAACAACGCTCTATAAGGTTTTGAAAAATCTGACATTATAGATCTTCGGACCATAGGATTTGTTACCATTACTCAAGATGACGTTCTTAATTTTCTAATTTGTAATCAAGCTAGTCATGCAGGTTTATAACAATGGTTACTTTAGTGATGATGACAAAGGAAATCTAAGAGATCCCCGAGTAGCCTTAAGGGCTATTAAATCCCATTAAGATGGAGAGGTAATCTACGAAAGTATTGGTAGCATTTTAAAATGAGTCATTTAAAGATCCTAATTAGCGTTAGTGATAGAGACAATATTTTCTGAATGATAGGGTTTTTGAAACTATTGTGGAAGAATCTTGTATTACAGTAACCAATTTGAGCAAAAATGTTTTTACATTTTTTTGTGAAAAAATGATCGGAATAAATATAACATTGGTAACTACACAATCCATATTTGTCCATCATTATAGGAATAATGGTTCGTAGTGACGTACCAAAAGGGGACCATAGTTCTCGATAAGGTGGATTTCACCACCACGATCAGAGCCACTTATCATAGAATGTACTCGCAGTTGACGCCCTAGCCGACCACCTTGACCGATACCTCGTGTTCAATGATATCTTTTGGTTGATGGCCCTCTTGTTGATCCTACTAATTCATAGACACTACAAGGTAGTTATTTCTTCATTAAAGCTCCAATAATTATGTTTGGACTATATTAACACATGTAAATAAGTGTATAAGGATGTTATAATATTCTATATAATTATGAAACCAATCAATTATATATACTAACGTAATGCGTTACGTCTTTCCCTATATAAGTGAGACAAACTCATCAATAAAATCTATCTAAAAAATTTTTACCACTTAGATACTTTTTAACCCCATCAATTGGCGGATCTGCTGGGAACGAAGCTGCCATGGACTTTTTTTTAAAACCAAATGCAAAACACAAACTTATAAGACTATGTTCGAGACGAACATTAAAAGAAACTAGCGCATCAGATATCCCTATTCGCCCCCTAGAGGCGAGAGATATCCTAGAAATGCAGTTCAACCTATTTGCGACAATGTTCCAGAAGAATAATCTAGGAATGATGAAAACATATCTAGATGCATTTCCTAGATAAACTGAGCCAATATGGAAATGATAGATAGTCTCACGGACATGTATCAATACATATTAAACAGAGATAAAACATTTATTTTGATAAATACAGAAAGATACGACTGGATCAGATCGGGCATCCTTCGATAACAACGTTCACCATAGACGTTATAGGTAAATGATAAGAAATAAAACCCTGAGATCTCAGCCAAAGAATGGAAAAAGACGAGCGGAAAACCAACCAAGAAGAAGTCTTTAATGGGAACTGGGAGAAGAGATCTCGCAAATCCACCAACTGACACCGTACTTCCACCAATAACTAACCGAACCAGAAACGATACCAATAGACACCCGCGTTCTATGGACCAACGTTGACGAACTCTTTTATAATCATTAAACACAAACAACCCAAAAAAGGGCCAACTCGAGTAGTTATTATCCTCCGCTTACCGTTGTTCCATCAGCTCAACAAATTTATCATTTCAGTGTAACTTTGCTCCAAATACTGCAAGTCTACCTGCATGTTTTGGATAACAATAACATGAGAAACTCCTACGCGTCCCCAACAACATTCACAGGACCATCGCTGCAGCAAGAAATGAATCAAAACCCATGAGGGGTGAAATCAAAACATACCACCACTATCCGACTATTACTTCCCCAGCCAGCATGCGGTCCTTCCTAACCGTAGTTTGGCTCAAAATATATCAAAACAAAAATGACAAACATTCTATGAACAAAAACAAACATTTTTTTATGACATATACCGACAAATTTATGTATGATGAGTCTTCATCCGCACCAAAAATTGAACAGATTTTTGCTACTTTAAAATTTTAACACACAAAACACTATAGATTAGTTAAACCTTTCTACTTTTACATTTTAAAAGTAGCACAACATCACAAATAGGCAAAACCTTAATACTTCCAAATTTCAATCAACGTACATTTATCAATTATTATAACTGGTTATAACCATAGGATTTCGATCATAATAATGCGATGATATTAAAAAGAGAGGGAAAAATATCCATAGATACCTTCTCCACTATCCAATTACAAACTAGTATCCAAAATGGGATAAACCATAAAATATTCCAGCCTAACAAATGAAGTATAATACCCAAAATGGTATAAATAGGCTAATTGAGGTTGAAACCAAAAAAAAAAATCCCCTCTAAGCCAGATTTTTAGGTTCTTATTCCCTCTAAAACTTAAGTTTCCTAATTTTGAATCGAGAGAAACGAAACAAAATAGAAGAGACCCATAAACCATTTTATTCACCCAACCATCTATTAACCGGCGAAACTACCGACTATAACCGTAAGTTTGTCCGTTAAAAACCTTCAAACATTTCATTGCTGGAGTTGTGACTCTGACGTCGATAGAGAAGAACAGGTAATTGTTTTTTAATTGAAAAACAAAAATAATGTTAATGAAAATGTTAGATGTTAACGAATATGTTAGTTTTTTTAGTTGTTTATACCGACGTCGATATAGAAGTACTTGATATTCTGGATTTTTTCAGTTCTTCCCGTATAGTTCTTGGGTTTGTTATGATATTTAGTTATGGGTTTGATTTTCAATTCTGCGTGTGACAGGTGATAAATCTTTCGTCGTTTTCAATTTTTGTTGGTTAGTATTGGTTCTTTCTTGATGTTACGTTAGTTTGCTTAGAAAATTATTGATTGAATTTCGATTTCATTGGACGTGCATGTGTAGTATAGACGTAAATACCATCCTCCTCGGCTTCTGTTTATAGCGTCTAACAATGTGTACATATGTGGTAGGTGTAATACACAATCTTGAAACAGCTTTGGAAGTTTGACATAAATATCACAGTATGGTTGTTGTTGTTTATGATGCACGATGTATAGTAGTTTTTACCGCAAATCCATTGTGTTGATATTAGATTGATGTAAATCGCAATCATTTTTATTTTTAGCTGTAAAACGCATATGAGGTTTATATTTTATAATTGTAATATAAATGCACCATAAATTATAATGGTGTTTTTGCAGGCAACATGACTTCCAAAGGAGTAGTCTATAGGTCTGATCTAGTAAGTATCATAAAACTTCTTAGACGAAATATAGTTACGACCCAACACGTAGAAGCGATTACAGACACTCCATTATATACCTTTTAAAAAGCATCATTCGACCTCCTGAACGAGGAGTTGAGGATGGAAAAGTTTCATAAATTGATTAAGAAAATTGTAAGGACTTACTCGGTGGAGGAAGAGGCTTTCAAGATATGAGGTAAGTTTGTTAAGCTAACTAAAACAGATGTGAAGGCCATATTTGGGTTGTAACACGGGATATGGGAGATGCCTTTAAATAAAGCTGAAGCATTCATTGGTCACTTCGCTGAAGGTGCTGATAATGAGTTTAGGTTGATGTAGAAGTATTTTTTAAGTCCCCGTGTTAAGAAAAGCGGGATGACGAATGATAAATCTGTATCGAATGCTTTGATAAAGGTAATTATATTCACACATATGTTATATATTTGATGTATTTTTGCACTAATATAGCATGTTGCTCTTTGTGTTGCAACGAGCTATAGAGAAAGTAGTTAGGGATGGAGGGGAGGATGAGGTGAAAGACGTTTCTCGTCTTTTGATACTATTTATTTGCTCGCCCTGTTTTTCTCAGTTTGAGGGGATAGAGTAGGTTGGACGCAATGTTTTACGTCGAGGACATGGTGAAAATAAACGACTACGATTGGTCAAGAGTTATAGTTAAGAAACTACATCGGTCCCTTAAAAAATATCTTCTTGCTAGAAATCCTGATAGAGTTATCGGATGTGTTGATGTTTAATTCGTAAGTATGATGGTATATATTATTATGTTAGTTTTTAAAACCAGCGTTGAATGTTAAATTTGTTTTGTATGCAGCCCTTTTTTATGGAGGATACTTCGATTGGGGTTGACATACCAAAGCCAGATATCATACCTAGATACTATAAATGGTGGGAATTGGAGGGGAATAAGACAACCATGGACATGATCAAGATGGTTTTCCAGCTACAAGACGATCAAGTAAGAAAATATTGTTTTAAAACTAATCTAGCATTATCGTATGTAATCTTATCTAGCATTGTTGTAAACATAATCTAGCATTACCATTTATGGTAGTATCTAGCAAACTTTGAAAACATATGTAGCATTTACTCAAAAAGTAACATTATCATTTATTGCACTTATCTACCACTGATTATTTCAACAACAGCCCCACCATCCATATAATTATCTAGCAGTGTTTTAATACTCATGAATCGCAGTGCCGACTGACCAAACCATCTCACAATGTTTTAATACCTTAAAATTTCAATGCCAACTAACCAAAGCACCTATCAATGTTTTAATACCTTAAAATTGCAAGGAAGCATACATTAAACTCGCATTCATTATACTGATTACTACACGCAATCGCATTCACGTACCTGATTGTCTAGTGTAGTATTAAATGGTCTTGAATGATTGGATAGGTTTTGGAGAGTCAGTTGTCATTCACAGAGGCTGAAAGAGAAGTTTTTGGATGCGTGAAATTTGGTGGGAGCTCTAAAGGACAACCACCATCGCATGAGGGAACTAGTTGGAAAAGGAAGAAGTTTATAGAACATAAAACAGACGAAAGGAAGAAGAAATCATCATAGGTTAGACATGAACCAATTATAGACATCAATCACACTTTTCTATAACCAGAAATGACAATGAAGCACTGTTTGATGACAACCCAACGCTGTCAACGATACAAGATGAATATGAACTATCACTGTAGGATATGTTGGTACGGAAGAAATTGACTGCAACAAAAGCGAAGAGCAAGAGAAAGAGAGCAAAGCGTAGGTCCAGTATTGGAACCTTTACCAGAATTTCATGTTAAATTTTGTGTGACAATGTCGAATTAAAAAACAAGAGTAGGACATACCAATACGCGGTTGAAAATAACCGGTTGAAGATTTCACTAGCACGGAAAAAAAACAAGTAAGTATTGCTCTGCTTGTGTAGGCGACAACATGTTTAAAAATTAACCTTAAATATTTAACATACTAGTGTTGCCACAGATTGAAGGGCCGCGGAGAGAGTTAGAAGAGCTGAAAGCAAAGTTGGAGGTAGCTGAGGATAGCATACATGGTGAAAATTCTTCACATGTGAAGACATTTTAAATGACATTTTTTTATGAAGATAAGGAAGAACCTGAATAGGTGGGTGCGAAAGAAATGGAGAAGGTAAAACCTAAAACTATTGTTTATCAATCTCACAGACATGGTTATGGAAGAAACAGAGCGAAGAGGATAGACTGTTGTGAAAACCAGTTTATGTTACCGAAGATGATGAGGTGGATGAAATAGCGGAAGAAGAAACAGAGGTGGAGGAATTCGATATGATGGAAAAAGAAGAATTGAAAGAGGAAAAGTCAGTTGAAGTAGCAAACGAGCATAGACCTGAGGACGTTAGTGTCCAATGTAGTGAAACAATACAACCTCGGTCAACTGTTTATACTGTAAGGAACGATATGGGTAGGATGGTGCATGCAGATTGTACAGCAATTGTCCCTACATAATTGGAGGCAGATATAAAGGAAGATGAACCAACTATGGTGGATGAGGAGAACACAAGTACCTCAAATGTAGTAGGTGTTGAACATACGGCAGACGGCATGTTACGGAAGACAGTGGTTTGGAAGTCCGATAGTGCACCAATAGCGGTATTAGTAGACAAACTTGTAAATGAGGTAGCCATTACCGTAGAAGAACAAAAGAATGAGGAAGTGGTTCAAACGACTTCTCTGTAGAAGCCATTGAAAATGATACTGGGCAGAGGATGGAGTGGGTGTGCTACAGGAAAAGGTAGTCCTAGTTAATAAGCCTGCTCGAAATGAGCCAGTGGTGACGGAGGGAAATAATACAGCAGGGGTACATTAGCGGAACCAACGAGTATGGAAATCGTACAAACTGAAAAATCTGGTGCATCACTACTTCACAACACTGAAAATCCTAGGGAGAATGAGCAGTATCTAAAGACCTATCTAAGTTCCAAGAAGACACATCGATCTAAACCTGTGGAGAGTTCTACATCTGAGTACTTCAGCAGCTCATCTAATGAGTCAAAGCTTGAAGAATCATTTTCTTCAAACAGTGATGAAGGGCGGTCAAAGAAGAAAATGAGGCTAACTAAAAAATATTCTAGAAAAAGGGTTAGGCATGGCAGGCTTAAGAAGCACCATGGCAAGGGTAAAGGGTCAGGCAACCAACATATTGACCAGTTGCTAATTGATCCCTTTGCTTTTCAGTCTGAACCATGTATTTTTGCTATAGTAAATGAAGATACTGTTTTTAGTCGTAAAAAGAATTTGAGGCAATCGCCTTTGTCCGTAAAAATACTCTCTGTACATCTTCCTAAGAGGTTTGATAGCTCCAAGATGGAGAAATATGACGGGAGCCGAGATCCGGACAACCGTCTGGAGCAGTTTAAAAAATTCATGATGAATTTTGACAACAACGACAAACTATTGTGTAGGGCCTTCTCCCAAACTTTCACATGAAGTGCCTTCAAATGGTACAATAGTCTCCCTCAGGAGTGTATAAGGAATTTTGATACATTTTGGGTTGCCTTCTGGAGGCAATTCATTGGAAGCAAGGAACTTAAGGGTAATAGGGACATTATTATCCATCGTGCTCACGAGCCAAATGAGTCTTTAAAGGAGTACATTTTGTGAATACAAATAATGGGCTAGCAGATTGCTTTGAAGAAGTTGCAATTGCTTCCCTCAGACAAGGTTTAAATCCAGGTAATTTAGCCGATTCATAGACTCGGAAGAAGACTATGACCTAGGGTGGTTTGTTGAATTAGGTAGGAACACAAATTAATGTTGAGGAGACTATGAAAACCAGGGTACACCGTCAGGTTAGGTACAATACTATAACAACGACTCCTCCAGCTGCTAATCAGTTCGATTACAAGATAAAAGAGACTAAACAGGGATCTAACCGATCAAGGCAAAATCAGTCCAACCAGACTCAGAGCCAACAAGTTAGAAACAATAGAGGACCCTGAGTTAAACCTGAATGGTTTGCTGAATTGGGGGAAAATATGGCCACAATGTATGACAAAACTTAAAAGAAAATGTGCACTTTAGAAAGCCAGTAGCTTTAGAATCCCCAGAGACAACCGGAGCACCCATTTCTACCAATACTCTAATGACATAAGCCATGATACTCATGATTGTATAGCCTTGAAGCATGAGGTCCAGAACCTCATTGAAAGGGGTAAGTTGGGAGCCTATGTCAAAAAACGCGGGAAAGCAGACCGGATAATGCACAAACCAATACTCTCCGAACTGGTCCTTCGAACAATTCTGGGACATCCCACAAGAAGGTGCAATGGTAATTATTGAAAGATTTGATATAGACTCTGAGTATCTTGATCCAGATCCAAGTTAAAATCGGGTAGGAGTAATAACAGATAAGACCAAAATTGTCTTCGGTCTGATTAATTTTTTGAGTCATTGACCATTTTGGAGGGGATACTGTGACTACACCTTCTAGTTCATCAAGGAAGAAGCATGCCCAAAGTTTGGCCACCTAGTTCGATGGAGAGATGTCCACCCACCTATATCAATCCTTATCTCTCTTTATAGTTTTCGATGAGGATGACCTGAGAGACATTGCAGGGCCTTATGAATATGTTATGGTAATAGGGGCATCAATAGGAAGAAATAATTTACACTGAATTCTGATTAACACAGGTAGTTCGAACTGATGGTGGATCAAGTATTATGGGATGGGGGGCTGGAATTTGTGTAACTTCTTCCTATGGTGACAATATGTACGATGCCATATTTTTTGATTTCAGAGCTTCTAACAATGAATCTGAATATGAAGCAGCGATAGCTGGTCTTAAGTTAGCTCTCATATGTGGGGCAAAGAGAGTTTGGTTGATGAGTGATTCCCAATTGTTGATTCACTATGCTCAAGGACAATCTGAATGAAAGAAAGAATAGTTGATTAAAGACTTTCTCATGTTAAAAGAAGTTGCCGCAAGATTCGAGAATATCTACTATGAACATATCCATAGATCGGAGAATTTTGTGCCAGACTCTTTGGCAACTATAGATTATTCTAAATCTTACCCATGGATTCTTGTGCAAGAATGTCCATTCGTACAGACAGGCTAAAAAAAATATTGAAGAAAGTATGAGTATACTCGTTATTCAACCTAAAGACTGAAGGTATGATCTTCTCTAGTTTATCTCTAATGGGATATTGCCTCCGGATAAAGCTATAACTAAGAAAATCAAGTATAATGCTCATGGTTTCTTAATATTAAGGGAAGTTTTTTACAAGAAATCTTTCAGCAGAGCTCTCTTGTATTGCTTAGGATTTGAAGAATCTCAAGTTGTGTTAAATTAGAAAAAGTCAGTTGGATGCTGAAAGAAGATATTCAAATTTAGAGAAATAAGCATTGGCCGTGGTAATTGCGGAAAGAAAGATGAGACCATATTTTCAAGCTCATTTTATTGTCGTTCGAACGTTTTTTCCTCTAAAGGGTGTTCTTGAGAAATCTCATGTATCAAGCAGAATGACCAAGTGGTCAGTTGATCTGGGTGAGTATGATATTGATTTTGCTCCCTGCACGGCAATCAAAGCCCAGTGATTTTGCTCCCTGCACGGCAATCAAAGCCCAGTGATTTTGCTCCCTGCACGGCAATCAAAGCCTAGATCGGAGAATACTATGGCACATTTTTGGCAACCATAGCTTATTCTAAATATTACCCGTGGATTATGATGCAAGAATTTCCATCAATATTGATGAGTCCGAATTCTGCAAGCTCCCCGGACAAGGACAGATCGGTCCAAGGCCTCCGGACCGGACAGATCACTTCGAACACTCAGACAATAGGACTGTTCGAACTATGACAAAAGTACTAAAAAACCTAAACACTTCTTGACTAAGCTACTTTCTCTCTTACTTAAGAGCTCATGGGTCTTTGAACATGACCCGGGTCCATTAAACATGACCCGAAAGCCCATAAGGGCCCAAACATTAGGGTATAAATACCCAACCACCTGCATTGAGTGTGGGTAATAAAAATTAACTGCTACCAGCCAGCTTAATTATCTCTCTACTCTCTACTCTAAACACATAACACCCACATACTACTATAAAACACCAACCAAATTACAAGCCTACCCTCATGCGATAATTATCCACATCAAATTGGCGACCACAGTGGGAGAAGAGGGTGCTTGAATCAAGCATTCAAAACCAGCAAAAAAAGTCTGTCCGAATGAATCCGGACAATCCAGAACTACCACCAGCTCTTCTCGAAGTGGTAGGAGAGAACGATGAATACACTATCGAAGAGCGTGATAGGCTAAATGGTGAAATAGAAGCTCTAAGGGCAGAAAAGGCTAAGATGGGCGTGAAAGAAAAGTCCAAAGCATCGGTTGCTCATCATACCGATAACCCCAGAGAGCATGAGTCTTCAAAGACTCATGTGAGCACCAAAAAGACTCATGCCAGCTCTAAAAAGTCTCACCGGTCGAAGCCAGTGGAGAGTTCTGACTCAAGCTCAGAATCTTCTGATAGCTCTTCGGACGATGAAAGAGTTGAAAAATCTTTATCCTCAAGAAGCGATGAGGGATGAACTAGAAAGAAACAAAAGCAGATCAAAAAATATTCAAGGAAAAGGGATAGACATGGAAGGATGAAGAAGAATATTGGTAAAGGGTCATCTCAGAACCGGAGGCATGTGGACCGGATGCTGATGGATCCCTTCGCTTTTCACGATGAACCAGGTATCTTTGCAACTCCCAATGAGGATACTGTGTTCACCCGTGCAAGGAATTGGAGGCAATCTCCATTGTCTTCTAAAATTATGTCCGGAAACCTCCCCGAGAGGTTTGACAGCACCAAAATAGAGAAGTACGATGGCAGTACTGATCCGGACAACCATCTGGAGCAATTTAAAAACTTCATGATAAACTTTGACGACGATGATAAACTACTTTGTAGGGCATTCTCCCAATCATTTACGGGGAGTGCTCTAAAATGGTACAACAGCCTGCCTCAGGGTTGTATTAAAGATTTCGATACTTTTTGGGTAGCCTTTCGAAGGCAGTTTGTAGGGAGTAAAGAGCTAAAGGACAATGGAGACACAATAATCCATTGTGCCCAGGAACCAAATGAGTCCTTGAAAGAATATATAAGCCGTTTTGTGAACACCAAGAATGGGTTGGCTGATTGCTTCAAACAGGTAGCAATAGCATCCCTAAGATAGGGTTTGAACCCATGCAATCTAGCTGAATCAGGTTGGAAAACAAATAAACGTTGATGAAACAAAGAAAACCAGGGTGCACAGGCAGGTGAGGTCTACCCCGATGGCGCCAAATCCTAATCAGAATCAGTCCGGGAACAAAGCCAGAGAGACCGGACAGGGGCATGGTCGGGCAAAAGCTCAGTCTCAGCCAGCTGCTCCTGCTCAAAGTCAGCAATCCAGAAACAAGAGAGGGCCATGGGTCCAACCGGAATGGTTCGCAGAATTGAAAGAAAGTGTGGCCACCATTTTTTATAAAACAAAGGACGAGGTGCATTATCGGAGACCAGCCACATTGCAGTCTCCCAGAGAACATCGCAATAACTCTTTTTTCCAATATCACAATGATATTGGGCATACCACTGATGACTGCATAGCATTGAAACAAGAAGTTCAGAACTTGATTGAGAGGGGGAAGCTGGGGGCTTACATCAAAAGAACAGGAGGTAACATGCCTGACAACACTCACCGGGTTGGTCCAAGTAATGCTGCTCCAGAGGGAACCATGGTTATAATTGAGAGGTTTGATGTGGAATCTGAGTACTTGGATCCTGATCCAACTCGAAACAGAGTGGGTACAATAGAGGAAGAGGACTCATTAAGTTTTTTGAGTCACTTACAATTTTCGGAGGGGACACTATGACAGCTCCTACTGCTTCTTCGAGGAAGAGGCACGTTCATACTTTAGCCTCCCAGCTAGAAGGAGGCATGACTTCCTATCAGTCACAAAATTCATTCCCCTTCATTGTTTTTGATGAAGATGATTTAAGAGATATTGCTGGCCCACATGAGGATAATGTTGTCAGAGGAGCATCTATTGGGGGCAACGACATAAGACGAATTTTGGTGGATACTGGAAGCTCAGCCAATATCCTTTTCCTAGCCACATACAAGAGAATGAAAAATCCAGCTGTAATTCAGAGTTCGGACAGATCAATTGTGGGCTTTACAGGCAGCTCAGCAGATGTGATCGGTGAGTTCGAAGAGGAAGTTCTATTGGGCAAGGGCCCTTTCAAGAAAATGGTTAGAATATTATTTATTGTGGTGGATTGTCCCACTTGCTATAATGCTATTCTAGGGAGGTCTTGGCTCTCTAGGATGCATGCAGTGGCTTCAACAATCCACCAGTGCTTGAAATATGCTGTTCAGGGACAGGTTGGAGTCGTCCGGAACAGTCAAAAGATTGCAAGGGAATGTTATGCTACTGCTCTGGCTCCCCGAACACTGGGGGCAGCTCACACCAACGAGCAATAGCAGTTTGTGGGGCTTCCTAGGGGTGAGGGTGAAATTGATGACCCCAGAGAGACCCCTGGAGTGTTGATATCGGTCGAAGAGGTAGAAACACACTGTCTGGAAGATGGAAAAAGTGTCAAGATAAGGTCTAAGATGTCACCCGTTTTGAAAAATGAAATGTTAAAGTTTTTGAAGAACCATCAGCACGTTTTTGCTTGGTGCAATGCTGATGTTACTGGGGTTCCATCAGAAGTGATATCACACCACCTATCCGTCCGGAGAGACGTAGCACCAGTGGTTTAAAAAAGAAGAGCTTTTTCTAAAGAGAAGGCTGATGTCATTGTGCAGGAAGTTGACAGGCTCACAAAGATGGGGCACATCAAGGAGTCTCAATATCCTTTGTGGACTGCCAATCCGGTTCTGGTAAAAAATAAAATTGGCAAGTGGTGCATGTGCATTGACTTCACAGATCTCAATAGAGCTTGCCCAAAAGATTTGTATCCAGTCCCCCAGATTGATCAGTTAGTAGACTCCACCTCTGGGAACAAACTGCTATCCTTTATGGATGCCTTCTCCGGATACAATCAGATTCAAGTAGATCTGAAGGATCAAGAGCATACCACGTTTGTCACTGATAGAGGTCTTCATTGCTATAAGGTAATGTCATTTGGGTTGAAAAATGCTGGGGCTACCTATCAAAGATTAGTAAACAAATCCTTTGCTGATTAGATTGGGAGAAATATGGAAGTATACATTGATGACATGATGGTGAAGAGTGTGGATGAGCAATTGCACTTGTCCGATCTCCAGGAAACTTTTGCCAATTTGGTAAAAGTGAATTTGAAATTAAACCCAGAAAAATTTGTGTTCGGAGTGCAGTCCGGGAAGTTTATAGGCTATATTATAAGTGAGCATGGAATACAGCCCGATCCAGACCAGCTCAATGCTCTATTCCAAATGGAGCCTCCTCGAAACATTAAAGAAGTACAGCGGTTAACGGGGAGATTAGCTACCTTAAACAGATTTATCTCAAGGTCTTCGGACAGGTGTGCTCCTTTCTTTCAAACCTTGAAGGGTGCAAAGGGATTCGATTGGACCCCACAGTGTGATGAGGCTTTCAATGAGATCAAGAAGCACCTGTCCTCCCCCAAAACTTTGTTTAAGCCAGTTGATGGGGAGACACTCTTCGTATATTTGGCAGTTTCAAGTTGTGCCATCAATGCTGTGTTGGTAAGAGAGACCGATGGCCATCCCCATCCAGTGTACCACATCAGCAAAAGCTTGATAGATGCAGAAATGCGTTACTTGAAACTTAAAAAATTAGCATTAGCCTTAGTGATAGCTGCCAGGAAGATGAGGCCTTATTTCCAGGCTCATCCCATCATCTTCCGGACTTCTTCTCCCCTGAAGAATGTCCTCCAAAAGGCAGACATTTCAAGCAGGATGACTAAGTGGTCAGTAGAGTTGGGGGACTTCGACATAGACTTTGCTCCTCGAACAACAGTCAAGGCCCAAGCTGTGGCTGATTTTTTGGTTGAATTTCACTCCGACAGGGATTCGGAGCAAACTACTGACATAAAAGATAAAAAGGTATGGGTCGTCCGAACAGATGGTGGATCTAGCACTATGGGATGTGGTGCAGGAGTGTGTTTAACTTCCCCATATGGAGACAAAATGTACCAGGCTATTTGTTTTGCTTTCAGTGCATCTAATAATGAGTCCGAATACGAAGCAGCTATAGCTTGGTTAAAGTTAGCCTACATTTGTGGGGCTAAGAGGGTCAAGCTACTAAGTGACTCCCAACTTCTTATCCACCATGCCCAAGGCCAATCTGAGGCTAAGAAGGAGCAACTTGTGAAATATTTACTCTTCCTTAATAATGAAGCACTCAAGTTTAAGAGTGTTGTTTATGAGCACATTCCCCGGGCAGAAAATGAGCTAGCGGACTCATTAGCAACCATAGCATATACAGAGTCATATCCATGGATCCATGTGCTGGAAAGCCCCTCCATTCAACTTAGTAAGGGTAAAGAAGAGGAAATGTTTGAAGTACAATTGAAACAACCTCAAGACTGGAGGTTTCCTCTCCTGTAATATCTCTCCGATGGTGTCGTGCCTCCGGATAAGTCACTAGCCAGAACTTTGAAGCACAAGGCTCGTGGTTTTATCATATTGAGAGACGTGTTGTACAAGAAATCTTACAGTAAACCTCTCATGCGCTGTTTGGGGGATGAAGAGTCTCAAGTAGTCCTCTCCGAATTGCATGATGGTGAGGGATCAACCCATTGTGGGTTTAGAGCTTTAACAAGAAGAGTTTTACTGTCCGGTTACTATTGGCCATCTATCATGAAAGATGCTAAGGAATTGGTAAGAAGGTGTGACCCATGCCAGAGGTACAGCAATGAAATTCATGTCCCAGCCATTCCTTTAGAGTCAATTTCCGAGCCTATTCCTTTTGCTCGATGGGGATTGGATTTAGTAGGGCCTCTCCCTGTAGCGCCCGGAGGACGCAAAACTATAATTGTGGCCATAGACTACTTTTCAAAGTGGATTGAAGCAGCCCCTCTAGCATGGACAACATCAAAAGCTGTTATAAAATTCATTCTATCCAACATCTGTTGCAGATTTGGTGTCCCACAAAAGATAACAACAGACAATGGGCCACAGTTCGACAATAGGGAAATGGAGAGCTTATGTGCCTCAAGGGGTATACAACATTGTTTCTCTTCACCTTTCCACCCACAAGCGAATGGGCAAGTTGAAGTGACTAATAGAACTATACTGTCCGGTTTAAAGAAGAATTTGGAAGGGGCTGCAGGGAAGTGGCCTAGTTATCTACAAGAGGTCTTGTGGGCCTACCGGACAACACCTGGTGCTGCAACGCAAGAGTCACCCTTTGCTTTGGTCTATGGGATGGATGCAGTAGCTCCAATAGAAGCAACTCTCTCCTCATTTCATGTTCACAACTTCTCCGAACACGCTAATGTGGTAGCAATCAGAGGTCAACTTGATTTGATAGAAGAAAGACAAGTTAAAGCTCACCTTAGAGTTGCACACTATCAGGGTTTGATGAGAAGTAGGTTTGCTTCCAAAGTTAAAAGAAGAGATTTCCAACCGGGGGACAAGGTATTAAGGAAAGTCTTTTTACACACTAAAGAAAAGTTGTTCGGAAAGCTCGCCCCAACTTGGGAAGGTCCGTATATGGTTGTTGAAAGAATTAAACCTGGAACATATTGGTTTGAAGACAAAGATGGAAGAGTTTTGACTCATCCTTGGAATATCGAGCATCTCCGGATATACTTGGAGTAGCATTTGTGTAAATATTTACTTGTTTAAACATCCATGTAAATATTTGGGGGCATACTCTTTCCTCCCTGGTGGCACGGGGAGGTTTTAATGAGGTGTCCGGGCTTTTGAATGAAATTTGATGCCTTCTTAAAAAATTTACAAGTGTTTTAAGTTTTGTCATTTGTTACACTATCCGGATTGAAATAACTAAGGGCTATTTAAACTCTAGCCGGAGAACTTAAACACTCTCACTATAAAATAACTAAAGGTTATTTAAACTCTAGCCATCAAAATTGGAACGAACAATGAAAGAAGATGAGATTTGTGCAAAACAGAAACATTCATTGAAATAACTTAAAGTGCCTTGGCCTTCCAAGGACTTTTGAATAGTCAAAGTAAGAACAAAAAACCTATCCGGTCAGATACCGGACACAATTACAAAAAGAATGCCTTGGCCTTCCAAGGACTTTAACCTGGATAAAAAATAAACAGAGTAAATCATAAGTTAAGGCTGAGCCTTTGAAGATGGCTCACCTTCATCTACTTTATTTCCCTTAGGATCGTCTTTCTCTTCATCTGGGCTCTCCCAGGTATGTTCTTCATCATCGGATGTGGAAGCGCTAGAGTAACCTTTCAAGTCTCCATCAGCCATTGTATGATACGGGAGGTCATCATACTCAACATGAAGCCATAAGTCCCCTAGGTTCCTCTTTGGAAACTTCTCATGGAAGAGTAGAACCATGTCAGACCTCACCTTGGCGTACATTTCCTCCTGGCTATCGATCATTCTGGTGGCATAAGCGTCAATCTTGGCTTGGATCTTAGCCTCTTGCTCCCTTAACAAAGTAGTTTTCTCCTCGGCAGCCTTGGACACTGTATTTTCGAGGGCAATCTTGTCATTGGTCAAGTTGGAGATGATTTGGTCTTTGGCCTTGGATTCTCCATTTGAGGTAGCAAGGTCTTTCTCCAGACCGGACAGTTTCTCCCGGAGGTCTTTAATGGTTTCCTCTAAAGTGGCGACTTTTGTGGTGCTTGCCTTTTGGTTTCTCTTCAACTCCTCGGTTTCTTCCTTTAACATGGCAGCATTGGAGGTGGCAGTGCGAAGGTAATCGGACAGCTTCTCCTTGTCAGACTTAAGGTCTTTAATGACGTCTGCCTGACTCCGAACTTGTCTCTCCAACGCAAGTACAGGCTGCACGTTGCTTAACAAGGAGTGGGCTATAGCATCCCTTTCACTAGAAACAATAAAGGTCTTACCATTAAAAGTGACTGTGTTGGAGCTGCTCGGAGGAAGGTAAGGCCCGACAAAGTCGTCTCTGGGAAGATTGAGGAAGTATTCACCAAGACCGGTGATATCTACTCCATCAATGTTGATATCTCCCCCCTCAACCTCATCGGTGTGAAAGTCACCCGGAATCTCCTCAGCATGCATTGGGTCTATAGGATCAGCGTGGACAGAAGGCTCCGGAGCCCGGAGAGAAAGCTCATCTCCCTTAGACGTCTTTTTCTTCTTGGCCTCCCGGTCTGTGCCTTCGCTTCCCTGTTTACGATTTCTCTTGGAAGCCCTTGGAGGTTTTGGGAGGTTCGCTTCCTGCCTTTCAGTCTCTTGCTCCACCACTTGCAAGAGAGCAGCGTCAATTTGGCTCTGGGCTAGCCCCTCCGGGTCTGTTGGAGCATCCTTCTCTGCATCAGCAGGGTTAGCACCCCCCACCACCTTCTTGCCCTTTTTCTTCTTGCCTTTCATCTTGTTTGGGGCTTTGGCCCGGCCTGGCAGGAAGAGTGTCCCATCTAGTTCATGGGTCCTCTTAAGAACAACGTCTGGAGGAGGCTGAATGGAGAGCTCCTCCCAAGTCAAGTCTCTCCGACCTGTGGTGTTCCACAAGTGAGACCTTGCCAAGTTGCCACTGGTGAAAGCAGCGTGGAATCGGTTCCCCCATTTCTCAGCAGCCCAGGCATTAATCTTGCCACAAGTAACCTGCCCGGCTTTCAGGTAGTCACCAAATTCCTTGGGCAGTTCTGCTAAGACAAAAGTAAGACCAGTCAGTGTAAACTAAATCTAAAAAGAAAAGAAAAAGAGACAAAAGTATAAGGCAGAATGCTTACGGTCACTCCTCCACCTGCTTCTGAGGAGGCTTGGGTTCTCTCCGGATTTGATCTTCTTACCGTTCTCCCAAGCGCCACTAACGAATAGGAACTGGGTCCTCCAATTCCTCTCTGCCTCCAACAGATCGTCCACAGCCTTGAAATCATCCCCCATGTTAAAGTGGTAAAAGGGGATGTGGTGGTTTCTACAAAGGCTGGCCACTGCAGCAAACTCCTCCATCGGCAGAGGGATCCCGGACAGCCTTGATGCCATGATGCATGACATGAGGGTGTACCAAGCGTTGGGGCTCAGTTGGCTCGGACAGAGTTTTATCAGATGGAAGTATCTGAAAATCTATGGATCTAGTGGGAACCTGAGCCTCCAGTTGAATAGCTCTGTGAACATAACCACCTCACTCAGCTTGCAGTCCATGGGGGTCTCTGGGTGTACAGGAATCCTGATCTTTACATTCTCTGGTATGCCCCACTTCGTACGCATCCTGCCCAGCTCAGCAGTGTGGATGAATGCGTAGTTGATTTTTTGTAAGGAGGGGAGGTAATTAACGCTGACCTTGTGAAAACAAGGCCCCACTTTTCCTTCTAGGCTCTCCGGCAGATCCGGATGCTTCAAATACAATTTCTCCTTGCCCTTGTCCTTCTTGGAAACTATCTCTTTACTGGTCTGACCGGAGGGCTCAGACTCGAATGGGGCCTCTTTAACAGAGTCCTCTACCACTTCCTCCATAATTGTTGAAGGGATTTTAGCAGCTGTAGTGGGGGGAGGGTTCAAATTTGACTCAGCCTTGTCTCCGGACTGATGGGCCTCAGTGCCCCTTTGATTTCTACTCTCCGGTAGAGTGTCTGGAACAGAAGTTTCTTGTTGAAGACTTGGATTGGAGCCCTTCGGTCCGGACAGCCTGTCCTTGGGGGCTCTAATAGGCACCTCTGACCCGGTGCTGCTATCTTTTTTCCCCGACCTTGAGGGAGTGTTTTTAGACCCTTGGCCTTTAACCAACCGGTCTTTCCTCCTATCGACTAGCTTCTCAGGAGAGTGCTCCGTATCCGATCCCATTACTATGAAGGGAGAGGGTTTTTTTAGGCTAGTGGCTGTAACTCCTGGCTCGACAGCAGGCTCCGATTCCTGAACTGAGGAACCAGAGATAATGGGGGAGAGGTTGGTTTGAAATAGTTTTCTAGGCTTAGTTCCTTTGGAAGAAGAAGATCCTCGATCTGACTCGGTAGCAGAGGTGATTGGTCTATCAACAGGCGAGGTGGGTAACCCTGCTGCAATCCGTCTTTCTCTTTCGACTTTTTGAGCCTTCTCTAACTCAGAAAGGTTGAGCCACCCGCCTTTGAAAAGAGCGTTCCTCGCTGTAAACATAAACAATCGAACAAAGTTTTTGCTTTAGAGAGAGAAAGCTTTGAGAGATTTTGCAGAGTAAATTTGAAGGAGATGGTAAAACAGTATAAAGTGAGTTTGTATTTATAGTAAATCTGAAAAAGGAAGTTGATTCCTAGGAGAATTCGAAAAGTTTGGCAATGATTAAAAGACGGCGCTGATGTCACCACCTTTAATTAAGAGGTTTCTTTTCGAAGAAGGTGGGTTCGAAATTCAAGGTGAAAAAAAGGTTGAAGCAACCAATCAGAGAGCGACACGTGTCCCACAAACTCTGGCAAAAACCATTTTGAATTCGTGAAGCTTTATCTGTCCGGATAAACCCATAGCCCAAATTGACAGACCTGTCCGGATTAAAACTACCCTTGATGTCGGACTGTTTTTCAGGTCTTTGGCAAGAGTATTTGCACAAACACCTAAAACAGGGGCTCCTGATGAGTCTGAATTCTGCATGCTCCCCGGACAAGGACAGATCGGTCCAAGGCCTCCGGACCGGACAGATCACTTCGAACACTCAGACCATAAGACTGTTCGAACTATGACAAAAGTACTAAAAAACCTAAACACTTCTTGACTAAGCTACTTGCTCTCTTACTTAAGAGCTCATGGGTCTTTGAACATGACCCTGATCCATTAAACATGACCCGAAAGCCCATAAGGGCCCAAACATCAGGGTATAAATACCCAACTACCTGCATTAAGTGTGGGTAATAAAAATTAACTGCTACCAGCCAGCTTAATTATCTCTCTACTCTCTACTCTAAACACATAACACCCACATACTACTATAAAACACCAACCAAATTACAAGTCTACCCTCAGGCGATAATTATCCACATCAAATATAGACGGGCCTAGAAAAGGAAAATAGGATGAAGAATGTATGAGCATAGTAACCATTCAGCCCAAGGATTGGAGGTATGATACTCTTTAGTTTATTTCTGATGGGATTTCGCCTCCGGATAAAGTTATGGCTAAGAAAGTCAAGTATAAGGATCGTGGTTTCTTGATATTAAGGTAAGTTCTTTACAATAAATATTTCATCAGACCTCTCTTGCGTTGTTTATGATTTGAAAAATCCCAAGTTGTGTTATCTGAACTACATGATGTAGAAGGTTCTACACACTGTGGTTATAGGGCCCTAACCAGGACAGTTTTATTAACCGGGTACAATTGGCCAACCATAATGGCAGATGCTAAAGAGATGGTGAAAAAGTGTGATCCTTGACAAAGATATGGAAATGAAATTCATGTGCTACTAGTTCCTATGGAATCCATATCTGAATCGATACCTTTCGACAGATGGGGGTTGGATCTAGTTGGGCCTCTTCATATGGCATCCGGTGGATGTAAAACAATCATAGTTGCTATTGACTATTTCTCTAAGTGGATAGAGGCATCAGCTTTAGCTGGTACCACTTCGAATGCAATCATTAAATTTATTTTATCTAACATATGTTGCAGATTTGGAATTCCCCGAAAGATTACTACAGACAATGGGCCACAATTTAATAATAAAGACATGGAAATGTTTTGCACCTCTAAAGGAATTCAACATTGTTTTTCTTCTCCTTTCCACCCTCAACCAAATGGGCAAGTTGAAGTTGCAAATCAGAAAATCTTGTTTGGATTGAAGAAGAATCTAGAGGGAGCTGTAGGAAAGTGGCCAAGCTACTTACAAGATTTATTGTGGGCCTACCAAACTACATATCGGGCTGCTACACAAGAGTCTCCTTTTGCTCTTGTGTATGGTATGGATGCAATCACTCCCATAGAAGCTACTTTACCATCTCATAGAGTCCAAAACTATTCTAAACATGCTAATGATATAGCAGTCAGGAATCAATTGGATTTGATTGAAGAAAGAAGAGTTAAAATGAATTTAAGGACGGTGTATTACCAGGGTTTGATGAGGAGCAGATTTTCCTCCAAAACTAAAAGAAGAGATTTTCATTTGGGGTACAAACTCTTAAGAAAAGTTTTTTACACACCAAGTAAAAAACAGTTTGGTAAGCTGGCTCCAAATTAAGAAGGCTCTTATGTGGTGTGTGGGAAAGTTAAACCATGAACATACAGGCTCCAAGACATGGAATGGAGAGCATTAAAACACTCATGGAACATTGAACATCTCATGTTATAATTTGAATAAAACTATCTTGTAAATATTTACTCATTGAATGTCAATGTAAATATTAGGGGGCATACTCTTTCCTAACCTGGTGGCACAAGGAGGTTTTAATGAGGTGTCTGAGTTTTTCAATAATATCTTATGCCTTCTTGAAAAGTCTAGTACAATTTTGTTTTCGATTTAGCCACAGTATATGGTGGTCAGGTATTAAATGCTTATTAAATACCCCGGCTCTCAAATTTATTTGAGTTGATCAGATATATATTAAACACTTGGTCACATTTATTAAGCACATGTGGTTGAGGATGTTTAATACCCTTATTTAACACCTCTGAAATATTGAAAGCTATCTAAACATTGGTCATAAAGATTGAAACAAAATTTAAACAAAGGGAAATATAATATTGAATCTGATACCGGTCCATGATTCACAAAATTCCTTGACCACTCAAGAACTTTAAGTTTTACAGAACAAAGATTAAACAAACAATGCAACAAAAAGAATTAGCCATCCAAGGACTTTAGTTTCTCAACAAAAAGTACACAACAATACAATACAAACTTAAGGCTTGTTCCCTTCGGTTTTTTATTCACCACCATCGTTTTTCGGACTTTTAAGTTCAACTCTCGCCAATTTTTCTATTGTCTTAGGAATCTTCACCACTTGAATAGTTGTGATGGTCACCATCAGTCATTGTATGGAAAGGGAGGTCATCATAGTCCACAAATTTTCACAAAGGACTAAGAGTCCTCTTAGGAAAGGTCTTATGGAATAGTAAGACCATATCAGATTTAATTCCATCATCTCTTTTCTCGTAGGAATCCACTATTCCACTAGCATATTTCTTTATCCCTGCAGCTATTTCTTGAGCTTTTTTACTTACTAAGGAATCATTCTCATTGGTCTTCTCTTGGACAGTTTTGTCCCACTTGACTTTATCCTCGGATTAAGTCTGGATAGTTTTGTCCTTAACTTTTAGTTGCTCCTTTAAAGCTTTGATCTCATTGGAGGAAGAAGTCTCCAATCCGGAATACTTGGTCTGGAGGTCTTTGTTAGCCTCTTCTGACTTGAGCAGTTTGGCAGCTAAATCCTTCTTCTTATTCTTCAATGATTCCATGCTTTGTTGAGCGACAGAAAGACCGGTTGTCAAGCTTTGTTTCTCTGTAGTCATGGAGTTTATGATAGTTGTTTGATCCCTCACTTGACTCTACAGATCAACCACTGGGCGGATGTAACCCAAGAGGGCATGACTCAGGGTGTCTTGCTCACTTGATATCACGTAACTCTCACCATTATAGGTTACAGCATTGGACGATTTGGCAGGGCGATAAGGCCCCGCAAAGTCATCTTTGTCCAGTTCGTTGAAATACATGTTAATATTTTGAAAGACATCGAGATTTACCTCTCCATCACCAGTGGCCTGCTCAGAATAAAGGTTGGCTGGAATTTCTTCTTGCAAAGTGGGATCAACGGGAGTCGGAGGAGGAATTTCAGAAGGGCGTAGAATTATCTTTGATCCCAGAGTGACTTTTTTCTTCTTTGCAGCTTTTTCATCACTGCTTGCTTTGCGTTTCTTATCTTTCTTCGTAATCTTTGGTGGGTTATCTGATCCACCAGCCTCCTTAACAGTAACTTCTACTGCTTCCAGCAGAACAACATTAATCCCTTAATGGTTCTCCGAACCGGTTCCTTTGGTGGTTGGCTGAAGTGGTTCTGTTGTGTTTTTCTTCTTTCTTTTGTTCTTCATCTTGTTCAGATGACTAGGGGGTTTGGCCATGGAAGGAAAGTAAATATTAGCATCCTTAGCATCACTTCTCCTCAGGATAACATCTACAGGATAAGGGGTGGCCAGTTCTTCTCAGTAGAGGTCTCTTCTCCCTGTGGTATTCCACAAATGACACCTCACAAAGTTCCCCGAAGTGAAACAGATGTGGAAACCATTATCCCATTTCTCTAAGGCCGAGGAATTTAGCTTGGCGCAAGTATCTTGACCTGCCTCTACATAATCCGATAACTCCTTCGAAAAAACTAAAAAAAGATACAAATCAGTTCGGAGTAACCACCTAGCATTTGAAATATTAAAGGAAACATGAATAAAACTCACCTATACTCTTCCAGCGACTGGTCAGTTGGCTTGGTTTAGAGTCAACTTTGATCTTCTTCCCATTCTCCCAGGCTCCACTGATGAATAGGAATTATGTTCTCCATGGATCTTCCGACTCCAAAAGGTCATTCACTACCTTGTAATCATTCTCCATATTGTAATGATAGCAGGGAATGTGATGATTCTTGCACAAATTTGCCACAACAACAAATTGTTCCATTGACAATGGGATCTTGGATAGTATGGAAGCCATGATGCCAGCCATTAGAGTGTACCACACATTTGGGCTCAGCTGAATTAGACATAGCTTGATCAGGTGGAAGTATCTGACTATCTCTGGATCCAAAGGAAACCGGAGTCCCCAATAGGTTTGCTATCCATCGGAGTTTCTGGGGTGACCCAGATTCTCACCTTGACAGACTCAGGGATCCCCATTTGTACGAATACGACCCAATTCAGCGGTATGGGTGTATGCTTAGACTATATTGTGGAGGGATAGCAGGTATCTTACGCTGACCTTCTTGAAATTTAGTCCTACTTTCCCTTCCAGACTCTCCGGAAGCGCATCCGGATGAGTCAGACCCATTTTAGTCTTGCCCTTTCGATCTACAACGGTGTCCTCAGTCTGTCCGGACACCTAAAAAGGGGTATCATCTATACTATCGTCCATATTTTCTTCCATTACAATGGAAGGCTATTCGGATGGCTTGGCTTCTGTCGGGGGCTGCTGTTCGGATGATTTAGATTCTGAAAAAGGTTTTATTGTCTCTGAACTAGTGTGTTTTGAAGAGGTATAAGTTGACTTAGCCTTGTATTAGCGAGTTATTCTGCGAAGGGTATACTTCTTAGGGGATTTCTCAGTGTCTGAACCTATGGAAATAAAGGGTGAAGGCTTCCTAACACTGGAAACAGCTTTCTCTTTAGGGAGAGGGCTTTGCGACTCTTGGACAGAGGATCATGATTGAAGAGGAGAAAGGTTTGAAATGAAGGGTAATTTTCTGACCTTAGGTTCCTTTGAGGACGATGAACCTTGGTCCGTGTTTACTTGTGATTGATTGATTCATTCACCAGGAGAAACAGGAAGACCAGCAACGATTCTTTCGTCTCTTGCAACTTTTCTTGCTCTCTCCAACTCATACAAATTTAATCAACCTCCTTTTACTAGTGTATTTCTAGCTGTGAACATAAATGACTCGAACACAAATTAGAAAATATACTAAGCTTTCTCTCACTAGAAATACTTGTGTTTTTTAAGACAATGAAACAGTGGAATAGATTTATATAACAGTAAAAAAGTGGGAGTTACCTAGCAGAAGATAGAACGATCAAAACAATGATTAAGTGCTACAAAGTATGGGAGTTAAAACCTAGGTAACTTTCTAGCCTAGTAGGTACGAGAATCTAGGATAAAAACGGTTGAGAGGTCAAACCAGAGCCCGACACGCGTCCTACGTTGAAAAAAGAATCTTGAAACTCTAAACGGTATAATCAGTCCCACTAAATTTCGAACAGAGTAACTCTTGAAATTCTTAACATAAGAAAATAAAGTCTGCAGTTCGGATACATAAACATATCGGAAAGAGTTGATTTTAATTCTTAACAATTAGCTCTTTCAAAGATTATTTGCAAGACTAAAGGGGCTACTGGTGAGGTCGGATATTTTAGACACTATAACTTGCTCTTATCCGGAGGGCTGTTTGGACATAACCACTATTATAAAAAAAACCGAACAGGACAAATGTAATGGAGTGTGACTAAGCTAGGTGTTGGTCACCTCACATCTTGGGATAATGGGTCGTTAATCTTGACCCGGCTCCACAATCCGACCCGACATGCCCATGGGTGATTAATTAAGTATAAATAACCCGACCACTTTCATTAATGAGGGTAATCAGAATTTAATACAAGCACACAACTTAATTATCTCACTACACTCTACGTTAAATATTAAATTCCAAAAAAACTTTACATAATTACCCTCAAACAGAAGTAAACCACACCAACAATCATTCACAAAAATGCAGCTAGCAAATAAGGTTTAAAGCAGAACATAAATCACAATTTAACAGAAATCATATAATCTAGCAGGGGTTACTTTATACACAAAATTGGAAACTATTGTTAACCAACAAATCGTATGTATCTGAGTAGCAGCAATCGCATTCTATCCTGCCATGTTTCTTGTAAGAAAGAGAACCTGTTTATAATCTTGCAAGGTTAAATACAAATCAATCACATCCTTAAATAATTGGAACAAATATTAACGTCTCGTTATAAGCATCGTTATAAGAGTTATTTTTAATATGACTAGGAACTGCACGAAATACTTGTAGTCGAAATGGAAGGCCAACAACGATCAGGTATACCCAATGAACAGACACATGAATTAGGAACATATCCAAAGACTGAACAAGTATTCCAAATAGTACCAGCACAACAAGTATCACAGAAGCCACAACCACAACAAGAACAACGACCATGCACGAAGGCAGAACTACTAACCCGGCCTGAAATAGCGGAAGAAGTCGAACGGGGGTGCACCCATATCAGACACCAAATAGCAGGGTGCATTAAGTATGAAACGTCGAACCCAGATAAAGAAGCGTCATACGCAGATAAAATATGTTCTGATATACCATTCTTACATGAAAGTTTTATAGACTGTACGCAATCCTTTTATGACGAATGTCACAAAACTGAGGCTAATTTAAATGAAAAATGACGTACTTAGGAATCTATCTTGGATGGTCTGTTTAATCCCAACGTTTCAGATGAACTGATAACAATGAATTTTTGGTGGTAAGTTGATGTTTATGTTACTATACATTGCAAAAGACGTATCATGTGATTAAAATATTAAATCTAGTTGTTTATCTTTTAGGTGGTAGTTGGTGAGAATCTAAACTGGAACTTACTTACTCTACATAAGTGAGAGAGTCGGAGGTTACATACGAAGATTGGCCGAAGCATACAGCGAAAACGTAGTTAATTGAAGTCAGTGAATACAATAAGGTGCTGCGAATAAATTGAGCAGAAGATCAGGAAGATCGAGAAGTATATTATCTCCCAATGTCGGATTTCTCATACAGGCTTACCTTTAGTGTGAGTGAGGTAATGGCACTACCGAACGAAGACAAACTAGACTTCAAGGTAAGATACTATTATAATACACTAGCATTATAAACTTTATTCATCAACATGTTATAAGACATTAATTGTAAATTTATAGATTATCGATGCTCGGATATATAAGATACTCCATGAATAAAATTGGTGAGTACCTTCCAAAGGGTTTGATGATAAGTTTAGCTGTAAATACAAAGCGATTTAAATTTCTGGAATTGCAACTGTAAGTGCAACTTATATTATTTTAGTTATTCATAAGTCAATACTTCATTTAATCATGTTATATATTGCAGAAAATGTTGGCTATTAAATGAGATATGTCACACATTGTGGATAAATTATTTGAGACAATGAGACCGGACAGGTATATGACACTAGTTCTGTTGTGCACTATTAACAAGGATTAATTGAACCACTAGATGTTGTTGGTTATTGATATGGAGAGTGGTATTGTTAGTAGCTATAACTCATTATTTCCCAAAAGCAAACATAATGCATATATGAAAGTGTTTATCTAGCAATGTTATGCATTAAATATGTATGAATGTTAGGGTTCTATTTGATCATGTCTCACAAATGCTAGAATTCGTATGAATAGCAACATCCTAATATGTGATACAATTGCAATCTTATGTAAATAACTACAATCGCAAACATATATGTACATAAAACGCATTGACATTATCCACATCTATGTTGCTAAATATTGTTGCATCATTTAACAGCTGGTCTACTGCATGAATAAAAAATACATATATGTTGTAAAAAATGGATACAAATCAATATTGTGAGAGATATCCCTCAACAAAAATATAAGAGCCTCGACTGTGGAGTTTTTGTTTGCAAGTACGCGAAAGACATCAGCGAGAAAAGGTTTATACCTTTGGAATACAATGATGATATGCCTGCAAGAAGGAGAGCTCAAATGCTTAATCATTTCCTCAATGATTCAAACACGAACCGACGATGGTAGATACATTGATAGGGTCAACCTTTATTTTAATGAATATATAAGTATGTAATTTATTACATTTTTTGTATTGTGTGTTATGTTTTTCTTGTGCTTAAGAATTAGTTGATTTTATTTGTAAATTCTTGGTATCACATTACTTCGTAGGTTGACGTACGTCGCATATCCATATTGAATGTAAACTGTCATTATCAAATGACAAATCGCAAAGATCTATTAATGCCATGGGTAAAGTAGTGTGTGTAACAATTGGCATAAATCGCAGACAATTTGCTATCTAGCAGTAACTAAAGATATCATAAAACGCATATGAGGTTTTACTTAAACCTTTTTTATAGCATGACATGGGCTGCATGTCGACTAATCTAGCATAATATATTTTCATATAAATTGCAAAGTATGTCTGGTAGTCTAGCATGTGTAAAAGAAAACATAAATTGCATATGCGTATTTAGGCTTTGAACAGTAACTCGTCCATGGACTATCGACTTTGGTAACAGATAGTCCCTAGACTTTCAAAAGTCCGTTCGTAGTCCCTGGACTATCCAGTTTGGTGAAATATAGTCCCTGGACTTTCAAAAGTCCGTTGGTAGTCCCTGGACTATCCAGTTTGGATAAAGTTAGTCTCATGCGCATGTTTATTAACGGGACTAACTTTATCAAAAATAGAAAGTCAAAGGACTAAATTTATTGAAAATGAATAGTTGAAGGACTATCTGTTACAAAAATTGATAGTCAACACATGCAAGGGGATTAACTTTATCCAAACTGGATAGTCGAGGGACTACGAACGGACTTTTGAAAGTCCAGGGACTATCTGTCACCAAGTGCGATAGTTCAAGGACGAGATACTGTTTAAAGCCTGCGTATTTAACCAAATATTTGATAATAAATCTAGTATGGATCAATATTTCCTTAAATCCCAAAGAGAATCATATATTAAAGATGTTGCATTCTTTATAAATCACATCTGCAAAGTAATGGATCCTTAGTGCATTGGTAACTGGGTATTGACTTAAGTGCTTATTAATTAATGTTGATATGACTGCTACCTATCTTCATTAGTAATTAAAGAATTCATTATTTTCTTATTTGTTAGTTTAATAGTTGACAAGAAAAAGGTAGATACTGAATCTTTACGAAAGCATCAACTAAACGTGTAAAATTAATTTTATTTTTGCTAGATTTGAAGTACAATTAGGTAAGGCTTATGACTAAAAATAACACTTGAGATTCATTCATATTTACTTTTATATACTTAACACATCACTGAAAACTATTCATCTTCTTAAGAAATGGCCTCTTAATCTCCAGACTCGTTCGGCTACTCTTCCTCAGACGATGGGTTCTCTGATGACTCGCGAAGTTATTCACCGTATAAATGGACGACCACGTTGGAGAACTCCTCTGACGAATCAGAAAATTATTTTATGTAGTCGTTCTCGTCCGATGAAGACTACTTCTTTGGAGACTCCTGGTCATTTTCTGGGTACGACTCTGGCCCAAACAAACTTCCTAATCGTAAACTCAAGAGGGACAGTTGGGTTGACGAGGAGTTCGACAAAGTCGAGGACATATATGATAAAGAACAAGATGAAGCATATGAGGATGAGGTAAAAGAGGAGACTAACTCTGACAACTCTTCCCTATATTGATGTTTTGTTAGTTGAAGTCATATGTTTTTTCGTTTATTAAATTAAAATGTAGCAACCCTTAAACAAGTCGTGCATGCAGTTATTAAATGGTATGAACTTATATTGGTAGACATTGTTTACTTGCATATTTTTTGGGTATTTTAAGTAGGAACAGATAACATGAACCCTCACCATCAAACAACATTTTAAAACCCTAGGTGGTGATGATGTTGGTGTAAAGTTCAATTTTTAAATGAAACTCAAGCCGATTTTTTAAGTAAATCTCATGAATCGGTTGTTAGTAACTGCAATGGTAAAGAAAATAACTGCAATCGCAATTAAACCAACTTTATAGCATCATATAAATGCATACATGTAAATCGCACCATAAAATAATATAAAAATCGCAAATGGAGTAAAACTAATCTAGTAATGTCATTAATTAAAGAAACCCATGACCAGAAAGTATTATCTAGCAAAGTAAAGTGTGTGTTGTTTAAAAACGTATCTAGCAAAATATAGCACAACAATTCGTTTGGTAATAAAAGCATAACTAGCAAAGTTCTTATATTAGAAAGTGCTTATCTAGCAAAATTTGGTTGTACAATAATACGTCAATCGCATGATAAGAAATAATAATCTAGTATAGTGGATTACAAATAACACAAACATCGCAAAAAAATTATAAAGGGAGTATAAATAATCTAGCAATGTACAATAATTAAAGAAGCCCATGATAGAAAGGTGACATCAAGGATAGTGAAGTGCGTGTTATTTAAAAACATATCTAACCAAGTACGGCACATCGATTCGTTTGTAATAAAAACATAGCTAACAAAGTGCTTATGACGAGGGGTGCTTATCTAGCAAATTTGGTTGTACAATAACATGTAAATCGCATGATAAGAAGTACTTATCTAGCAAAGTGGATTACAAATAACACAAAAATTGCAAACAAATCACAAAGGGAGTAGAACTAATCTAGCAATGTAAATTAATTAAATAAGCCCATGACATGAAGTTTTTATCTAGCAAAGTAAAGTGCATTTTGTTTAAAATCATATCTAGCAAAGTATTGCACAACGGTTCGTTTGGTAATAAAAACATAACTAGCAAAGTGCTTTTCTAAGAAAGTGCTTATCTAACAAAGTGCTTATATAGGTAAGTGCTTATCTAGAAAATATGGTATACAAGAACACGTAAATCGCATGATAAGAAGTACTTATCTAGCAAAATGGATTACAAATAACACAAAAATCACAAAGAAATTATTGCACTTCAAGTGTAATTTCATAATGGAGCGTCACATGTCCTCTTGTTATGTCTTGCTTTTAAACAACGGCTGCACCGCAACTTGTTGGTTGTTACTTCTTTTCTAGATGGAATATGTTTCTTCTTAGGTCGTCCAAATCGTATTTTCATGTATGAGGGTTGAATCTCTGGCTTTAACGAATCATTACAATATGAAAATTTTCCAAAACATGTTATAATTGGTATCTTAAGTAATAAGTGGACCTCTAATTTGAAACCGTGAAGAATGGTTTTATCAAATTCATAGGATCTTTGTTAAACGGTGATATTGTCGCTAATGCGTGTGGACATGGGAAACATTCTTGTTGTCATGCACCATAAGAACATTTGAAATCAAACGTGTTAACTACCATAACAAGTTCTAAGACCTCAAAAAAATTACAGATGACTTACGTACTAGCCGCGTTCGACCACTTTCGACATTTTTCTTAAACTTCTTGTCAAACTCGAGGCATAAATTAGTGTTCCAGCTCAGACCCTTCAGATAGAGTCATGAAATATGAGTCATAAGCAGGACTCTATATATGTCAACCAATTCCACTATCGGCAAACTGCATAGCTTTTTTATCTGTGCATTAAAGGATTTGGCCGCAGTTGAGGCCATTGCCTCATACCGTTTCCCTTAATGCCTGGGCATACTTATCGGCAGGTAAATTCTCCAGAATTATTTTAATTCTACCACCACCTTGACTTAAAAACTGAGAAATTCTCTCATTAAAAAGGTCTGCTGTGGGAGCATAAGCACAACGGTTAAACAACAATAGGATAGACTGTTTATACTCTCAATTTTGGTATTCAAGAGTAGTCCTCAAATTTTGAATGATATGGAAAATACGGTACACATGGTAGCTATTGGGATAAACAACTGAAACAACATTAATAATACCAGAATGGCGATCTGAAATAAATGTTATATGTTGGTCCAACAAATGAGGTTTTAGACTCTCCATAAACCATAGCCAGTTGTCTAAATCTTCACTACCAACAATACCAAAAGTGATGGGAAATAGACATGTAGTGCATAAATAGTTCAATTTGTTGACATGGCTGTAAGAAGTATTTGAAAACACTACAATTGCAAGTGCGTTATATCGTAAAATGCAAAGATGTTAATAGAAGAAATTTCATGTAGAAATCTCTATAACAATGTATAAAATATAATTATTGCAATAAATTAGTCGCATTGTAGAACAATGAGTCTAGTGCCCCAGTCTAACATAGCATGTACCCATAGCATAACATACAAATAGGTTGAAATTTTCATAATCGTATAAATCACAAACATAATATCGCCTATCTAACAATGTGTTCAATTTAATACTAAAATCGCAAGTAATAATACACATATCTAGCATGATGTGGAAATAAAATAGGACTAACCGTTTTTTCCATCCTTTGTTACCACATATAGCAACACACCCCCATGTTTCCCGGTTAAATGGGTTCTGTCGACGTACAATAATGGTCGTCATGAATGAAAACCTTGAAGGCACGATCCAAATGCTATAAAACAACATCGAAAACGTTACCAGCACTTAATTCTAAATGGCAGTCTGTCGTAATATCACAAATTTTTAATCGTTTGAAGTATCTGTTTAACAAACTAAAATAAGTATTACTATCTCCAAAAACTCCCCTCCTTGCCTTCTCTAAACCATTCCACGAGATACGGTAAGAGATGTATATACCGTAGTCTTGTTTCATAGAGGATTGCATACTTTTTGTCGTTACCGAATGGCAGGTCCTAATTGAATCATGAATTTTATCCGCAATCAAATCAGATGTCAAATGCCTAATTTTTTGTTTTGAGAAGACGGGACTACATGTATGTGTGTCAACAAACCCTTTTTATCATCATTAAACTGGTGCTGGAATCAATTGATGCATAAAGTCTCCATTTACATCCACCTGACTTTTTGTTAACAATAAGCAATGATCTTACTAAATGTATTATACATGTACTTTAAAGAAACACCATTCTCTAATCCATATCGGCATGAGGATAATCTTCGACTGAAGCACATTCATCAAACGACTGACCAACACCTGTGATAGCATCAACCCATCGAGTTGTACCAAGATGTTTTTTTTGTTCAGAATTAAGCGAACCATTATTACTATTCCCACTAGTTAGTTAGTTATGGGAGGCTTCTCCAAAACTTAGGCTAGGTTGTTTATGCTTAAGTGCATACCATTTATCAACTAGTTGTTATTCTATAACAAAACTAAAACTTTTTAGACGCTCAACATCAAGATATACTTCTAAACCCATAAAATCAGTATCGATATTAAACAAACAATTCTTCTGATCACAGTAGGAGTAATAGTGTAGTTACCTCTAACCAGCTACTCTCATATGCTTTCAGCGTAATCTTGAAGATTTTGAAAGTTTTCATACTCGGACAAATGAAAAATTGCAGTTTTGTGACCATATTTGAAAATATAAACTATAGGTTTAGACATATATTATCCTGCATTGTAGAAGCTTGAGTCAATATGTTGTATTGGCAGCCACAAAACATGAATGTGTCACATAGAAAATCGATTTTTCATCAATACGCCCAATCTAGCAAAGTCTTACGTAGAAAATTGCATACTCATTCATAGTCATATCTAGCAGTGTTATACCACGAACTACAATTTAGCAAACAAACAATGACATTAAAATCGCAATGTCACACACCAATATAGCAAATCGTTATCAATCATGATCAATCATATATCATATCTAGCAATTTCAGTAAGTTGTATTGGCAGTCACAAAGCAATATGTGTTACGTTGACATTCGCAGTATCATTAATAAACCCAATCTAGCAATATGTTAATTAGAAAATCGTAATAACAATCAATATCATATCTACCAATGTTATGCAGCAGACTAGAATCTAGCAAACCAGTAATGACATTACAATCGCAATGTTATACCCGAATCTAGAAAGTTGTTATAAATCATGGGCATATCTAGCAAAATGTTTAAAGTACTAAAGTTGTAATGACACAACACCTAGACGCCTCACAGTCGCAATGTCAGTATACAAATGCATCGACTGTCTAGCATGGTTATTGTTTACAAGCAAGATCGTAATGTAACATGCCTATTCTTAAAACGCATCCTCTACAAACTGCAATCGCAACCTCTTTCTGCAACTCTATAAACTAAAAACTAGAATCAGGCTACTGAAGAGAAAAACAAACCAAGGAAAACCATAACAACTTAATTATATACACGATTTAACCTATTTTTAACTTAAAAATCAACATATCTACATAAATTTGTGTTGTTACTAATTCAGTTTAGGAGAAAAAAAAACATGAATAACCAGATACTTGTCGTACGACAAAAACTGACAACCTGAGCTTCAGAATCACTGGTGAAGTAAAAATTGTTGATGAAACTAGTTGTTAACAGAAACAAACTACTCAATAGCTTAATAAACTGAAATCAATGTACCTTTACCAACAGCCACAACCGGTGAAGTGTGATAAACAGTCTTCTAGTGGTCCGAAACAGTTTACGCTATAATTATATTGATCGAAGACATGGAGAAAAGTACCGGTTGACGTTGGTATATTAGAATGATCACCGGAAGAATTCTTGGAAGAATCAACTTTTGTTTGAAGAGCGAGTATTTAGTTAGGGTATGAGAGAGAGGCGGTTGGTTGCAACTTGAAATTTGTAAATATTTGATTGGCTTAAAATATCAACATTTTTTTTAAAAAAAACTTTATATAATTGGTTGAGAATAGTTAGGGTATTAAAAAAATTAAATATTAAATGAGATTTATCTTAACGAGATGAATATTAAGTGAGCATAACTACAAATATATTCAGTAAGTAAATACTTAAAGTATGATTCCCTTTGAAATGAAAGTTTGTCTTAAAAAGAAATGAGAATATATCTGATGAATAAATAATTAAAATGTTATTCTCTGCCAAAAAGTTAATTTAACAATGAAATGGCGATTGATAATTTATTACATTATAATATTTAAAAGAAAATACTAAAATAAATAGTTAACACAAATGCAACCATATTTTTTTTTTTCGGAGGGAACCCGCAGCCGTTACTCAGAGTGCAATGAGTGCGCACAGGGTAAATCCTCAGTCTGACGCGATAGCCTGCAAACCAACGCCAGAAGGTAAACCACACAAGGTGACAGGCTCAGCCGAGAAAGCGTATGCAGAGGGACTCGAACTCATGACCTTTTGGTTATAAGAATGCCATACTCAACCGAGTGCTCAGCCGAGAAAGCGTATGCAGAGGGACTCGAACTCATGATCTTTTGGTTATAAGATGCCATACTCAACCAACTCGGCTACCCCCTTGGAGGCCAAATGCAACCATATTAATAACAATATGTCTTGATATATAACCTTTTGTAAATAATGAAAAAGAAACAATTTTAAATTTAGCTCAATATTTTGTAGTTTTTTTTTTCAGAGGGAACCCGCAGCCGCTACTCAGAGTGCAATGAGTGCGCTGAGGGTAAACCCTCAGTCTGACGCGATAGCCTGCAAACCAACGCCAAAAGGTAAACCACACAAAGTGACAGGTTCAGCCGAGAAAACGTATGTAGAGGGACTCGAACTCATGACATTTTAGTTATAAGAATGCCATACTCAACCAACTCGGCTACCCCCTTGGGGCTCAATATTTTGTAGTATATATGCTAATATGAGGAAATTGTGTACTAATTTGAACCCCCTTTACTTGAATTTTCATTTGCAGTTGGATGAATTCCACTATTTTTAAAAATTTACATCATTTCTATATTAACTTGATAGAAGTCGCAAACTCTACAAGTTGGCGATTTACTAAATGAAGTTAAAACAAACGATTACTTGAAAGACTAGAGCACTTCTAACTCTTTGAGTTGGAATATAAAACATCTATGATGAAGTTCATACTTCCAATACTTAAAAACAGCCACATTATCATACTTGAACGTACCAAATTCAAAATCATACTCTCCTCGGAGAAACAATTGCTTGCAATGGATACTTCATCACCATAGTGAACTCTTGTTTCTCTGACAAGTCGACAACATCTCCGTCCACAGCTTTCCACTCGAACTTCCACACCAAATTGGCAACATAATACTCCAAATGATGCAAAGCCAGTACCAGACCAGGACATATTCTTCTACCCACACCAAACGGCGCCATTTTAATCTCTCTACTTCCCGTTATATCAACCTGCTTTCCTTCTTCACCCATAAACCTCTCCGGTTTAAACGCCATCGGATCCTCCCACACTTCCGGATCCCACCCAAACTCCGCCACCATAAAGTTAACCGTCCCGTTCTTCGGCACCACAAATCCACCTAGCTCAGTGTCGACCGTAACTGAATGAGGTAGCACGAAATGTCCCGGTGGATGTCTTCTTAAACCTTCGAGAACCACCGCTTTTAAGTAAGACATTTTGGCTAAATCTTCTTCTTTGACGACATCATTAGGGAGTTCTTGATCGCCTATAACGTTTTTGATTTCGGCGAAAAGGGTTTGTTGAATGTTTTGATGTTTTACCAAATTCGCCATTATCCATTGTAGAGCTGTTGAGGTTGTATCGGTCCCTGCATTAAGAAATTCAGAACATATAGTGACGATTTCTTGTTCGTCAAGTTTTCTATTTTCTTCTGGTAAATCTAAATCCAAAAGGGTATCGACGTAGGCTAATACATAGTCTTCCGACTCGGATCCGGATACGGATAAGTTTCGGGTTGATTTCTCTTTTCGAGCTCGGACTAGAGGAATTAATACTTTCTCCTGATCTTCACGGAGCTTTAAAAGCTGTTCCCATCTTTTCCGAAACACGAGTTTCGTAACTTTAGGCCAGAAATTCAAAATATTGAACTTCCCGAAACTAAGCAAAAGGCTTCGTTGAGCGGACTCGATCTCTTTGATTTGTTTCTCGTTGAGCTTATCGCCGAAACACATCAACGCTAGTAAGCCAAACATAGCATAATGAATATGATCCACGAACCGGACCGGTTTACCTTGTTCTGTTTGGTTGATCCGGTCGACGATGATTTGTAACACCCATTCACGCGCGTGCGCGTACGATTTCACTCGAGAAGGGTGAAGGATCTCGGCTGTGAGATTCCGTCGGAGTTTCCGCCACGTAGGACCGTACGCGGCGGAGCTGATGTTATGCTGGTTGCTTGTGATGATTTTAGAGGTGGGAAGAGGTGGAGGTCGGTCGGCGAAGACGGCACCGTTTTGAATTAGAGCTTGGTGAGCTAAAGTACGGTCGGCGATGAAAATCGCCGGACGAGAGCCTATACGGAGAGTGACGATAGGGCCGAGGCGAGTGTGGAGGGAACGGAGGATGGGTTCGATTTCTGAGAAAGATGTGAGTAGCCATCGGATGTTGCTGATGATTGGGATGGTGAAGGGCTCTGGTGGGAGTTTTGATGCGGTGGTGGAGAGGAGGTTGGAGATGGATTTGAGGAGGAAAGCGACACCAACGGAGATAAGGATTAAGAACCAAAGCTCCATTTTTGTGGATCTCTTTTGTAATTTGAAACCCCAAAGCAAGAAGGATTTTTAGCTTATATAATAGAAAGTTGGTGGGTTCCGATTGTCATCACCAGTGACGTTGTCAATTTTAATTTCAGTTTTCAATGATGACTTCCAAAAATGCTGGGTTTTCAAATATGGAAAATAAATATCTATAATTAATTCACCCCATTAAGATATGAGATTATCCACAAAAAATCATAAAGTTAGTTACAAATATTTTAATTATTTAAAATTTCATTTGAACACCAAACAAAAATTCATCTAAACACTAAATAGTTTTTAAATTTTTTGTCCAAGCATCAAATATTTTTTTTAATTTTCTCTTAAAGAGAACTAAGATTACATTTAGCATCAAATATTTTTTAATTTTTTTTTTAAAGAGAATTAAGATTACATTTTTAAACCCATAGTGTGAGGCGACAGTCTGCAAACCAACGCCAGAAAGTAAACTACGCGAGGTGACAGATGCAAACCAACGCCAGAAGGTAAACTACACGAGGGGACAGGTGCAAACCAACGCCAGAAGGTAAACTACACGAGGTGACAGGCTCAGCCGAGAAAGCGTATGTAGAGGGACTCGAACTCATGACCTTTGGTCACAAACATGCCATACTCAACAAACTCGGCTACCCCATTGGGGGCAACTAAGATTACATCTTAACCATGAATATGGTTGTTTTTTTTAATAAATATATATTTAAGTTATAGATATAAATAAAAATTAAAGTATAAATATAAACTTTATATAACATTTAATTTGTATACAAGTTTTCCATTTTTTAATAAACAAGTATATAAAATATACCTTTAAGTTTAGCGGTATCTTAAAAGCAAAAAAAAATTTAGAAGAATATTAGACTCACACTTTTATCTTTTAAGATAAGCAATAGAGAAAAATTATTAGTGAATTTTATTGAGAAAGATACACAAATATTTTGGTAATTAGTTCAATAAAAAAATAATAGTAAAATATAAACACATAAATTGTTAACGAAGATAACAAATTATGCTTGAGTCTCCAGGTTTGTTGTCAGTTAATAATGCCAGCAAAGTCTCACATCCCACATCGGTTAAATATGAGAATGATCAAGGGTATATAAGCAAGAACATATCTCAACTAGTATAAGGCTTTTTGGAGGTGAACAAAAAATAAACCCGTGCGGGTCTTCGGACCCAAAGCTGATAATATCCTACTAGTGTGGAGATCGGTTTGTTTCATATTTATATACGAAGGCGGAATAGTCTTTTAGGATTTGAACATCTTCACATCCCTCGTCTAACAATATTTTAGATCTTTATGTTCTTGTAACTCGTGCAGATCAACTGAAGCTGAACACAACTTTAGTTTTTTTGAATATATTTTCTTTGTCAATATATCAACTGGATTTTTGCTTCTTTGGATCTTTCTAGTATTAGCACCTCATTTTCCATTAAATATCTGATGAAATGATTTGGTTCTCGAATGAAATGTTGAATTCTTCGCCAAGTGAATTGCACTCTGACTATTATTATGCATAACGGTCTTCTTCTGTTTGAATCTCAACTCAATTAACAGACCTTGAAGCCATATCATCTATCTACTGGCTTCGGTCTCTGCAACATACTCAGCCTATGTAGTAGATAGAGTGACAATCTTCTGTAACTTTGCAATCGAACTAACAGTTGTAGTTCTAATAGTTTTATATATAACCGATGGTGCTTTTCCCATGATCGACTTCATCTCCAAAATCTGCATCTACGTAGACTTGTACCTTTAACTCACCCTTACCAAAGTACAAACACTTTATTGTGATGCCTAGTAGGTACCTCAAAATCCACTTTATTATTTCCTGATGAGTTTTTCATGGGTTTGACATAAACCTGCTCACAACTCATGTTGCATGACCAATGTATGGTCTCGTATAGAAAATTGCATACATCAGCCGAGGCAAGGAACCTTAGCTATAAAGTATTTATCTTCCTCTGACTGAGGTGATTAATCTTTGGATAAACGAAAGTGACTTGTCAATAGTGTATTAACTGGCTTGGCATCACCCATTTGAAAGCTCTTCAAAACACGATTGATGTACTATGACTGGGATATCTGTAAAGGTCTTATATGTTTATCTATTGTGATTTGCATTCCAAAAATCTTATTCGTTGGACCTAAGTCTTTTGTGTCAAATATTTTTACCAGTTATTGCTTCAATCTTCCAATATATATATATATATATATATGAATCTTCTACTAACATATCATTAACATAGAGTAGAAAATGATATAACCAGACTTGTATATTTTAAAATAGCAACATTGGTAAGCGTTTCGCTTATGGAAACTTTCCTTGTGCATAAAACCGTCAAATTTCTTGTACCACTATCTTGGGGCATAAATTAGACCATACAAACTGTTCTTGATTCTACATACGATGTTTTATTCTTTTAAGAAACCTTCCGGTTGATACGTGTATATCTCCTCATCCAAGTCACCATGAAAAATTCAGTCTTTGTGTCTAATTATTCAAGATAAAGGTCTTCAATAGCCACAATACTCAACATTGATCTAATATTATTGAGCTTCACAACTGGAGTAAAAACATCGGTGTAATCAATTCTTTACTTTTGTTAGAATTCTTTGACAACTAGTATGGTTTTTATTTCCTAGAGCCATTATACTCGTTTTCACCTGGTACACCTATTTGTTATGAAGTGCCTTTTTACCCATGGGTAACCCAGCTAGTTCGCATGACTTATTTGAGATTAAAGACTCTATATCATTTTTCATGGAAAGCTCCGACTTACTAGCATCATTGGTCTGACAAGATACATCATAACATTCAAAATCCCCTCTATCGGTTAGCAACAAATAGTTCAAGTATCCTATGTTGGGCGCATGGGGTCGGGAAGATCTTCTTAAAATAGGAGCTGCTACGGTCAGCTTCAGTGTGTCAGAAGGTTATGTATTTCTTTTTCCAACTTACTTTTTGTTTAGGGCTTCATCCGATCGACTATGTTTCTTGACTATCAGGACATCATCAACATTTGCAAACACTGGCGCACCTGGCCTTGAGTCGTTTGTGTTAGTTTTAGGTTTTTCATTGTACATCACTATTTTATTGAAGATCACATTTGTGATTTGTATCATCTTCATGTTTTCCTCATCCCAAATATGGTAGTCAAACTCTTCTTCACCATAGGCGGTTATGGTGTATTTTTTTATTTAGGATCGAGCTTGTTTCTTCCTTGATCACTAATATGAACGTATGTCGTACAACTAAAAAAATATAGATGTGATAGTGTTATATCTTTATCATTCTATACTTTTTCAGGTTTTCTATGCTCCAAGAGAATCGATGGACCTCGATTGACCAAGTAAGCCGATGTGTTGACTGATTTTATCGAGATATACTTCGGTAGACCTGACTATATACGAATGCTTCTAGATCTTTATGTCAATGTTTGGTTCATACGCTTGGCAATACTATTGCGTTGAGGCATACCTGGCACGGTTCTCTCCATCTTGATCATGTGCTCATAAAAAAAACTTCTTGAATTTGGTACTCTTATATTCACCACCGTTGTTGGTTCTGAGATTTTTAATCTTTAGACCTGTCTCATTCTCAACCATAAATTTATATCTCCTAAAAACATCAGACATTTTAGATTTATGCTTTCTAAAGTAAACCCATACCTTTCGAGAATGATTATCAATAAAAGTCACGAAGTAGTGTTTCTCCTTTATAGATGAAATAGTTGTTGTCCCCTGAAGATCATAGTGAACAAGCTTTAGCCTTTGTTTTTTTGGGGTTACGCCACTTGTCTGAAAACTTACCTTTAATGTTTTCTAAAGTATACAATCTTTGCACATGTGTACATTAATCGACTATAAACCTCGAAGTTTCCATTTCGATTGGATAATTTTCATCCCTTTCTGAATCATGTGGCCAAGTCTTTGGTGCCACATATTGGGTTTTGTGTTTCATGTTGTAATTGTAATTGAATACCACACATCTATTATCTCATAAGGATACTACTTTTTTTTCGGCAAGCAACTATCATTGCACTTTTTATAATCTTCTAACTATCACCATGGAAAATTGTAGTGTAGCATTTGTTAGCCATTTGTTTACTCATATTAAGTTCTTTCTCAAGTCGGGGATATATCTGAAATCTTTCACCTTCCAAATATACCCATTCAACTTAATCTTCACTACATATTTACCAATAATATCACAAGGTTGATCATCACCAAGATATACATTTCCAAGTTTCCAGGGACATACATGTTTAAGAATGTTTTATTCAAAGTAGTGTGGGAAGATGCTCTAAAGTCTAACTCCCACTATTCTTCATATCTCTCCAATGAGCAAATTAGTGCACTATTTCCTTCTGAAGTAACATTTGCCTCTATCTTTGTTTCCTGGTACTTTTTTGCTCTCTTATATAGATTCATATAGTGCCCGGTCTTCCCACAGTTCTAACACTCGATGTTTTTCGACCCCTGAGAATTTTTGGGATTTCTAGACTCCCCCCCCCCCTCGGTCCTAACTTGATAGTTTGATTTGCCACGTCAATTCATTCTGGTTGAATTTATACCTTTTGACTCTATATGCAAAACTCAAGAGGTTAATGATTCACCTAAAAATCTTATTCGGATCTCTTCACTAAGAACCAAATCATGGACATCATCAAATTTTAACATATTGTTTCCTGACGAGCTACTCACAGTTGTGACAAAAATATTCCAAATTTCCCGGAGAGAAGACAAGACTATCAATGCTTCTATTTCTTCATCAAAATCAAAATAAGTTTTCAACTAAAATTAACATTTCGCTAAATATAAATCACATTTATCTCAAAACTCATATGGATTATGATAAGACATAAGTACCTTAAAACTATAAAATATCATGAGAAACCCTAGTACATATGGGGATAGTTATTACAATCTTTTATTCATAAAAATTCTTAAATTTTAATGAATTAAATTTTATTTATAGTTTAATTTATTTTTAGCAATATACTTCCCATCGAGTCCAGTTCTTATCAAGAGTTTCAGCATGGACACTCGTGGTTTTTGCTCATTCCGACATAAAAAAGCTCTTACGTACCACTAGCTCATTCTCGTCCGTGAAGTATTCCTCTATCTTTGTCACTTTCCAAACATCAATATCATCTTCAAAGGACGAGGGTCTCACCTTTTTTCATAAATGTTGGTCATAAAATGAAGTTCATGTTAAATAATGCACTGGTCATGGCTTACCTGGTGGCGATCTGCAAGTTTCTACAAGCTTTATCTCCATCACTCAAGAATTATTGGTCAAGGATACCGTCCCACGAGCGAGGATCATATGGAGGTTGTCCCTGCCATCATTTATAAAATTGATTGTACCACCTCTACTAAAACACCATCGATAGAATCTTCTTGATAAAATAATCGGAATGAAAGGTAGTATCATCTCTTTATGTTGTTTGTCTCCATGTAATATCGCTAACTCAAAGGCGTCGAATCATAAATTAAAAGGAAACACAATTCTAGCGGTGGAAAACCCTAAATTGGTTGGCTTCAGCCATGATGTGTTGGGTATATCCATTAGTCCGGTGATAATAGCTTTGATTATCTAATTTTATACCTCTTAAAAACCCATGCTCACTTATTAACCTTATTGAGAAATAGTTGGTCCAGCGCATGAGTTATATTTTAGGCTAGCTTTAGTTGGTCCATTCTTGATTGAGATAGATATTATGGGTTATGTTTTTGTTAGGCCGCATGAAAATAATAAATAGATGTGTATGTGATGGTTTACAATTGATGAGTCCGGATTCTGTCACCATGGTTCAAATGGGAACCGGACAGGGTCAGTCCGGACGATGTCTACCTAACCGGACAGGGCAGTTCGAACACTACCATCCATTGGACTGTTCGAACAAGAACTAAAGTACTTAAAACCTAATCACTTCTTGACTAAGCTGCATGTTCCCCTACTTAGAACTAATGGGTCCTTAAACTCGACTCGGGTCCATTAAACACGACCCGAAAGCCCATAAAGCCCAAATATAAGGGTATAAATACCCAACCACCAACATTAAATGAGGGTAATGAAAATTAAAAATAACCAGGCTGCTTAATTCTCCCTCTACACCCTACCCAAATATTAAATACTATCAAACTTCCACACAGTTCTAAACAAAAATTACAATCTTACCCTCAAACGAAAATAAACCACACCAACAATAAGAGAATGATGGTTTTTTTGGCTCTTTAATGTTTGACGAGTCGATAAATTTAGATAGGTATTTGGTTTTGTTGGTGAGCATCTTAGTCATAGCCTGAATTACCTGTGATTTAGGAATGTGTCTTCAGTCTTTCTTTTTGAATCCTTTAGATACCTATGTGTGACACAAATGATGAAATTTGCAATTACCAATGGTGGTCCAGGATAGTCGAAGATGATCACTATATTGGACCACTCGTTACAAATATCATCAAAAATTGACTATGTCTTAGTCAACAATATTTGAGATGCGTCTTTTCCTATATTTTGTTTCCAGTTATGGTTTTTCTCGCACATCGTTCCACACCACAGTCACTTTAAATATTGACATCCATTATCCACGTATCAAAAAACATTTCAAATTTTTCAATATATGTTAGTCTCACCCTAAGTAACGCATGAGCCTGCAAACCTCTAACTCATCTTCACATAGATCGAGGATGTATTTCTCTTTTATTTTTCTTGACGAAACTGAAAAATCTTTTTTCAAATAGAAATCTAGAGAGACTTGGCTCAATATTGAATATTGTAAAAAAAATCATAATATTATCAAAACTTGTTTATTATGTAATAAAAAAATTCAATCTCAAATAGCCAGAGAGACCTTGTCACATCTCATGTGGGGTAGCCAATTCTTTCGTGAACTATTTCTCTGATATCTTTGGAATCAGTTACTCTCCTGGATACATGGGACTCTCGCGAGTTTCGTTTCTAATTCTACTAAAGTGAATCATCATTTGGATAAGACTTCCATGATTCAAGCGATAACGTGTGAGGAGATAAAGAACATTATATTTAGTATCGATAATAATAAAGCCTTGGGGCCTGATGGATACAATATGGGGGGAAGGGGATTGAAGTATTCATAGAATATCATTGGCATTCATCTCTATGAAGAGGTTCTTAAGATTTTCAACTCTGGGTTATTGGACCCTTCATAAAATTCTACTTCTACCGCTCTCATTTTTAAAAAAAAACTCTCATTCTTTCACCGTGGGCTATTTAGCTATTGCTTGTTGCAAAATTGTTTATAATATTATCTTCAAAATTTTGGCTTATAAAATGGATGACTCTTTTTAATATCTAATAGAAAAATGTCAATCGACCTTCTGTTTTTAGACGTAACATTTCTGATAATATATATGTTTCTAAGATCTCACTAGGGGTTACCAAACTAATTGTAAAGGTCTGAGGGTCCTGCTAAAAATAAACCTTATGAAAGCCTTTAACTACATCTATTAGCACCTAATTCTGGATATCCTTATCGTCATAAACTTCCCGAATGTGATAAGCATTTGGATAATATACTATATTTTTACCCATACCAATACTGTTAACATTAATGATGATCCCCATGGAAATTTCTATGGTAGGAATGAACGACAATGAGACATTCTATATTTTTTTATTAGTCCTAGTAATGGAAGTTCTTTCTAGTATCTCTAAAGAAAAAAATGAAAAGAATTCAAATTTCACTAGAAATGTCAAAAGCTTAAAATTGTTAAGCTATTTTGTTTTGATGATCGAATGATCTTAACTCCATTGACCTCATCCAGAAGGGTCTAAATTTTGTTTTGTATCTTTTGGGTCTCCAAGTCAGTCCCGGTAAAATTTATATTTTCCTCTATAGGGTAAGCTTATCTTTAGATAAGTTTGATCAACAACATTGGGTACAATGTTGGATCACTCTCAACAAAATACCTTGGTAACCTCCTCTTCCTTACATGTAGACTCTCCTACAAATATTATCGGCTCATCCTTAAAAATATTATTTTTTCAAGGAGAGAAACTCAAGAATCTTTGACTCCTCTACTACACTTGATGAGGATAGAGTAGTTGGATAGTGGTAGAATTGTTAAGGTATTTATGTAACTAATGTATAATGCATTTACTTTGTATTAGTAGTCAATATACTTACAGATGGAGGTATATTGGCCTTTTTATTTTTTACACTTGATATATATATATATCAGAACTACCCCAATGATCACAAACTAACTTTCTTTTTATTATTTTTCTCTTAAAATCTCTGTTATCTATCATAAAATCGCTTTCTTTCTCTTAAAGATATGTATCATTTTTAGTAGATTTAATGGAGGTTCCTATCCTCATTTATGGTTTCGTCTAAGGAAAATATTTTTGTTTCCTTTTCTGAAAAAGAAAGTATTGTAATTGAAGGGAAAAGATGAGAAAAAAAGATTTGGGAGAAATAAAAATGTTTTTTAATTTTATTTATCTTTAATTTTGTGAAAAAAAAAATGTTTTAAATAGTGTTTAAAGATTCTGATACAAAACAAAATGCGTTTGTCAAATTATTTTCCTCTAAAAAATCAAAGAATAAAATATATTGCATAAACGATTGGAATGTTTCTCACAATATTAGTAAAAAGAGGTAAGTGATTATTTATTTCTCTTTGTCTCAGAGAAAATTGGACCGTCAAAAGCCAGAAGTCAATTGCAAAACTTAAAAAGCAAACTCGAGGAATCATAGTAGCAACATAGATATATAAAATTTGGAGAAAATGAATATAGTTCATCATCATATTTGAAATTGAAAAAGCAAAGAAAAAATGAGAGAAAATAGAGGTTAAACTTTTGTATATCATTGTTCTCTCAATAACACTTGTGATTGATTCGAGAAAGGTAAAACTGAATCAATCCAATAAACGATATACAAACTCTTAATTGATACAAGAAAGGACGAGAAAATCAGGTTTGTCAAGATTTTTTGTCGTTGTTTCTTATGTAAAGATGCTAGGTAGAATCTGATTTGAAAACCGTAATTTTTCAAAAGTTCGGATTCATATATAAATAGATTTTTGAAAATATAGAATTAAAACCTAAAATCTAAATTGGTTGTTATTTTCTTTCTTTGTACTTTTATCAATTGCACGATGATTGTTTCGAGTTTGTTTATTTTCATTTATATATTTTTTGAAGGTGATTTCATTACTAGTTGTTGATTGATTGTTTATTTCTTCGTTAAATTTTTTTCAAACCAATTTTTTCTTCGTCAAATATGGATTTCACTATCAATGGATAATTGGTTGTTTACTTTGTGATTATAAAGTCTAAGTTGATTACGTATATTCTTATTAATTAGAGTTTTGGTTAGAACTGGAGCAAAACGTAAGCCAGACGACCTCTCAAATGAAAATCTAGAGAAACTTTAAATAATTATGATTTAAATATTTTCCAATTTACATTTGGTAATGATGTTTGATTAAGTATTTTATGTTAATATTTAATAATCATGTTTAATTAAATATTTTTGACGAGATTCATCAAGTAATTTTTTATCAAATTATTTTCTTCATTCGTCTTATAATTTAATCATTATTCAGATGTTCTTCACTTAATCGATTATGTTATGGTAGTATTATAATGATCATTTACTATCTAATAACAAGAACGAGGTAACAAAGTTAGCTATTAAATATTCGTTGAACACTTGATTAAGATTATTTATGTCTTTTTTTTTATTTAGTTTGTGAAAAAATATTTACAATAATATATGATACCATATGTTTTATATAAAAGTAAATGATTTCGTATAATAAGATGCATTAATATTTGTTGATTCAAACAAATTGATTACAGTTTTAGATACGAATATATTATTCGAGTATGCAGTTTTCACTTATTTATTGTTTATAGATGATGGTCTAAGAAAACTATTTTGAAAGTTAAACATATTGTTAGATATTTTTCCTAAATTTATAGTTGTGCATGTTGTTCTTACTGTTATTAATGCATGTAAACACGAGGACGGTGAGACTGCTACTACATTACTTGAACTATTTTGTGTTATTCATTTCATAACCAAAATCACCAATCAAGATTGAATGAAATATGTTACTCTCTAATTTATTTTTCTGCGTATTTTGAGATAAGGTGAAGCATTCTGATGTTTCAGATCGAGTATATTGATAATGTCTACCTAATATGTAAAAATTACGAGGATAATAACATAATTTTTGAGTTTGGGTTTCATTTCGAATGCATCAGAAGAATGTATAGAGTTTTTTAGATTATGGGTATGTACACATGCTTTAATTAATGCTTTAGTCATCTAACTCTTGTTGCATTGATTGAAAATAAATATATCAGTATGCAAGGCGGTGTATGGAGATCTATTAATGCAACATAACAAAGTGGAAAGATCTTTGGCGGAGGATGTTAGACTCATAGTTCTAATGAGCTTTTTATTTCTTGAGAATAAACACCGATGACTGGTATGACAAATAATTTACAAGATTTTATGGTTCATATATATATATAATTTTACAAATATTTTTTATTCTTTTCAAATTTGGAAATACAATTTAGATATACCAAAATTTTGTTTATCAGATTTGAAGTTTCAGCATTCAAATGCAATTCTATATATAATTTAAATGCATATTTTATAGGTAGTGCACATTAAGAAGTTTGTTTCAGCTTGTATCGCTTGATAAACTTGCATATCATGAGGTTGAAAACATGATGATGTTTGTTAGGGATATCATGTTAAGATAAATAACAAACAACCATTATTGACATGGTAGATTTGATTAAATAAAGATTACACTATTCTTCAACTTAAAATAGTACTTATAAAGTTAACTAGTTCAGAGGTGTTATAGTGAGAGATTTCAAATGTTTGATTTACGGTTATTGAACAAGTTAAAGAAACAATATGGTACAATATTTTAATTTTAGATTTTTGTGTCTGTGTTTATTATCTACTTATTTATCCATTTCTTTGTTCTAAATTATATATCATTAGTAGATAAAAAAGTAAAGATTCAAATTGTGGTTCTAGTTTATTTGGCTTGTGCATTGGTCAAGCTACTTTTTAAAACATTAAATTTAACAATCTTACTCGTTTTGTGAAATAAAAATCTGAAAACTTTACTTAAATACATTATAATTGACAATGTGGTGCAACAACTAGGTACTGATCATCAATTATTCTAATTTTAACCACCATGTTTGCTTGTATGCACAACTTGAACATATCAATTACATCGGCAATGGTTACAGTTATTTAAACTTGCGTTCAAAATTTCTAACACCTTCCGAACGGATAATATAAAATAAAAAGTATTATGTTGTGTAATTATTTTTTAAGCTACAATAATAAAAACAAATTATAGATTTTTGGGTTAAAAAATTATCAAAATAGCTTGTATTATAGATTCCACGTCGCAAATGACCGAATTATATTCGATAATCAAGGACCAGATTATAAATTCATAGAGAATATTTAAAGATCAACCAAGTGGAATAAAAGCCAAAATTTATGGTCATTATTAAGGTGATGGTGATATAAATCATAACCTACTATTAGTTTGAGAATAATGAAGAAATGTCGTTTCGTTAAATGAAAGTGTTGCTTGAAAAAATATTTTTATTGAACGATAGAGCTTTAGTATTTTAGGATTAAATATTGTTCGTTAAATAGATGTAATTTAATCAATTTATTTATGTTGAGTGAATTTTTTAAAATCAGTGAGCAATTAATGAATTAAAAATAGGAAAAACAATAAAATTCTTGATCATCAACGTCCACTCGTGATAAGGAAAATTTACAAAAAGTTTGGAAGTCTACGCAATGGTTATTATGATGATTTTCTAGTAAGAAAAATCATAAAAATGACGTCAACACTCAATATTTCATATTATCTAAATATCTTTATCAAAAATATTGTTAATGAAGAGTTTCGTCGACCATATTAAGAATAATTACTTTGTTAAAAATAAAAAATATAAAGTATGACTTTATCCATAGATATTTCACATTAGGATGTCGTCAATGGTTATTTCACATTATGATTTTATCAATAACACTTTAAACGGGAGGTATTATTTAAATACAACTCAATTTTCATAAGATACATTGGTAAACATTCATACATTTAAATATAATTAATCATCATACATACATTTAAGAAGAATTTATCATCACTTTAGCATACATATAAGGATTTCAGATTATCTTTTATACATGGTTTACATCAACAAAAAAAAGGTTGTCCAATAAGCCCTAAAAATAACATTTATCAAGTAATTAGTCGAGTGGGTTCTATATCGCTGTCACGATTTATTAGTCCTTGGACAAATAGTTTGAGTTTTATTTAAGGATTGTGGGGACCATATGAGGTTAATTTCCGTATAAGTAATGGTAAAACGACGGTTATGGATTGATTTTTGTATGAGAGATAGTTTTTAATGATTTTTAAATAAACAATATCAATTGTTTCCAATTATCTCCAAGTCAACGGTTTCCAATAATCTCTAAAGAAACGATTTCTAATATATCTAATGTTTCTAATTATCTCCAAGGTGACGATTTCTAATGTTTCTAATGATTTCCAAATTTAAGGTTTTGTTTTTTATGATAATATTTTAAAGCAAAAAGTAGAAGAAGCTACATAATTTACAAAATTATAACTAAATTAAAAATAATAACCAACTATAGTTATACGCCAAGCCTAACTGAAAAGTGTAAGAGACTACGCACTTAATCAAGGCGAACATGGCTAAAAGCCAAGCTTAGCTGACAAGTGTAAGAGGCCACGCTAAAAAACTGTAAAAGCCAGGTGATAAGGGTCTTATTTGTGAACATGGCTATATACCAAGGATTTTTGATATAGTGTAGGAGGCCACACACCAATCAACGCGAACATAACTATAAGTCAAGCCCATTTGAAAAGAATATAAGGCCACATGAAGTTTCCAATGTTTCAAATGATCTCCAAAATGGCGGTTTCTAATGTTTCTATTGTTTCCAATGATATCTAAAGCAATGGTCTATAATGTTTCTAATGATCTCCAAAAGCAACAATTTCTAATATTACTAATGTTTCTAATGATCTCCAAAGCACCGGTTTCCTAACATTTCTAATGTAAAGCGACGTCAAAATATGTTCTCCATATGCTCTTCAAACGATGGTTGTAAAGTAATGTTAAAATATGTTTTTCATATGTTCTTTAGAAGATAGTTTTAAAGCGATGTCAAAATATATTCTCCATATGTTGTTCAAACGAAGATTGTGAATCAATGTCAAAATATGTTTTCAAATATGTTTTTAAGACGATATTTATAAAACAATATCAAATATGTTATCCATATACTCTTCAGACGGCTGTTGTGAAGCGACTTCAAAAAAAATATACATATATTTTTAGAAGATGGTTATAAAACGACATCTAAATAAAATAACTTCATCAAATTACTATGTTATGAATAAAAAACAAATGTAAGAATTTGATGGAAGAGAAATATGTAAGTTGATAAGTGAGATTATAATTAAGATAATACTTTAATCAGTTTTAAACTAAAAAGTTAAAATTAAATAAAAATATTTTTTATTTATTGGATTAAATATATGTATAGTATTCGTATATATGAATAGAAACCGAGAAAATAATGAGAATAAAACTAAATGAGAATGCAAATCGAGATAAAATATGAAAACAAATTGATAATAAATAATTTATTTATATATTTGATTTTAAACCTTATTCAGTATTTCGCTGTATTCAATATTGATCGTATATAACTTCACACAACATATAACGACTCGTTTAGTCATATTGTTTCGAAAGATCTTTGTCTTATTTTCCTCATATTTATGAAGAGTTCACGTGATGTTATTTTTGTTACGTATAAGATTTGTGTGCTGTGGACAAGTTGAAACGTGTTTTCCTTTTCTCCTGTAGTTTTAAAAAAACGAATCTTAACTATTTCTCTTACGTGTAAAATAGAATTGTCAGGAAAATAAAATGGGTGTTTCTCTACTTTAGTTTGAAAGAGCCAATGCCGTCGGAGATCGTAACAAAAATATTATTATCCTTTCATTTCAAGGACCCAATGTTCACATTTTGATAGCAGACCCGTGTTTTAAGATTAGCTAAAAGATAAATTTATACTTTTTATTGTTTGTTCTTGATCAACAAGATGACGGTTGTTTTTTGTGTTTCTGGTTTTGGTCGAGAAAATGTTATAATCTTAACTCCTAAGCAAAATATAAATATATATAGATAGATTTTACAATATGAAAATTGTAGAACTTTAATATCGAGGACCACGATCTTGGTAAAATCTACATCCTCAATTATTAATTTAGGTTTAAATGTTGAGATTTGGATATGTTTTTTCACAATGCGCATATTCAACCTGATCACCATACTTGGACCAATAACGTGATTTATACCTACAGGTCCATGAGTTAATTATACAATATAATTCACTCGATTACTTTTATTATTGGACTATTTTAAGAAAATGGTTGAACCGATCCAAATTATGTCGGTCCATAAATATATTCCAACATCTCCCACTTAGTGCTACTCAATAATATATAGTCAACTATAGTGGGATCCCTGAATCAATTGTCAATAGGCGAACGGTATAACTTCGTACTGTTGGAATTTCTCCATTAAGTTGGACCGTCACATGTTTTATCGATGTATCGAACTATCGTTAATATTAGTCCAATAAAAGTAATCATAAAGAAAAGAACGACCTAGTAGATAAAATATGTATCATGGAGGTAATTGTATAGATACCAGGTTTAATTCCGAATACTATGAAGGATTAGATTCGGAAATAAACAACTTAAGCAAAACGTAAAGTTTTGGAGTTATTTTGTAAAACAAAATAATACCGGGTTATGGTCCCTAAGGGTGGTAATTTAATAAGGAATGGTCTTCATTAAGTAATCGTCTGGAAGTTACAGACGGTTAAAAGAGAAGAACCGTTTTCTCACTTCAGTTCTATATAAGAATGAGTTTCTCATTCTTAAAAAAGACACGAGATCAAATACAGAGAGAAAAATCCTTTAAGAAAAACAAATTGATTCTTCCTTCGAATCAATTACAAAAGTGTGTTTTGGTTGCCATCTCTTAGAAAAATCGATAACCTAGCAAAGGATCACTGATCATCCGCTTCAAGTCAGGAATCTGAAGATCAAAGAATGTCTACATCTTGTAAGTATTTATTCCGCATTATTACAGGATGATTTAATTTCATGGTTCAATAAGTATATTAGAAATTAGAAAAGTATTTCTAACAAGTGGTATCAGAGCCACCATGAAGTTAACTTCTTAAATTTTCAGATTATGAAATCATGATCTATAAAACTAAAAATGTTTGTCTATCAACAAAACATGTTTGAATTTTAGTTTCGGATTTCAGAAAGAAAGAATTATAAATATTCAAGATAGTTCAAATCTGTTAAATCTACAAATCGTAATAAACCTTTGCTTGAATTAAGTTTTATATGAATCTGAAACATTTAATAGCAAAGGATTTATTACGGAAAATCGTGTATATATATTATTGTAGTATCATCATTGTTAAAAGTTACTTATATACATATATTAGATCATATATATATGGTCCCTGCAAATATCTCTCTCACTTACCTGCAATTAAGTTTGCAGTAAGCGGTTACTCGAGTTATATATTATATAAAGTTATAAGTGAATAATTATAAGATTATATTATATAAAGTTATAAGTGCTTCCTTATTTTCGGAAGTCGTGTACGACTCCTTTATTTTTGGAAGTCGTCGTGTACGGCTCTTTTATTTTCGGAAGTCGTGTACAGCGTATATAACTGAATAATTACAAAGTTGTATACTATATAAAGTTAGTTACTGCTCTTTTACTTTCGAAATTCGTGTGCGGTGCGTGACGGTCAAACATGTAAAAGAACTTTCAGTACAGTTAAATAATAAGTTAAAGCCTGACCTGAGAGCGGTTGCCGTAGTTATATATAAATCAGAATTATATTATATTATATAATTAAAGTTTATTATATATATAAATATTTAAAGACATAATATATATATATATATATAAGTATTATATTATAATATATATTAAGAATTATATCCTAATATAATTACAGATATATTATAATATAATTAATTTAAGTCGTTAAATTTATGTATAGACTACGAAATAGTTTGGACATTAAGTGAATAGATAGTCATATAATATTTTTCAAAATAATTAGCATGTTTTAAGTTGTCCGAACTTGGATAAATAATTAAAGATCCAATATATCGCCAAAGTGATCTCTATCGGTGAATTAATTATTTTAGAGTTCTGACAAGTCTCTGATTGACAAGTATGTAAACTTTAATCGGCCCAAATGAAGTTTAAGGTTTGACATAGTTAATCTTAGACACGAGATAATTATTTGTGAATTGGTCATTCTAGAATTATTGATCTAGGAAAATCGGCCCAAAGGAAGATTTTCTTACTTAAGTCAATTAGTAGGATCAACATTAATTATGCTCAAACTCATACATATACAAATTAATATGCTTTCCCAAAGGTATCTTATTGATCTTGTAAGAGTATGTTTTATTATGCTATGTTTATTTATTAAATACTATGGATATTATATGTTAAGTGATGTTTTTGGCTAATTATTGTTTGTTATGTTAGCAAATTCGTATCTCTATAACCCGGAAGGAAAAAAGGCACCCATACTTAATGGGAGCAACTTTGAGCTGTGGAAAGAAGATATGTTGCTGCACTTGATGTGTCATGATTATGACTTAGCATTAAGGGTCGATGAACCTAAACCTCTGACTGATGACAGTTCTCCTATGGAGAAGAAAGATTCAGAGGCGTGGGAAAAGTCTAACAGGATAAGTCTAGGGATCATGAAGCAAGCAATTCCATTAGCATTCCGTGGTGCAGTTCCACCTGAGATCACTAATGCGAAAATTTTTCTCGATGAGGTAGAGAAATGTTTTGCCAAGAACGATAAAGTAGAGATTAAGACGTTGCTTATTAAGCTAGCCTCTATGAAATATCGTGGCAAAGGGACTGTTCGTGAGCACATCTTGGAAATGTCAAACATCGCTTCCAAATTGAAAGCACTTAAGATTGACCTTCCCGAAGATGTTGTGGTAAGCTTTGCTTTTCACTCTTTCCCTCCTCAGTATAAGAAATTCGAAACTTCTTATAACTGTCAGCGCGAGAAATGGACTCTCAACGAGCTCATCTCTCAGGAAGCGCAAGAGGAGGAAAAGATGAAACAAGAACATCTAGAAGTGCAAATGGTGAATGCTCAGATGGATAAGGGAATTAAGAGAAAGTATGAAGGTTCAGATACACATGCATCCGGTTCGGGACAAAAGAAGCATAAGGGTAAGTCTGGTAAAGGGCGTTGCTTCCATTGTAAGAAACCGGGGCACTTTAAGAAAGAATGTGAAAAATGGAGGGCTATGATGAAAGCC